>CAKAOJ020000158.1:600000-1186435 GCA_916701645.2 Sebastolobus alascanus | reverse complement strand
AAAATTTAAACTGAGTTTTTTTTCCACCAAATGAATCGACAGACTATACTATGCCTTTTTTCATTAAAATTTGCGACATTCTATACTATGACATTTTTTTACGAATATTTTCGAAAATTTTCATGAAAAAAGTCGTCAAAAATATTCGTAAAAAAATGTCATAGCATAGAATGTCGAAAATTTTAATGAAAAAAGGCATAGTATAGTCTGTCGATTCATTTGGTGGAAAAAAAACTCAGTTTAAAATTTCGACATTTTCATGAAAAAAGGCATAGTATAGTATGACTTTTCATGAAAATTGACGAAAATTTAAACTGAGTTTTTTTTCCACCAAATTAATCGACAGACTATACTATGCCTGTTTTCATGAAAATTTTCGACATTCTATACTATGACATTTTTTACGAATATTTTCGAAAATTTTCATGAAAAAAGTCATGTCAAAAATATTCGTAAAAAAATGTCATAGTATAGAATGTCGAAAATTTGAATGAAAAAAGGCATAGTATAGTCTGTCGATTCATTTGGTGGAAAAAAAACTCAGTTTAAAATTTCGACATTTTCATGAAAAAAGGCATAGTATAGTATGACTTCATGAAAATTGACGAAATTTTAAACTGATTTTTTATGTCGAAAAATTTTATGAAAAAAAAGTCATAGTTTAGTACGTCCAAATTTTTTGCGAAAAAAAAAGTCTTAGTATATTATGTCGTAAAATTTTATGCAAAAAAAGTCATAGCATAGTATGTCCAAATTTTTTGCGAAAAAAAAGTCATAGAATAGTATGTCCAAATTTTTTACAAAAAAAAGTCATAGTATAGTATGTCCAAATTTTTGGCGTAAAAACTCATAGTATAGTATGTTGACAAATTTTATGCAAAAAAGTCATGGTATAGTATGTCGTAAAATTTTATGAAAAAAGTCATAGTATAGTATGTCGTAAAATTTTATGCAAAAAAAGTCATAGCATAGTATGTCGAAATTTTTTTTAAAAAAAAGTCATAGTATAGTATGTCGAAAAATGTAAAAAAAAAGTCATAGTATAGTATGTAGAATTTTTTGGCGAAAAAACTCATAGTATAGTATGTTGACAAATTTTATGCAAAAAGTTATGGTATAGTATGTCCAACTTTTTTGAAAAAAAAATCATAGTATAGTATGTTGAAAATTTTTAGGAAAAAAGTCATAGTATAGTATGTCGAAATTTTTTGAAAAAAAAGTCATAGTATAGTATGTTGAAAATTTTTAGGAAAAAAGTCATAGTATAGTATGTCGTAAAATTGTATGAAAAAAAAGTCAGTATAGTATGTCGAAAGTTTTTAGAAAAAAAAGTCATAGTATAGTATAGAAATTTTTTGCAAAAAAAGTCATAGTATAGTATGTCGAAAAATGTTATGAAAAAAAAGTCATAGTATGTCGAAATATTTTGCAAAAAAAAAGTCTAAGTATAGAATGTCGACAAATTTTATGTAAAAACAATTTCGACATACTATACTATGATGTTTTTTTCATGAAATCTTTCGACATACTATGACTTTTTTCATACAATTTTTCGACATACTGACTTTTTTTCGCGAAAAATTTCAACGTACTATACTATGACTTTTTTTTTGTAAAACATTTCACAACACTATACTATGACTTTTTTTGGCAAAAAATTTTTACATTTTTTGCAAAATAACTCATAGTATAGTGTGCCAAAAATTTTTGCGAAAATATTTCATAGTATGTCGAAAAATTGTATGAAAAAAAAGTCTAAAAACAGTTTCGACATACTATACTATGACTTTTTTTCGCAAAATTTTCGACATACTATATTTTGACTTTTTGAAAAAAATTGAAATTTTATGAAAAAAAGTCATAGTATGTCGACAAATTTTATACAAAAAAAGTCATAGTATAGTATGTCGTAAACTTTTATGAAAAAAAAGTCATAGTATAGTATGTCGAAAAATTTTATGAAAAAAGTCATAGAATAGTATGTCGAAAAATTTTAAGAAAAAAAAGTCATAGTATAGTATGTCGTAAAATTTTATGAAAGAAGTCATAGTATAGTATGTAGACATTTTTTGCAAAAAAAGTTATAGTATAGTATGTCGAAAACTTTTATGAAAAAAGTCATAGTATAGTATGTCCAAATTTTTTGCGAAAAAAAAGTCATAGTATAGTATGTCGAATTTTTTTACAAAAACAAGTCATAGTATAGTATGTCGAAATGTTTGGCGTAAAAACTCATAGTATAGTATGCTGAAATTTTTTGCAAAAAAAGTAATAGAATAGTATGTCGAAAAAATTTATGAAAAAAAAGTCATAGTATAGTATGTTGTAAAATTTTATGAAAAAAAAGTCATAGTATAGTATGTCGAAAAATTTTAGGAAAAAAGTTATAGTATAGTATGTCGTAAAATTTTCTGAAAAAAAAGTCATAGTATAGTATGTAGAAATTTTTTGCAAAAAAAGTCATAGTATAGTATGTCGAAAAATTTTATGAAAAAAAAGTCATAGTATAGTATGTCCAAATTTTTTGCGAAAAAAAAGTCAAAGTATAGTATGTCCAAATTTTTAAAAAAAAAACTCATATTATAGTATGTTGACAAATTTTATGCAAAAAAAGTCATGGTATAGTATGTCGAAATTTTTTGCGAAAAAAGTCATAGTATAGTATGTCGAAAAATTTTAGGAAAAAAGTCATAGTATAGTATGTCGAAAAATTTTAGGAAAAAAGTCATAGTATAGTATGTCGAAAAATTTTAAAAAAAAAGTCATAGTATGGTATGTAGAAATTTTTTGCGAAAAATCATAGTATAGTACGTCGAAAAATTTTATGAAAAAAAAGTCATAGTATAGTATGTCGTAAAATTTTATGAAAAAAAGTCATAGTATAGTATGTAGAATTTTTTTGCAAAAAAAGTCATAGTATAGTATGTCGAAAAATGTTATGAAAAAAAAGTCATAGTATAGTATGTCTAAATTTTTTGCGAAAAAAAAGTCTATGACCAAATTTTTGACGTAAAAACTCATAGTATAGTATGTTGACAAATTTTATGCAAAAAGTTATGGTATAGTATTTCGAAATTTTTGAAAAAAAAGTCATAGTATAGTATGTCGAAAAATTTTATGAAAAAAGTCATAGTATAGTATGTCGAAAATTTTTTCCAAAAAAAGTCATACTATAGTATGTCGTAAAATTTTATGAAAAAAAGTCATAGTAAATATGTAGAATTTTTTTGCAAAAAAAGTCATAGTATAGTATGTCGAAAAATTTTATGAAAAAAGTCATAGTATATTATGTCGTAAAATTTTATGAAAAAAGTCATAGAATAGTATGTCGTAACATTTTATGAAAAAAGTCATAGTATAGTATGTCGTAAAGTTTTATGAAAAAAAAGTCAGTTTAGTATGTCCAAATTTTTTGCGAAAAAAAAGTCATAGTATAGTATGTCGTAAAATTTTATGAAAAAAAAGTCATAGTATAGTATGTCGAAAAATTTATGAAAAAAAAGTCATAGTATAGTATGTCGAAATTTTTTTACAAAAACAAGTCATAGTATAGTATGTCGAAATTTTTGGCGTAAAAACTCATAGTATAGTATGTTGAAATTTTTTGCAAAAAAAGTCATAGTATAGTATGTCGAAAAATTTTATGAAAAAAAAGTCATAGTATAGTATGTCGAAAAATTTTAGGAAAAAAGTTATAGTATAGTATGTCGTAAAATTTAATGAAAAAAAAGTCATAGTATAGTATGTAGAAATTTTTTGCAAAAAAAGTCATAGTATAGTATGTCGAAAAATTTTATGAAAAAAAAGTCATAGTATAGTATGTCCAAATTTTTTGCGAAAAAAAAAGTCATAGTATAGTATGTCCAAATTTTTGGTGAAAAAACTCATATTATAGTATGTTGACAAATTTTATGCAAAAAAAGTCATGGTATAGTATGTCGAATTTTTTTTGGCGAAAAAAAAGTCATGGTATAGTATGTCGAAATTTTTTGCGAAAAAAGTCATAGTATAGTATGTCGAAAAATTTTAGGAAAAAAGTCATAGTAAAGTATGTCGTAAAATTTTATGAAAAAAAAGTCATAGTATAGTATGTCGAAAAATTTTAGGAAAAAAGTCATAGTATAGTATGTCGAAAAATTTAAAAAAAAAAGTCATAGTACAGTATGTCGAAATTTTTTGCGAAAAGTCATAGTATAGTACGTCGAAAAATGTTATGAAAAAAAAGTCATAGTATGTCGTAAAATTTTATGAAAAAAAGTCATAGTATAGTATGTAGAATTTTTTTGCAAAAAAAGTCATAGTATAGTATGTCGAAAAATGTTACGAAAAAAAAGTCATAGTATAGTATGTACAAATTTTTTGCGAAAAAAAAGTCTTGGTATAGTATGACCAAATTTTTGGCGTAAAAACTCATAGTATAGTATGTTGACAAATTTTATGCAAAAAGTTATGGTATAGTATGTCGAAATTTTTGAAAAAAAAGTCGTAGTATAGTATGTCGTAACATTTTATGAAAAAAGTCATAGTATAGTATGTCGAAAAAATGTTATGAAAAAAAAGTCATAGTTTAGTATGTCCAAATTTTTTGCGAAAAAAAAAGTCATAGTATAGTATGTCGTACTTTTTGGCAAAAAAAGTCATAGTATAGTATGTCGAAAAATTTATGAAAAGTCAGTATAGTATGTCGAAAATTAAAAAAAAAAGTCAGAGTATATATATGTCGAAAAGTTTTGCAAAAAAATTCATAGTATAGTATGTCGTAAAATTTTATGAAAAAAAAGTCATAGTATAGTATGTCGAAAAATTTTAGGAAAAAAGTCATAGTATAGTATGTCGAAAAATTTAAAAAAAAAAGTCATAGTACAGTATGTCGAAATTTTTTGCGAAAAGTCATAGTATAGTACGTCGAAAAATGTTATGAAAAAAAAGTCATAGTATGTCGTAAAATTTTATGAAAAAAAGTCATAGTATAGTATGTAGAATTTTTTTGCAAAAAAAGTCATAGTATAGTATGTCGAAAAATGTTACGAAAAAAAAGTCATAGTATAGTATGTACAAATTTTTTGCGAAAAAAAAGTCTTGGTATAGTATGACCAAATTTTTGGCGTAAAAACTCATAGTATAGTATGTTGACAAATTTTATGCAAAAAGTTATGGTATAGTATGTCGAAATTTTTGAAAAAAAAGTCGTAGTATAGTATGTCGTAACATTTTATGAAAAAAGTCATAGTATAGTATGTCGAAAAAATGTTATGAAAAAAAAGTCATAGTTTAGTATGTCCAAATTTTTTGCGAAAAAAAAAGTCATAGTATAGTATGTCGTACTTTTTGGCAAAAAAAGTCATAGTATAGTATGTCGAAAAATTTATGAAAAGTCAGTATAGTATGTCGAAAATTTAAAAAAAAAGTCAGAGTATATATATGTCGAAAAGTTTTGCAAAAAAATTCATAGTATAGTATGTCGAAACATTTTATGAAAAAAGTCATAGTATAGTATGTCGTAAAATTTTATGAAAAAAAGTCATAGTAAATATGTAGAATTTTTTTGCAAAAAAAGTCATAGTATAGTATGTCGTAAAATTTTATGAAAAAAGTCATAGAATAGTATGTCGAAAATTTTATGAAAAAAAAGTCATAGTTTAGTATGTCGAAATTTTTTTTCAAAAAAAGTCATAGCATAGTATGTCGTACTTTTTGGCAAAAAAAGTCATAGTATAGTATGACGAAAAATTTATGAAAAAAAAGTCATAGTATAGTATGTCGAAAAATTTTAGGAAAAAAGTCATAGTATAGTTTGTCAATTTAAAAAAAAAAGTAATAGTATAGTATGTTGACATTTTTTGCAAAAAAAGTCATAGTATAGTATGTCGAAATTTTTTAGGAAAAAAGTCATAGTATAGTATGTCGAAAAATTTTAGGAAAAAAGTTATAGTATAGTATGTCGTAAAATTTTATGAAAAAAAAGTCATAGTATAGTATGTCCAAATTTTTTGCGAAAAAAAAGTCATAGTATAGTATGTCCAAATTTTTTTTTAAAAAAAGTCATAGTATAGTATGTCCAAATTTTTGGCGAAAAAACTCATATTATAGTATGTTGACAAATTTTATGCAAAAAAAGTCATGGTATAGTATGTTGAATTTTTTTTGGCGAAAAAAAAGTCATAGTATAGTATGTCGAAATTTTTTGCGAAAAAAGTCATAGTATAGTATGTCGAAAAATTTTAGGAAAAAAGTCATAGTATAGTATGTCGAAAAATTTTTAAAAAAAAGTCATAGTATAGTATGTAGAATTTTTTTGCAAAAAAAGTCATAGTATAGTATGTCGAAAAATGTTATGAAAAAAAAGTCATAGTATAGTATGTCCAAATTTTTTGCGAAAAAAAAGTCTATGACCAAATTTTTGGCGTAAAAACTCATAGTATAGTATGTTGACAAATGTTATGCAAAAAGTTATGGTATAGTATGTCCAAATTTTTGAAAAAAAAGTCATAGTATAGTATGTCGAAAAATTTTATGAAAAAAGTCATAGTATAGTATGTCGAAAATTTTTTCCAAAAAAAGTCATAGTATAGTATGTCGTAAAATTTTATGAAAAAAGTCATAGTAAATATGTAGAATTTTTTTGCAAAAAAAGTCATAGTATAGTATGTCGAAAAATTTTATGAAAAAAGTCATAGCATATTATGTCGTAAAATTTTATGAAAAAAGTCATAGAATAGTATGTCGTAACATTTTATGAAAAAAGTCATAGTATAGTATGTCGAAAAGTTTTATGAAAAAAAAGTCAGTTTAGTATGTCCAAATTTTTTGCGAAAAAAAAGTCATAGTATAGTATGTCGTAAAATTTTATTAAAAAAAAAGTCATAGTATAGTATGTCGAAAAATTTATGAAAAAAAAGTCATAGTATAGTATGTCGAAATTTTTTTACAAAAACAAGTCATAGTATAGTATGTCGAAATTTTTTTACAAAAACAAGTCATAGTATAGTATGTTGAAATTTTTTGCAAAAAGTCATAGTATAGTATGTCGAAAAATTTTATGAAAAAAAAGTCATAGTATAGTATGTCGAAAAATTTTAGGAAAAAAGTTATAGTATAGTATGTCGTAAAATTTAATGAAAAAAAAGTCATAGTATAGTATGTAGAAATTTTTTGCAAAAAAAGTCATAGTATAGTATGTCGAAAAATTTTATGAAAAAAAAGTCATAGTATAGTACGTCGTAAAATTTTATGAAAAAAGTCATAGAATAGTATGTCGCAAATTTTTTGAAAAAAGTCATAGTATAGTATGTCGAAAAATTTTATGAAAAAAAAGTCAGTTTAGTATGTCGAAATTTTTTTTCAAAAAAAGTCATAGCATAGTATGTCGTACTTTTTGGCAAAAAAAGTCATAGTATAGTATGTCGAAAAATTTATGAAAAAAAAGTCATAGTATAGTATGTCGAAAAATTTTAGGAAAAAAGTCATAGTATAGTTTGTCAATTTAAAAAAAACAGTAATAGTATAGTATGTTGACATTTTTTGCAAAAAAAGTCATAGTATAGTATGTCAATTTTTTAGGAAAAAAGTCATAGTATATAGTATGTCGAAAAATTTTAGGAAAAAAGTTATAGTATAGTATGTCGTAAAATTTTATGAAAAAAAAGTCATAGTATAGTATGTCCAAATTTTTTGCGAAAAAAAAGTCATAGTATAGTATGTCCAAATTTTTAAAAAAAAAAAGTCATAGTATAGTATGTCCAAATTTTTGGCGAAAAAACTCATATTATAGTATGTTGACAAATTTTATGCAAAAAAAGTCATGGTATAGTATGTTGAATTTTTTTTGGCGAAAAAAAAGTCATAGTATAGTATGTCGAAATTTTTTGCGAAAAAAGTCATAGTATAGTATGTCGAAAAATGTTAGGAAAAAAGTCATAGTATAGTATGTCGAAAAATGTTATGAAAAAAAAGTCATAGTATAGTATGTCCAAATTTTTTGCGAAAAAAAAGTCTATGACCAAATTTTTGGCGTAAAAACTCATAGTATAGTATGTTGACAAATTTTATGCAAAAAGTTATGGTATAGTATGTCGAAATTTTTGAAAAAAAAGTCATAGTATAGTATGTCGAAAAATTTTATGAAAAAAGTCATAGTATAGTATGTCGAAAAATTTTTCCAAAAAAAGTCATAGTATAGTATGTCGTAAAATTTTATGAAAAAAAGTCATAGTAAATATGTAGAATTTTTTTGCAAAAAGTCATAGTATAGTATGTCGAAAAATTTTATGAAAAAAGTCATAGTATATTATGTCGTAAAATTTTATGAAAAAAGTCATAGAATAGTGTCGTAACATTTTATGAAAAAAGTCATAGTATAGTATGTCGAAAAGTTTTATGAAAAAAAATTCAGTTTAGTATGTCCAAATTTTTTGCGAAAAAAAAGTCATAGTATAGTATGTCGTAAAATTTTATTAAAAAAAAAGTCATAGTATAGTATGTCGAAAAATTTATGAAAAAAAAGTCATAGTATAGTATGTCGAAATTTTTTTACAAAAACAAGTCATAGTATAGT
The DNA here is from genome assembly GCA_916701645.2 of Sebastolobus alascanus. Classification (NCBI taxonomy): domain Eukaryota; kingdom Metazoa; phylum Chordata; class Actinopteri; order Perciformes; family Sebastidae; genus Sebastolobus; species Sebastolobus alascanus. The sequence continues at coordinate 1,177,881 of CAKAOJ020000158.1, read as the reverse complement.
ATGTCGAAATTTTTTTACAAAAACAAGTCATAGTATAGTATGTTGAAATTTTTTGCAAAAAGTCATAGTATAGTATGTCGAAAAATTTTATGAAAAAAAAGTCATAGTATAGTATGTTGTAAAATTTTATGAAAAAAAAGTCATAGTATAGTATGTCGAAAAATTTTAGGAAAAAAGTTATAGTATAGTATGTCGTAAAAGTTTATGAAAAAAAAGTCAGAGTATAGTATGTCCAAATTTTTTGCGAAAAAAAAGTCATAGTATAGTATGTCCAAATTTTTAAAAAAAAAAAGTCATAGTATAGTATGTCCAAATTTTTGGCGAAAAAACTCATATTATAGTATGTTGACAAATTTTATGCAAAAAAGGTCATGGTATAGTATGTTGAATTTTTTTTGGCAAAAAAAAAGTCATAGTATAGTATGTCGAAATTTTTTGCGAAAAAAGTCATAGTATAGTATGTCGAAAAATTTTAGGAAAAAAGTCATAGTATAGTATGTCGAAAAATTTAAAAAAAAAAGTCATAGTATAGTATGTTGAAAATTTTTAGGAAAAAAGTCATAGTATAGTATGTCGTAATATTTTAGGAAAAAAGTCATAGTATAGTATGTCGTAAAATTGTATGAAAAAAAAGTCAGTATAGTATGTCGAAAGTTTTTAGAAAAAAAAGTCATAGTATAGTATAGAAATTTTTTGCAAAAAAAGTCATAGTATAGTATGTCGAAAAATGTTATGAAAAAAAAGTCATAGTATGTCGAAATATTTTGCAAAAAAAAAGTCTAAGTATAGAATGTCGACAAATTTTATGTAAAAACAATTTCGACATACTATACTATGATGTTTTTTTCATGAAATCTTTCGACATACTAGGACTTTTTTCATACAATTTTTCGACATACTGACTTTTTTTCGCGAAAAATTTCAACGTACTATACTATGACTTTTTTTTTGTAAAACATTTCACAACACTATACTATGACTTTTTTTGGCAAAAAATTTTTACATTTTTTGCAAAATAACTCATAGTATAGTGTGCCAAAAATTTTTGCGAAAATATTTCATAGTATGTCGAAAAATTGTATGAAAAAAAAGTCTAAAAACAGTTTCGACATACTATACTATGACTTTTTTTCGCAAAATTTTCGACATACTATATTTTGACTTTTTGAAAAAAATTGAAATTTTATGAAAAAAAAAGTCATAGTATGTCGACAAATTTTATACAAAAAAAGTCATAGTATAGTATGTCGTAAACTTTTATGAAAAAAAAGTCATAGTATAGTATGTCGAAAAATTTTATGAAAAAAGTCATAGAATAGTATGTCGAAAAATTTTAAGAAAAAAAAGTCATAGTATAGTATGTCGTAAAATTTTATGAAAGAAGTCATAGTATAGTATGTCGTAAAATTTTATGAAAAAAAAGTCATAGTATAGTATGTAGACATTTTTTGCAAAAAAAGTTATAGTATAGTATGTCGAAAACTTTTATGAAAAAAGTCATAGTATAGTATGTCCAAATTTTTTGCGAAAAAAAAGTCATAGTATAGTATGTCGAATTTTTTTACAAAAACAAGTCATAGTATAGTATGTCGAAATGTTTGGCGTAAAAACTCATAGTATAGTATGCTGAAATTTTTTGCAAAAAAAGTAATAGAATAGTATGTCGAAAAAATTTATGAAAAAAAAGTCATAGTATAGTATGTTGTAAAATTTTATGAAAAAAAAGTCATAGTATAGTATGTCGAAAAATTTTAGGAAAAAAGTTATAGTATAGTATGTCGTAAAATTTTATGAAAAAAAAGTCATAGTATAGTATGTAGAAATTTTTTGCAAAAAAAGGCATAGTATAGTATGTCGAAAAATTTTATGAAAAAAAAGTCATAGTATAGTATGTCCAAATTTTTTGCGAAAAAAAAGTCAAAGTATAGTATGTCCAAATTTTTAAAAAAAAAACTCATATTATAGTATGTTGACAAATTTTATGCAAAAAAAGTCATGGTATAGTATGTCGAAATTTTTTGCGAAAAAAGTCATAGTATAGTATGTCGAAAAATTTTAGGAAAAAAGTCATAGTATAGTATGTCGAAAAATTTTAGGAAAAAAGTCATAGTATAGTATGTCGAAAAATTTAAAAAAAAAAGTCATAGTATGGTATGTAGAAATTTTTTGCGAAAAATCATAGTATAGTACGTCGAAAAATTTTATGAAAAAAAAGTCATAGTATAGTATGTCGTAAAATTTTATGAAAAAAAGTCATAGTATAGTATGTAGAATTTTTTTGCAAAAAAAGTCATAGTATAGTATGTCGAAAAATGTTATGAAAAAAAAGTCATAGTATAGTATGTCTAAATTTTTTGCGAAAAAAAAGTCTATGACCAAATTTTTGACGTAAAAACTCATAGTATAGTATGTTGACAAATTTTATGCAAAAAGTTATGGTATAGTATTTCGAAATTTTTGAAAAAAAAGTCATAGTATAGTATGTCGAAAAATTTTATGAAAAAAGTCATAGTATAGTATGTCGAAAATTTTTTCCAAAAAAAGTCATACTATAGTATGTCGTAAAATTTTATGAAAAAAAGTCATAGTAAATATGTAGAATTTTTTTGCAAAAAAAGTCATAGTATAGTATGTCGAAAAATTTTATGAAAAAAGTCATAGTATATTATGTCGTAAAATTTTATGAAAAAAGTCATAGAATAGTATGTCGTAACATTTTATGAAAAAAGTCATAGTATAGTATGTCGTAAAGTTTTATGAAAAAAAAGTCAGTTTAGTATGTCCAAATTTTTTGCGCAAAAAAAGTCATAGTATAGTATGTCGTAAAATTTTATGAAAAAAGTCATAGAATAGTATGTCGTAAAATTTTATGAAAAAAAAGTCATAGTATAGTATGTCGAAAAATTTATGAAAAAAAAGTCATAGTATAGTATGTCGAAATTTTTTTACAAAAACAAGTCATAGTATAGTATGTCGAAATTTTTGGCGTAAAAACTCATAGTATAGTATGTTGAAATTTTTTGCAAAAAAAGTCATAGTATAGTATGTCGAAAAATTTTATGAAAAAAAAGTCATAGTATAGTATGTCGAAAAATTTTAGGAAAAAAGTTATAGTATAGTATGTCGTAAAATTTAATGAAAAAAAAGTCATAGTATAGTATGTAGAAATTTTTTGCAAAAAAAGTCATAGTATAGTATGTCGAAAAATTTTATGAAAAAAAAGTCATAGTATAGTATGTCCAAATTTTTTGCGAAAAAAAAGTCATAGTATAGTATGTCCAAATTTTTGGTGAAAAAACTCATATTATAGTATGTTGACAAATTTTATGCAAAAAAAGTCATGGTATAGTATGTCGAATTTTTTTTGGCGAAAAAAAAGTCATGGTATAGTATGTCGAAATTTTTTGCGAAAAAAGTCATAGTATAGTATGTCGAAAAATTTTAGGAAAAAAGTCATAGTAAAGTATGTCGTAAAATTTTATGAAAAAAAAGTCATAGTATAGTATGTCGAAAAATTTTAGGAAAAAAGTCATAGTATAGTATGTCGAAAAATTTAAAAAAAAAAGTCATAGTACAGTATGTCGAAATTTTTTGCGAAAAGTCATAGTATAGTACGTCGAAAAATGTTATGAAAAAAAAGTCATAGTATGTCGTAAAATTTTATGAAAAAAAGTCATAGTATAGTATGTAGAATTTTTTTGCAAAAAAAGTCATAGTATAGTATGTCGAAAAATGTTACGAAAAAAAAGTCATAGTATAGTATGTACAAAATTTTTTGCGAAAAAAAAGTCTTGGTATAGTATGACCAAATTTTTGGCGTAAAAACTCATAGTATAGTATGTTGACAAATTTTATGCAAAAAGTTATGGTATAGTATGTCGAAATTTTTGAAAAAAAAGTCGTAGTATAGTATGTCGTAACATTTTATGAAAAAAGTCATAGTATAGTATGTCGAAAAAATGTTATGAAAAAAAAGTCATAGTTTAGTATGTCCAAATTTTTTGCGAAAAAAAAAGTCATAGTATAGTATGTCGTACTTTTTGGCAAAAAAAGTCATAGTATAGTATGTCGAAAAATTTATGAAAAGTCAGTATAGTATGTCGAAAATTAAAAAAAAAGTCAGAGTATATATATGTCGAAAAGTTTTGCAAAAAAATTCATAGTATAGTATGTCGTAAAATTTTATGAAAAAAAAGTCATAGTATAGTATGTCGAAAAATTTTAGGAAAAAAGTCATAGTATAGTATGTCGAAAAATTTAAAAAAAAAAGTCATAGTACAGTATGTCGAAATTTTTTGCGAAAAGTCATAGTATAGTACGTCGAAAAATGTTATGAAAAAAAAGTCATAGTATAGTATGTCGTAAAATTTTATGAAAAAAAGTCATAGTATAGTATGTAGAATTTTTTTGCAAAAAAAGTCATAGTATAGTATGTCGAAAAATGTTACGAAAAAAAAGTCATAGTATAGTATGTACAAATTTTTTGCGAAAAAAAAGTCTTGGTATAGTATGACCAAATTTTTGGCGTAAAAACTCATAATATAGTATGTTGACAAATTTTATGCAAAAAGTTATGGTATAGTATGTCGAAATTTTTGAAAAAAAAGTCGTAGTATAGTATGTCGTAACATTTTATGAAAAAAGTCATAGTATAGTATGTCGAAAAAATGTTATGAAAAAAAAGTCATAGTTTAGTATGTCGAAAAATTTATGAAAAGTCAGTATAGTATGTCGAAAATTTAAAAAAAAAGTCAGAGTATATATATGTCGAAAAGTTTTGCAAAAAAATTCATAGTATAGTATGTCGAAACATTTTATGAAAAAAGTCATAGTATAGTATGTCGAAAAAATGTTATGAAAAAAAAGTCATAGTTTAGTATGTCGAAAAATTTATGAAAAGTCAGTATAGTATGTCGAAAATTTAAAAAAAAAGTCAGAGTATATATATGTCGAAAAGTTTTGCAAAAAAAGTCGTAGTATAGTATGTCGTAACATTTTATGAAAAAAGTCATAGTATAGTATGTCGAAAAAATGTTATGAAAAAAAAGTCATAGTTTAGTATGTCCAAATTTTTTGCGAAAAAAAAAGTCATAGTATAGTATGTCGTACTTTTTGGCAAAAAAAGTCATAGTATAGTATGTCGAAAAATTTATGAAAAGTCAGTATAGTATGTCGAAAATTTAAAAAAAAAGTCAGAGTATATATATGTCGAAAAGTTTTGCAAAAAAATTCATAGTATAGTATGTCGAAACATTTTATGAAAAAAGTCATAGTATAGTATGTCGTAAAATTTTATGAAAAAAAGTCATAGTAAATATGTAGAATTTTTTTGCAAAAAAAGTCATAGTATAGTATGTCGTAAAATTTTATGAAAAAAGTCATAGAATAGTATGTCGAAAATTTTATGAAAAAAAAGTCATAGTTTAGTATGTCGAAATTTTTTTTCAAAAAAAGTCATAGCATAGTATGTCGTACTTTTTGGCAAAAAAAGTCATAGTATAGTATGTCGAAAAATTTATGAAAAAAAAGTCATAGTATAGTATGTCGAAAAATTTTAGGAAAAAAGTCATAGTATAGTTTGTCAATTTAAAAAAAAAAGTAATAGTATAGTATGTTGACATTTTTTGCAAAAAAAGTCATAGTATAGTATGTCGAAATTTTTTAGGAAAAAAGTCATAGTATAGTATGTCGAAAAATTTTAGGAAAAAAGTTATAGTATAGTATGTCGTAAAATTTTATGAAAAAAAAGTCATAGTATAGTATGTCCAAATTTTTTGCGAAAAAAAAGTCATAGTATAGTATGTCCAAATTTTTTTTTAAAAAAAGTCATAGTATAGTATGTCCAAATTTTTGGCGAAAAAACTCATATTATAGTATGTTGACAAATTTTATGCAAAAAAAGTCATGGTATAGTATGTTGAATTTTTTTTGGCGAAAAAAAAGTCATAGTATAGTATGTCGAAATTTTTTGCGAAAAAAGTCATAGTATAGTATGTCGAAAAATTTTAGGAAAAAAGTCATAGTATAGTATGTCGAAAAATTTAAAAAAAAAAGTCATAGTATAGTATGTAGAATTTTTTTGCAAAAAAAGTCATAGTATAGTATGTCGAAAAATTTTATGAAAAAAAAGTCATAGTATAGTATATCCAAATTTTTTGCGAAAAAAAAGTCTATGACCAAATTTTTGGCGTAAAAACTCATAGTATAGTATGTTGACAAATGTTATGCAAAAAGTTATGGTATAGTATGTCGAAATTTTTGAAAAAAAAGTCATAGTATAGTATGTCGAAAAATTTTATGAAAAAAGTCATAGTATAGTATGTCGAAAATTTTTTCCAAAAAAAGTCATAGTATAGTATGTCGTAAAATTTTATGAAAAAAAGTCATAGTAAATATGTAGAATTTTTTTGCAAAAAAAGTCATAGTATAGTATGTCGAAAAATTTTATGAAAAAAGTCATAGCATATTATGTCGTAAAATTTTATGAAAAAAGTCATAGAATAGTATGTCGTAACATTTTATGAAAAAAGTCATAGTATAGTATGTCGAAAAGTTTTATGAAAAAAAAGTCAGTTTAGTATGTCCAAATTTTTTGCGAAAAAAAAGTCATAGTATAGTATGTCGTAAAATTTTATTAAAAAAAAAGTCATAGTATAGTATGTCGAAAAATTTATGAAAAAAAAGTCATAGTATAGTATGTCGAAATTTTTTTACAAAAACAAGTCATAGTATAGTATGTCGAAATTTTTTTACAAAAACAAGTCATAGTATAGTATGTTGAAATTTTTTGCAAAAAGTCATAGTATAGTATGTCGAAAAATTTTATGAAAAAAAAGTCATAGTATAGTATGTCGAAAAATTTTAGGAAAAAAGTTATAGTATAGTATGTCGTAAAATTTAATGAAAAAAAAGTCATAGTATAGTATGTAGAAATTTTTTGCAAAAAAAGTCATAGTATAGTATGTCGTAAAATTTTATGAAAAAAAAGTCATAGTATAGTATGTCGTAAAATTTTATGAAAAAAGTCATAGAATAGTATGTCGCAAATTTTTTGAAAAAAGTCATAGTATAGTATGTCGAAAAATTTATGAAAAAAAAGTCAGTTTAGTATGTCGAAATTTTTTTTCAAAAAAAGTCATAGCATAGTATGTCGTACTTTTTGGCAAAAAAAGTCATAGTATAGTATGTCGAAAAATGTATGAAAAAAAAGTCATAGTATAGTATGTCGAAAAATTTTAGGAAAAAAGTCATAGTATAGTTTGTCAATTTAAAAAAAACAGTAATAGTATAGTATGTTGACATTTTTTGCAAAAAAAGTCATAGTATAGTATGTCAATTTTTTAGGAAAAAAGTCATAGTATATAGTATGTCGAAAAATTTTAGGAAAAAAGTTATAGTATAGTATGTCGTAAAATTTTATGAAAAAAAAGTCATAGTATAGTATGTCCAAATTTTTTGCGAAAAAAAAGTCATAGTATAGTATGTCCAAATTTTTAAAAAAAAAAAGTCATAGTATAGTATGTCCAAATTTTTGGCGAAAAAACTCATATTATAGTATGTTGACAAATTTTATGCAAAAAAAGTCATGGTATAGTATGTTGAATTTTTTTTGGCGAAAAAAAAGTCATAGTATAGTATGTCGAAATTTTTTGCGAAAAAAGTCATAGTATAGTATGTCGAAAAATGTTAGGAAAAAAGTCATAGTATAGTATGTCGAAAAATGTTATGAAAAAAAAGTCATAGTATAGTATGTCCAAATTTTTTGCGAAAAAAAAGTCTATGACCAAATTTTTGGCGTAAAAACTCATAGTATAGTATGTTGACAAATTTTATGCAAAAAGTTATGGTATAGTATGTCGAAATTTTTGAAAAAAAAGTCATAGTATAGTATGTCGAAAAATTTTATGAAAAAAGTCATAGTAAATATGTAGAATTTTTTTGCAAAAAGTCATAGTATAGTATGTCGAAAAATTTTATGAAAAAAGTCATAGTATATTATGTCGTAAAATTTTATGAAAAAAGTCATAGAATAGTGTCGTAACATTTTATGAAAAAAGTCATAGTATAGTATGTCGAAAAGTTTTATGAAAAAAAATTCAGTTTAGTATGTCCAAATTTTTTGCGAAAAAAAAGTCATAGTATAGTATGTCGTAAAATTTTATTAAAAAAAAAGTCATAGTATAGTATGTCGAAAAATTTATGAAAAAAAAGTCATAGTATAGTATGTCGAAATTTTTTTACAAAAACAAGTCATAGTATAGTATGTCGAAATTTTTTTACAAAAACAAGTCATAGTATAGTATGTTGAAATTTTTTGCAAAAAGTCATAGTATAGTATGTCGAAAAATTTTATGAAAAAAAAGTCATAGTATAGTATGTTGTAAAATTTTATGAAAAAAAAGTCATAGTATAGTATGTCGAAAAATTTTAGGAAAAAAGTTATAGTATAGTATGTCGTAAAAGTTTATGAAAAAAAAGTCAGAGCATAGTATGTCCAAATTTTTTGCGAAAAAAAAGTCATAGTATAGTATGTCCAAATTTTTAAAAAAAAAAAGTCATAGTATAGTATGTCCAAATTTTTAAAAAAAAAAAGTCATAGTATAGTATGTCCAAATTTTTAAAAAAAAAAAGTCATAGTATAGTATGTCCAAATTTTTGGCGAAAAAACTCATATTATAGTATGTTGACAAATTTTATGCAAAAAAGGTCATGGTATAGTATGTTGAATTTTTTTTGGCAAAAAAAAAGTCATAGTATAGTATGTCGAAATTTTTTGCGAAAAAAGTCATAGTATAGTATGTCGAAAAATTTTAGGAAAAAAGTCATAGTATAGGATGTCGAAAAATTTAAAAAAAAAAGTCATAGTATAGTATGTAGAATTTTTTTGCAAAAAAAGTCATAGTATAGTATGTCGAAAAATGTTATGAAAAAAAAGTCATAGTATAGTATGTCCAAATTTTTTGCGAAAAAAAAGTCTTGGTATAGTATGACCAAATTTTTGGCGTACAAACTCATAGTATAGTATGTTGACAAATTTTATGCAAAAAGTTATGGTATAGTATGTCGAAATTTTTGAAAAAAAAGTCATAGTATAGTATGTGGAAAAATTTTATGAAAAAAAAGACAGTATAGTATGTCGACATTTTTTGCAAAAAAAGTCATAGTATAGTATGTCGTAAAATTTTATGAAAAAAAGTTATAGTAAATATGTAGAATTTTTTTGCAAAAAAAGTCATAGTATAGTATGTTGTAAAATTTTATGAAAAAAAAGTCATAGTATAGTATGTCGAAAAATTTTAGGAAAAAAGTTATAGTATAGTATGTCGTAAAATTTTATGAAAAAAAAGTCATAGTATAGTATGTCGAAAAATTTTATGAAAAAAAAGTCATAGTATAGTATGTCGAAATTTTTGGCGAAAAAAGTCATAGTATAGTATGTCGAAAAATTTTAGGAAAAAAGTCATAGTATAGGATGTCGAAAAATTTAAAAAAAAAAGTCATAGTATAGTATGTAGAATTTTTTTGCAAAAAAAGTCATAGTATAGTATGTCGAAAAATGTTATGAAAAAAAAGTCATAGTATAGTATGTCCAAATTTTTTGCGAAAAAAAAGTCTTGGTATAGTATGACCAAATTTTTGGCGTACAAACTCATAGTATAGTATGTTGACAAATTTTATGCAAAAAGTTATGGTATAGTATGTCGAAATTTTTGAAAAAAAAGTCATAGTATAGTATGTGGAAAAATTTTATGAAAAAAAAGACAGTATAGTATGTCGACATTTTTTGCAAAAAAAGTCATAGTATAGTATGTCGTAAAATTTTATGAAAAAAAGTTATAGTAAATATGTAGAATTTTTTTGCAAAAAAAGTCATAGTATAGTATGTTGTAAAATTTTATGAAAAAAAAGTCATAGTATAGTATGTCGAAAAATTTTAGGAAAAAAGTTATAGTATAGTATGTCGTAAAATTTTATGAAAAAAAAGTCATAGTATAGTATGTCGAAAAATTTTATGAAAAAAAAGTCATAGTATAGTATGTCGAAATTTTTGGCGAAAAAAGTCATAGTATAGTATGTTGACAAATTTTATGCAAAAAGTTATGGTATAGTATGTAGAATTTTTTTGCAAAAAAAGTCATAGCACAGTATGTCGAAATTTTTTTTCAAAAAAAGTCATAGTATAGTATGTCGTACTTTTTGGCAAAAAATGTAATGGTATAGTATGTCGAATTTTTTTTGGCGAAAAAAAAGTCATATAGTATGTCGAAATTTTTTGCAAAAAAAGTCATAGTATAGTATGTCGAAAAATGTTATGAAAAAAGTCATAGTATAGTATGTCGTAAAATTTTATGAAAAAAAAGTCATAGTATAGTATGTCGAAAAATTTTAGGAAAAAAGTCATAGTATAGTATGTCGACAAATTTTATACAAAAAAAGTCCCACTTTTTCATAGTATAGTACGTCCAAAGAATAAAAAAGGTCTTAGTAGTATGCTGAAAAAGTCATATCGAAAAGAAATTATAAAAAAAGTTATAGTATGTTAAAAAACTAAAAAACAGTTATAATATGGTATGTTGAAAAATATGAAAAAAGTAATAAAAAAAGTCTTAGTATTGCATGTTGTCATAAAAAAGTCATCGTATAGTATTTCAATAAAAATAGCATTCATAAAAAAATGTCATAGTATAGTACACTAATCCTGTGCGAGCCTGGCTCCTTAAATTGACACTAAGTTAAGAAAGCCTAAAGGACGTAGTTCTAGTTGGTGTAGTAGGCACAGATGTATGTGAATGTGATGCAAATTCTTATGTTGTCCTTCTCGTTTCTCCCCAGGTGATCACAGAGTTCCTTAACTCACTTGATCTCCGTCTACATCTTCTTCTACTGTATGAATGTACTAAGAGGGGTCAACCAGGGTCGTGTGTCTGCCACATTTTCAATAAAAGATCATTCAAATTTGTGGTCTTCTGTTCCATAACTCCCTCTTTCTATCTCTCCGGAACAACGGGGGGAGACACGTCTCATACTCCCTTGTCTCACTGGTGTCCTCACAATGGTGAGGATTCAAACCCAGACCTAGCACTACCAAACCTGGAACTTAACAACCAGCTCTACCAATTGAGATCAGACTGTTGTTTGCATTTTATTCTGTTGTTGTTTTATCTGCTATTTTTCTCTGTAAAGCACTTTTCACCGCAACCCAAGCTCCCCATTAACATCAGGACAGCAGAATCTCATCTGTTTTGGCTGCTATGACTATACTAGGACATTTTTTTTTACTTTTGTCATGACATACTACATTATTACTTTTTGGACTATACCATGAATTTTTTATGGCATACTATTATTACCTTTTTTGCCATATTATGACTTTTTTCTGACATTTTTCTGACGTACTATTTTATGACAACGGTATGACTTTTTATGGCATACTGTTATTACTTTTTTGCCGTACTACATACTATACTATGACATTTTTATGACATTTATTTTGTGATATTTTATGAAATACTATACTATGACTTTTGAAGAGAATAGTATATCATTATTTTTTATGGCATAACATACTATGGCTTTTTGTCACTTTTTATGACATTATGCTATGGCATTTTTATGGCACACTATTCTATGACTTCTTTTGACGTACTATACTATGACATTGCCCACCATACTATGTCATTTTTATGACGCACTATACTATCACTTTTTTATGACTTTTACCGTGACTTTTTTGGCACACTATATCATTAAAGAAGTTTGGTGTACTATACTATGACATTTTAATGATTATGGTTTAATGGACTTTTTATAACATTTTTTTTTTACTTTATTTTGGCATACTATGATGTGACTTTTTTGTGACATTTTTTATGCCATACTACTATGATATTTTTATGAGTTTGACATACTACTACTATACTAGGACTTTTTATGGCATACTACACTATGACTTGTTTATGACTTTTTATTTCATACTATACTGTAACATTTTTGACATAATATACTGACTTTTTATGACATACTATACTATGATTTTTATATCATACTACACTGACTTTTTTTAGATACTATACTGTGACTTTATTTTTTAAACTTTTTTTACTGACTGCAATAATGCACTTTTTTGGCATACTATACTATGACATTTTTCATGACATACTAGCTATACTGATATTTTCATTACATACTATGCTATACTAGACTTGTATGGCATACTATATCATATTTTCTTGGCCTACTATGCTATGACTTTTATTTATGACATTTTTATGGCATACAATACTTTGAGTTTTTGAATGGCATACTATATCATATTTTTTGGCATACTATACTTTGATATTTTTCATGACATTTTTTATGACATATTAACTATACTATGACTTTATGGCATACTATACCATGGCTTTTTTAAATTCCTTTTTAGGGCATACTATACTATGACATTTTTTTCACTTTTTTCATGAGATACTATACTTTGAAATATTTTATATATATATATATATATATATATATATATATATATATATACACATTAATATATATAGATTAATATATATATATTAGTTCAGGCTTAACTAACACAGAGTTTTCACTAATCCCACTTTCTGAAACAGGGCTCAGGTTGTCAAATGTTTCGACACATACTATGTAATCCCCCTGGTTCCATTCTACACCATAAACTATCAATAAAAAGGCTAAAATGCTGTAATGCGGTAAATATCTTTCAAAAAAATCATAATCAGAATAATGAAATCATGATCAAAGTATCAAGAGAATATTTTTCTTAACGGTTTTTTCCTTACTCTGAGTTTGTCCAGCATCGATCTCGTCTCGGAGGCGGCTGAACTGCTTCTGATGAGCCTCCCTGTGGTTCTCAAGCTGCTCCTCCCCCAACACCTCGTGTATTTTACCTGATAAACAACAAAAAAGAAAAATGAGCTCCTTAAAATGAGCTGTAATTTCAGCTTCAGGTATTCTGAAGTTCTCAAGACTATCTGCCTACAGGAATCCTCTGTGGAGTCGCATCCGGTACAGGCCCGGCTCTCAGGGCAGCTCCACTGTCAGGACAGGAAATGCATGCAAAATACCAAATAAAATCATGTAGACACTTCCGCTGGAAGCATTTTTGGCGTTTATTTATATTTCATTAATTAGTCAACATTGTAATGTGAAAACTATTAATTCCTTTAACCTTAAGAGACCCGCTGGCCCGGGGGTGACCCCGACTGACTTTACTGACTTTCAGAAGCTCTAGCAGGTTCAGTTTTAGGGCTAGGGCTTTAGAGACAAGCCCACTTTATAATAATCACATGCAGTTTGGGGCAAAAACCATGCAGTTTTTTTCATGCAGTATAAATGTGTTATTTTCGCCTATTCTAAAAATGGTGTGTTTGAATATTTCTGCATACTGGGGCGCTCATCACTGTCGCTTTTTTACCCAGCTGTCCAATCACAGTGGAGATGGGGCGGAACAAATACCACAAAGACCACCTGTCACATCCTACATGTAGGCTACAAGTGCTGAACAACAACAATAATGTAGCAGAAATTAATACACATAGACCGGCGGGTCCATTCTCTCTCCCTACGTGCTTCAGCCTTCCCTTCATCCAGAGCAAGTACTCTACCAACTCTTAAAATATGTTGTATGCATTCAATAGTCAACATCAACATTAAACACAAAGCAGCTGGTAATGAGAAAAATATCCTACCTAAGAGCTGCAGCACAGAGAAGATGTTGTCTCAGTCTGTATTATGCTCTTCTTCCCAGATGTCATCCAATGAGGCTGAATATCTACAAGTTTGTGACAAATAAAAGCACCTTTCTTAACATGCAACCCAACTAACAGTTAAAGTAAAAATCATACAACAATAATACAATTATGTTGTATTTATAGTTAGCATTGACACCGGAAAGTGTATTACAGACTAATGTAAACTACATCCGGTTCTACATGATCACGTCTTTTCACGCCGTAAGAACTATGAATGAACACAGTACAAAATACATCACCAAATACACAGTACGTAGCATGTAAAAAAATACAAAAATGGACACGAAACACAGGGCGTTTTACAGGAAGAACAAAATACCTCTTCGGCCGATTGTCATGGAAACAGCTTCCGGTGTCCATGAAAGTCCTTCGAAGTCTGTTTGACCACCTGATTTAGCTTAAAACGTCAATAATTATAACTTTAAAACTTTATAGAGTCCCGTGAGATGCAGACGCTTCCCCGCTGCGCTCCACGTTGTTTGGATTTTTTTTAAACGGTCCGTCAACAAATTCCGTCGTAGTGGCACTACACACATAGTTCCGGGACGGAACGTAAAACAAAGGGAATATGAATGTGACGTCACGTCAGGATAAAGGGCTGTATTCGAAACCGCAAACTACACTAGTGGGGATATCAGTCCACTGTTCAGTTGCTGTAACTGAAAAAGCAGTTTGAGTAAATACTGTCAAGCAATGTTTTGATATTTCCCGTCTCCCCTCGTTGATGATCCTGATTATTTTACTTCACTATGAGCTGTTTGAATAAATTGTTTAAACCACGTAGTATCGTATAAAGTAACCAAACATAACAAACAAAAAAATCAAAGTAATTTTCATTGCAATATTATATAATATATTGCAATAGTGGTACAAGTTAGTTTTTTTGTCCAGTGCTTAAAGAGCTGGTTTAAAGGCTAAAGCCTGGTCTAGCATACTGCAAAATACATCGCTTTAACCGTTTCATACTGCATAATACTGAGGAACGCAGTATACAGTATACTGTATATACTCACACACTCATCTACTCATGAGTCATCACAGCAGTCTCAGCTTGTATAACTAATACTTTAGAGACACATCCAACTAGGCCTCGATTGCTTCCTTCCTTCCTTCCTCTTGTGGGGGAGCCAAAGAATGGTGATAGGAAACCGAGTCAAGGAATTCCTTTGTTAATGCTGCTGATTCAGTAGCACTTACAGTATATTGCATTATGCATATTGCACCTCCTGATGCACTGAGACAAAGTGGCAATAAAATACGCAGCAGTAAAGATGTTTCTTTTATTGAAAAATATAGGTTATTTTGGATAACACAGAAAAGGGTAACAGTAAAGAAGTAAGGCATAATATACAACATTATACAGAAAGGGCCACACAGACAACTTCCCATTCACACAAACTTGTTAACCCTAGAAATTACCTGAATATATTATGTAGTGTTTGAGTGATTGGAATATAAATATCCAGTTATGCAAATTTGTCCTTTCTCCCCCTTTTTTTTTTTTTTTTATAACACTTCTTTATTTTTTTTTAACCTACAAGCTGAAACTCAGCCTTAAACTTAAATTCAACAGTGATTACCCATACAGAGAAGGAAGTGCCAGACAGATTTGACAGGCTCTCCCAAAAGTGAGCTTCACAAGTAAAATTATTTTTGGCTAGAAAATTATGATTTGGCACATCTGTCAGTTTCAGTTAAGGCAGTGAAATCAATCAGCGCAACTGAGCCTCGATACTTCTGGCCGCGGCTTTTAATGATGCAAGAGATACAGTCAGGCTGCAATGACTATGCAACTTGCATAAAAAATAGCAATTTTTTTTTAATGCTCTTGCATCTATTGCTGGCTGTGTCTTTCTTTTTCATCCACTCTATAAACAGACTCAACATAAACATAGCAAAGTTTTTTTTTCAAAGATAAAAAAAACAGGTATTAAACACCAAATACTAGTAGTGTCTGGTTTAATTGTGCCTGCTGATTTTCAACAATACATACCCTAAAGCCCTCCTCATGAGTAGTAGTGGAAACTGTTTTATACATAAAGGCTATGGCAAGCCGTTTAAACATTTAATAGCTAGACTGAATATTCATTAGAGATATCTGCAACATAATTTTGCCTAGTCAAAACTCTAATTCAAGATATCTGTTATTACATTTTGACTAGTACGATTTAAACTACTTTTGCCATTCATGTGTATGCGGATATCCACAATTCAGTTGCAGATATCTGCAATGTGAATAACGGATATCTGCAACTGCATTATGACTAGTTGTAATTCCACTTTCAGATTATCTACAATTTAATTCTGACAAGTCATAATTCCAGTTCAAGATATCTTTAATTCCCCTCATTTGAACTAGTCAGAATGACGTTGTAGATATCTTGAACTGGAATTACGACTAGTCAAAATGATGTTGTAGATATCTCAAACTGGAGTTAGGAATAGTGATAATTTAATTGGAGATATGAGTTAGTTATTGATCCAGGAAGTTTGAATCTGTGAATATCTTTCCAACTTTACCGAACTCTCCAAGTTAGCAAAAGCTTCTGCCAACACTGGTCAGATGCTTTCTACAATTCTGACTAGTCATAATGACGTTTGAGATATCTGTTAACTGTTATTTAGGACAGTCAGAACTGAATTACAGATATCTGCAATTGTCATTTAGGATGTGTGACGAGTCGAGTGTCGTTTTCAGTGACATCACTGCAGTTTGACATTATTACAGATATCTCTGTCATTGGTACAAGTCACAATTCTGACTAGTCACAATGTAATTACGACTAGTCAAAATTCAATTGTGGATATCTTTAATGTTAATTCCGGAAAGTCAAGCTTAGCTATTAAATGTTAAAACGGCTTACCATATAAAAGGCAGCCCCTGGACTAATGAGGATCAACATCTTTTGCACAGCTCAGTTGCACCACTGCAGCTGCTCGGATGTACGCAAACAAGGAAGGAAGTGGTTATCAGACTCTTTTCAGTTTCAACGTGAAAATGACAGGTTAGTTGGAGGAAGATAGAGACAATTCATGTCAGTCATCGGAAATCTGTAACATCATCATCATTATGGCTTCAGGGTGGGGTAAAAAAATCATTGGAAAGGAGACAACAAACACAGTGTACAATCCCCTCACACTACTCTTCACACCTTCACACCACCTTGGCTTCCTGTAGTAACACCATGCTTTATACTTAATGCGGGCCAATCTATCTCCATTAGCTTTACCACCCTGCTTTTGTCTAATTTACACTGAGGCTAATCCTGTGTGGCGCTCACAGTGAATTAAAAACAGAGGAGAATTTGGGCTTTGTGGTCCAGCTTTACAGCAGGAAATGGCAGCCTTTGAGCGGCGTCACAAGGACCATGAGTTGCACAAGGGAGGAAACTCTGACAGATCTGTGGCACTTGACTAAATTATTTTCAGATGAAAGGGGCTCAAGGCAGGGCTTCACACTCCAGTGACAAACACAACCCCCTTTATTGTGACAAGATACCCACCAGTAATCCTGCGGTGACAGAGGCCGTCTGTTCAGCTCAGGCCTCATGATGTCCCACAGCCAGCGAGAGAAAGCACAACAAGCAGAGAGGCGGACCGAATTTGAAAAGCACATGTGACGCGTCGAGTGAGAGGAAAAAGCGAGACAAAGCGTGAACTGAGCTTTAGTTATGGAAAGTGTTTTTCCTAAAAGTTTCTTTCTAACCCGTCCTCCCTGCTTGCGTCTGGAATGTTCCATATTCAAAGAGTGGCTGCTCTTCCATGTCAGCTCCCTCAGTGTTCAAAAGGCAGAGACGGATTGACAGACAGTGGAGGGGAAGAGGCTCTCTGACAGATGGAGTTTGGGCTCTTCCAAAAGGAGCAGTCACTCTCTCCTTGCAGACCTACAAAGTGAGAGTCCTCAGTCTTCTTCACAGTCCCATTCCCACAGTACCCGACAACGGTGTCTCTTTTCTGTTCAAGTGCAAATCCATACTGTCTGAGGACTTGCTAGTTTCACATAAACCCCTTCCAGAGCGCTGTCCTATTTTTTTTTTTAGAAGACTTCAGAGTCTCATACGCGGATCTCATCGTCTTCATCCTCCAAGAAAGAGGAGAAGTTGCTATCCTCCTCTGGCGGGGCGCTGAAGGTGGCGCTGTCTGTATCTCCTGCATACGTCTGGCTGTTTGGTTTCTCGTCCAGGGCAGCAGAGCCAGAACTGGACATGGAGCAGCTGTCTAGATGCTGCAAGTGTTTGGGCCGAGTCTCGGGCGTGTACTCTGGGGTGTACGGACCTCCGTTCTCAGGCGCCAGGTCTACAGAGCTGGCTGGATGCATAGAGGCCGGCTGTTCTGCAGCTTCTTCCTCCATCTCCATCTCCTCCTCCGCATCCTCGTCTTTTTCTCTCTCCGCGCTATCCTCTTCGTCTCCGTGGGTGCTGAGAGGCGGCGAGGCCCGGCCCTCGCTGCTCTTGCCCTCCTCGTAGCCGAGATCGTCCTCCTCCTTCTGCATCACCCCCAGGATGTCGCCCAGCATGGATGGTCCCAGGTCGACATGGAAAGACATTACCGACTCGGCGTGCTTCATGCCACCTCCGTAGTGGTGGGAGCTCTCCGGAAGCTCAGTCAGCTCCCCGAAGCTCCGCTCTTGCAGCTCCAGGAAGTGAGCGGCTGCAGCTGCGCCTCTCCCATCCAACTCCTGCTTTAAAGGACTCGAGGACAAACTCTTCGCCACCATACCGTCCCCTCTGTCCTCTTCATTGAGGAAGGGCAGAGACATTGCATTCTTCACATAGGTGGGTGAGCCACCAGGGGTCACCAGGGAGTTGTCCCTCTGATCGTCCACTCGGGTCACCGACTGGGAGCGTTTGCTGCTCCTGAAGGTGCGAGACAGGAGGCCGGGCCGGGGAGAGCGGGGGAAGAAGTTGTTCTCAGGCGGAGGCTCCCCCGAGCGGGTGCTGAGGAAGGAGGTGTCTCCGAACGCGTCGCCGCTGCGGCCTACATGCATGGTGTGGCGGAAGTCGCCCAGTGGAGCGCTGATCATCTCCCTGGTCAGGTCCATGCGGGAGCGGCGCTTGGTCTGGGAGGAGCCAGACACTAGCTGTTTTAGGATCGGCATCGTGGGTGTTTCGTTTTGCACAGAGAGCTTCCAAATCTTGAATATAATCCTTGTTAGAGACCTTGGAATAAATATGGATCCTCCTCAATTGCAGTCAGCCTGGGAACCTGAAAAATGGAAATAGAATAGAATTTAATTCTTTTGATAAATGAATCCTTCAATTAAATTTTTTTGACAAATGTTAATGGAATTTTTCACATTACATTAAAAAACATACACCTCACATTGCACATAAAAGGCACACCTAAACACAACACATAACGGCACTTTGAATATAAAGTAAGTAAGACACATTCGTACTTGCTGACAAGGTAATTTAATTTAAAAAAAGAAAACCAGTAGTTCACTACAAGGTCTTAGCAAAGTCTTCCCCCTCCAGAAATTTCATGAATGAGCCCCACTTCAATTTAAATTAAAAAAATAAGTACGTACATCTGTCAAAATGTGATGCATAATCATAGAGCATCTCCATGTCAAACACTGCATTAACAAAAAGAAACATACAACCTAAATCAAATAAGGGTAACCTAAAGACATCTATTTACTGCACAACATCCACATCACATTGTGCATAATATTCACATTTGGCCTTTAAATCCCATCAAGTAAATAAAAACACTTGTAAAAATTTCAAATGTGTCCACTAATTACAAGAGCTGAAGCTACAAATTATCCAACTCCATAATGATAAGCAGCAATCTCCCAACATCTCTGTGAGATGACCTCTGAAATACACTGGGGGAAAAAAACACAGGGAACACCACAGGATTCTGCTTTAACTGCATTATAATTGAGAGCAAAACACCAACCACAGACCGACATGAATCGGAGAAGGATAGTTGAGGGCTGCCAGGGATTTTCTGGTGCGAAGCTCAACTTTGACTGCACAGCATTTAGTATATGACCAAAAGTTAATCTTCTAGTCACAGACAAAGTAGACAGTGCAATTAATCAAATGACTACAACAATAAAAGCGGTAACTTCCTTCTACCTCTCCATAGACTCATATGAAGCAAATATATCGAATCTGGCATTTAAAAATTTTTTTTATCTCAAAATCGTAAAATAAACAAAATGTGATTCATAGGTAAAGCCATTTTTTTTTCGATCTCAAAGTGCACCAGATTGACGCATTTAACTTTAAATTGTAGGCTACAAAATGTTTTTTCTAAATGCATGATGTTTCAAAAGTCGATGAGTAATCATGTTAAATAATTTATGATTTTTGCCATAATCGAGAAGCCCTAAGACAAAGTCAATTATACAAGAACAATAATAATACCCCTCTCAACTGCTATTCAACAGTCACCGCAGCATTGTTTTGTCAAATGCATATGAAAATTTGATCAGAGACGTGAGAAATGAGAGACAAGTCCCTCGCCATTTTCTTCTTCTTCTTCTGAGACGACCGTGTTTAAGCCCCTGGAGGTTTGGGGACTGAGAGTTGATAGAAAATGTGTTTGTGCATTATTGAAACATGCAGCCCAGACAGAGGAAACCTCACCACAGGCTGACAGCTACCAGTCGCTGCCGCTTCCGCAGGTGCTGCTGCACTGGAGGACAGGAGCAGGATGTCTCATTAGCGATACATCCCAGCATATAAAATACACATAAACGAGCACTGTCACGGTGGTCTGCAAAAACGCAGTGCAAGCAGTTTCTACAGACAGACGTCAGAAAACACATGCACCTCTAACTTGCGTGTGGAAAGTCTCTATGGTTACACGTAAGCCTGAAGGAAACGCTTACCTTGCCGTCTGCAGTGTGCACATAGTGGCTCTTTCTTTGTTTGCCCGCACGCTAAAACAGGAAGATCATTACAAGTCAGTGACTTAACCTCGACTTTGGACTTCTTACAGGCTTCAAAAGATATTAAAGTCAGTTGTTTTCGGTAGAAGTGCCGTTGGGAGGTTTCGGCTGTTTAATGCCTTGACCTCGTTCTTCTGTCTCCACCCCCACCCCCCGTCTTTGCCAGCTGAGCCTCTACTCGTCTTCCTGTTAATGCCTTCACCTGCTTTGGTTTCCATGGAAACACCCTCCTACAAGCGAGCAACAGTGCTTCCTGTCAGGGGCTGCGGAAGGCTTCGGGCTCAAACAAGCATGCAACACATGGCCTCCTTCTGTGTCAACCTAGAGCTCATACAACAATGCGCCCTTTTAATGTGATGCCTGCTATGTTTTCACTCAGTCACTCCATCCATGTTGTGTGTATTTTTACTGGTAGAAATGGGAATTAGCACAAATTTGGGCTGTCAAAGTTAACGTCATAATAACGCGTTAACACAGATTCGTTTTAACTACACTAATTTCTTTAACGCATTAACGCAACTTACTTATTTTTAGGTTGTAGGGCTCAGTTTCAAAGCCAAAGTGTAGATACTGGTATCATATGAAACGAGACCTAAGTAGACTAAACCTAAGGAATCCATTGGTACCAACCATGTCATACTAGCTTGTCGGGAAAAAGGTTAAATAACGCTCTAAACTTACACTAAACTTTGGTGAGGAAAAACTGGCATGGCCATTTTAAAAGGGGTCCCTTGACCTCTGACCTCAAGATATGTGAATGAAAATGGGTTCTATGGGTACCCACGAGTCTCCCCTTTACAGACATGCCCACTTTATGATAATCACATGCAGTTTAGGGCAAGTCATAGTCAAGTCAGCACACTGACAGCTGATGTTGTCTGTTGGGCTCGAGTTTGCCATGTTATGATTTCAGCATATATTTTATGCTAAATGCAGTACCTGTGAGGGTTTCTGGACAATATGTGTAATTGTTTTGTGTTGTTAATTTATTTCAAATAATAAATATATACATACATTTGCATAAAAAAAGCATATTTGCCCACTCCCATGTTGATAAGAGTATTAAATACTTGACAAATATCCCTTTAAGGTACATTTTGAACAGATGAAAAATGTGCAATTAATCGTGATTAACTATGAACAATCATGCAATTAAATATCTTAATCGATTGACAGCCCTAATAAAAATAGACAAATGTTATAGAGGTATATATATCGAGAGAAACATATGTTTAAGTTTGCAGTATTTTTGACTCAGGCCAGTGTGAAAACTTTCCATGAACTCCAGATGATTTTGTGCCAAAACACATAAACAAGGATACTTTTTTTTTTTCCTCGCAGAAATATGTTTATTATTGAAGCTGCATGTTCTGATTTGTTATTTTTTTGGGGGGGGGGAAATAATGAGAAGGAAATAATTCACACCCAGCCAAAAAACATTTTGTTTTTCTGACTAGTCGCTTCTGGGTGGCATAATCAGGCGAGGAAAAACAACCAGCGGATGAAACAAGAGGGAGACGGTGAAAGCCCGCCTCCCACTCCTCCATCTCACCCCCCCACCCCCGGGCCAGGATCAAGCTGAAAAGCTCAACGGTGCCCACTGCAGGGACATGGGTGCAGAAATTTGTTACAGACCAGCAGGCAGATTGTTCATCAGCTGAATCTAAACCAGATCCAGCAGGCCTCTAGCAGTTAAACCTGATTCACAGCCCCGCTGTATTTATAGCTGTGTGTATCTGTGTGCATGCACGTTGGGTGTACACAAAAGTGGAAAAGGGCCTGAGAAGGCAGCAGTTAGCGTGGGAACTACGGGGTCACAGCAGGGGGATTGACTTTATAAACAGACTTTCACAACACTCGGGGTCTGGCTGCAGCAGGGAACCCACTGGAGACACAGAATGTGGGACAGCAACCGACGGGACGAGCAAACGAGGCACATCTGCATCTTTTCACCATGACAGCGAAATCGGAAACCGTTTACACACTCACTCCACACTGACCTACAGACCTCGAGACCTTTTCACTGACATTTTGAAGATGACTGACGAGTCTTGATGTGTTATTTCTCAACTGCTGAGTAAAAAGCAGCAGTGAGCAACTTGAGCACACTGGGAACGTTTCCAAACCGTCGCCGATGCCGCTTCACTTCTCTCATCTTTTCACATCTGCTCGGGTAAATGATATTCCAACCCATTTCCCCCAAATGGATTTATGTCATGGGAAATGTAATGCTAGCTCTGTTTATAGATCGCATAACTCAATTATCAATATAAATACCTAGCCAGGGTTACAGCCACTACTTTGTGGGAAGAAAATAAACGCCCACTTCTTCGGAGGGAAAAGCACAGAAATAACGTAGCAAGGACGTAAACAGAAATGAGTTTTTTTACTGAAAAGGGAGCATTAAATCAGACGGTAACCTGAGTAGATTCACCCGGGAGAATTTCGGCTCTCAGAGGAAATGCTGCAGTCATTTCTAAACACCGTAGAGAGATGCTGCATCACAGGAAGTGAAAAAAACAAGCTTAAGCTATGACTCACATATAACTCATATCATCTACTGTACATGCATCCATTAAAGGACCAGAGTGTAACAATTGGGGGGATCTATTGGCAGACATGGAATATAATATTAATAAGTATGTTTTCTTTAGTGTATAATCACCCGATAATAAGAGTCGTTGTGTTTTTGTTATCTTAGAATGAGCTGTTTATATCTACATATGGAGCGGGTCCTCTCTTCATGGAGTTCGCCATGTTGCACCGCCATGTTTCTACAGTAGCCCAGAACGGACAAACCAAACACTGTTAACTTCTTGTGCTTTGTCCAGAGTCGATAAAGTTACTCGCTCCTGTACACACACACTCTACACACTGGCTCTGCTCCAGATGGCTCTAGAGAGGGCCATTCGCGTTTTCGCGTCGGCCACCGTAGCTCTCCAACACGCTTGGCACACGGGAGAGGCATCAATTGGTTGCAATCTCCTCACCTCACCGCTAGATACCGCCAGATCCTACACACTGTTCCGTTAAGGTTGGACAGCTCGGCTAAAACAAAAAAAAAACATGAGGAAACTGAATTTATATGCACGAGACTCCTGTTAAACCTGGTTTATTTGTGTTTAAGACGAACGTGAGTTTTCACTTATCGTCAATTCTCTCACACTAGGCAAGTCGACACTAATACACAAGACATCACTCACAGACACACACTCAAACATGACTAATGGACCATTACCCTTATTGAGTATTGATGCCTCTTCTTTGAGCTTAATTCGTCCAGTGTATTCTACTGTCTGGGAGAGGCTGGCTACTGCTGCTGTGGTGGTGGTGGTGATGGTGGTGGGGGGGGGGGGTCTTTGTGTCTGCCTCATTTAAAGTCACTGACCTGGACGGAGAGCCGTATGACCCGAGGGTGAAATGACATTGGGGGGTGGGAGGCCACATGCGCCCAAATCTGTGTGAAAAACAGGGACTAAGGTTGCTGGTTCCCTCCGTCCTACCGACATCTCAAACTGCTCTGCCTGTAAAATCACTCTGACCATTTGCAAACATCCCATTTGTTATCGTTCATTCCCATATGTTTAAAGTGAGCAAGAGGTATCGTTCAGTAGCACACACTCGCACACACACATGTTCCAGTAATTAAGCAGACAAATGGCCTCTGGAAGATAGGTATCTGCTATGCAACTCAGTTAGCGGGGCTGAATGTCTCATTTAGGAAGGAGCAGCCCAAGGACAACCAGTGGAAATCACATTATCTCTCCATCATACAGACAGGGAACAACAGACATCAGGCCGACGCTGCCCTCTGAGATGAATACAGCAATGAGAGAAAACACACCGCTCGGATGAAAAATTACAAATAGAGCCCTCCTACTCACATATAAAGCCAGATTTAGCGGTAAATGGTCCATTTTATGGCACTCAGTCTAAGCGGCGTGCTATTAGCTTGTGGTGTTTCGATTCAGATCAAGCTGTTGACCTACAGGGTATCTCGAGCGCCCTCCTGTAACGCCACCCATTTTCCACGCCACTCTTCAACATACGCTTCCAATACAGCGGGAAAGCCAGCGGCTCATTTTGATCAAATCCTCTGTGGTCTAAAGAGCAAGGCGCTGCGTTACTGTGAAATGATAAACATGATGGAGAAACGCCGGGCATGGTAACAATCACACCATGTTCACACCAACCATGGCCTGTGTGTGTTTGCTTATACTATTTTATAGCACTTTGATAGATATAGAGCTGAAACAATTAGTCGATTAATCGGTTAGTCAAAAAATGTTTGGGTAGGAGCGCTTCCTGGACTCAAAAGAATTTGTTATTTCTTTGGATAAAAATACATGCAGACACAAAAATCACAAGAAAACTCCAAAGCACTCTCTTTTTAAACAATTAAAATGCCTTTTCAGCATCAAGCCTTTGTCAGGGAGTAAAAAAAACATGACTTTTTTAATGTTTTTTTCTGACAAAGGCTGCCAAAACGCGTCAAGAGTTTGCTTTTAAGCATTTTAATTGTGTAAAAAGAGAGTGCCTTGGGAGTTTTCGTGTGATTTTTGCGTCTAATCGGTGAGTAAATTGACAGAAATTTAAACAGCCACTGTTTTGATAATCGACGAATCCTCGCTTTTCGAGTAAAAATGACGAAAGTGGTTGTTCCATTTTGTCCAATGTGAGGATTTGCATTTTCAAATAGAATATTTTGCAGTTTTGGAGATATGATTGGACAAAACAAGACACTTTGGGCTGGATTTGATACGATACGGCCAAAATCGTCTATCACGGTATAGATCATTTCATATCTAAATAACGATATATATCACGATGTAGCATGTTTCGTGGTAGTTCGATATATAAATATATGACATAACCACATGGTAAAGCCTATTTTTGTATACTCCTGTGTAAATACTTGACAAATTAAAAGTACTGAGTATTTTCTCATTTTATTAAGAAATTTAGTGCAAAACGTACACATACATTTCAAGTGACATTATAGAGAAAAAATAAATAAGTATTTCCAGTCCAGATATACACTGACTATGTTTACATGCATGCACACAAATACAGAGTAATCAGATTAAGACAACAGATTGATTTAACCGAGTTTGATCAGATTTTCTGAGAAATTTGAGTTAGTATGTGTTAGGGATGTGAATTCCAAGCTAAAATACTATTCGATAATCACTGGGAACTAGTCGACGATTTTTTGAATATCGCCGCATACGCCCCCCCAACCCTCGAACCCACACACACACACACACACACACACACACCTGCACTGACAGAAAAGAGCCGAGTCACAAACGTTTTACCGGTAGTAACGTAACTACCAGGCAGCACCTGCGACGGTTAAAAGAAGGGAAAATATATATTTTTTAACACAGGACGATAGTTGCATAAACTAGTTGATTTTTTATAATCTAATGACTATTAGAAAAATCAAAAAAATCATGACCCATCCCTAGTATATGTGCATGTTATCAATTTAGTCAACGTAATTGTGTATCACGATATCTCGATATATGATTTCATCACAATACGATTCCATTGAAAGACAATAAATTATCATATTAAATTATCGCTCAGCCCTACTTTGGGCTCTGGAAAACTGGGATGGGCATTTTTCATTATTTAGACACTCATCAAGTAATTGAGAAAATAACTGCCAGATAAATCAATAATGAAAATAATTAGTAGTTGCAGTCCTAGATACAAATATAACCAAACCAGGAAGGCAAAAATTAGACATGTCCTTAATCATAAAGAGATGAATAAAGCACCACCAATAAAGTTCCTCCAAAAAACTGAGAATATACCTCTGAGGACAGCAAGGAGAAGATAAAATGCCTTCCTGTGTGTATTTCTCAAACACAGACAGCCAAAAAAAAACTCACATATCAGTGTTGCTGCCGTCCCCACTCATACCTGGCACGCTGGTGTGAGGCGGTCTGTTATGCTAATGTCACACCTCACCCAGCAGGACACTCTGCTCGCTGAGGATCAAAGCACAACACATTTTTAGAGCTTCCCTGCTAATAAAAGTGCCTGCAGGGTTTTTGAATTGGCATTCATATCAATGGGTACTAAATGTGTAGCTATCCTTAGATCAGCGAGTGGAATATTTGCGGTAAGCAGCTTGGGCTGGAAGAACAAACTTGCAAGAACTCAGCAGCGTTTAAAAATAGCATTTGGTGTTACTGGTACATGATTATACACCTAAACAGATTATTAATCCATATAATCAGAGTGGAACTGTTGCTGCGTTATCAATAGGACAACTATAAATGTCTGTATTAGTTACACAAGCAGGTAAGAAAAGCTGGAGGAGAAGTGATGGACAGACCAGGACAGAGCAGAGATACTTTCAAAAGAGCCCCGACAGCCAATGAAAGGCTTCCTGGCGGAGAATAGGCCCGCGGTGAGTCAGCGCGACGTGTACCAGCTGACCTCTGATACCCGAGAGCCTCCAGAGGAGACGTCTGACTCGTCTCTTTTACATTTACAGCCAACACAGCCTCCAGACACGACACTCCATCTCTTTCACTCCGTCCTCCGCTTTGGGTGCAACTGACAGCTTTTATTATAAACACAAACAGCGGATGGCAGACAGGAACGCCGTGCTCCACACTTCAACGCGTTCAAGAATGAAAAGTGTTCTGTGGGTTAAACAAGACTGATACACAACATTTTTTTCACAATGGCTTTTTATACACTAACACAATATTGTCTGTTCCCGCTCTGCGCTGTCGTCTCTGATCGGAACAAAAGTTACAAACATCATGCGACTGAAGTGGCAGCCAGCGTGGCTCAACATCAACGGCATCTGTGTACTGGGCACGGCATCTAAATACAAACGAAGGTGGGGGGGGCAGACGCTGGCACCACTCCGGCATTTTGAGTATTTCAAAAATAATGAGCAAAAAGGAGGTTGACATTGGCGATATCAACGCAAGAGCACGCCAGAAACAACCACTTAACACTATTTAGAATGTTTTTCGGTAATGAGACATGGCTAAAAACCTTCCCGGCTTTTTCATTCTCAGCCAGCTGGACCTGCAAAAGTCAACGACCGGCTCCAGGTCATTAATAACTGCCGCCGTCTCCACAAAAAGACGTCTGAGCGCTCTTAAACTGCAAACAGCATCGCAAGAATCTGCACTGAGATAAGTGACTGACACACATCCATTAGCCAACTGCTTCTCAACAGATTACACAGACTACAACAACTACACGTGATGGAAGTGTTTCACAGAAAAACGTGTTAAGGTCCTGACACACCAAGTCAACATCAAAGAACTAGTGGCGACGAAGGCCACCCGTTGAGTCGCCTCACGTCCAAAAAGTTGCACTCAAACACACCGCGAAGCCTACAGCCGACGGTGTGTTCGAGTGCAACTATTTCACTCAAAGGTCGGCCTCCGTAGCCGCTGGTTCTCTGATGTCAGGTTGGTGTGTCTTGGCCTTTAGCGTGTGCATGTGCTACGTCCACAGGAAGGGCTGGGAGAAAATGAGGCAGCGAACCCTCCCATCTCTCCGGAAATCTACTCAGCCTGCCCTTCCTGACCACTCAGAATGTAAACACGTCCTCTATCACACTGTATTACTGATGGGCTAACCAAACAAACACAGCTCATATCTCCATCTACACACAGTTGTAATAACCTACAGGGCTGTGGGACAGTGCTGGGAACTAAATGGAACACGTAGCAGGACACGGAGCGCCGCAGGTTCAGCGACATTAATTAATTTTAGAAGCTGAACACAAGCGGATCTCAGCCGAGTCACAGCCGATGACAGCTCCGGCCTCAGGCCCAGGTGTCCTTATTGTCACCCAGGACAGACCGTCACTGCCAGGTGTCTCTATCTCTATCTCTCTCTTAAGAGCTGCAGAGGAGGAGTGAGGTTACATTTTGAAACACTCAAGTGGAAACTGCTCAAAGGAAAGAATGCAGGTAAATTATGGGATCTTGCTTTTAAGTGCAAGAGTGCCATAATTATGGGGGTCAGAACAGCAGAAAAGCAACAAAATGCAGAAGCTGGAGGGAAGCCAAAGAAGTAGCTATCAAACAGTGGAGAAAATACAAGAAACCACTTGACTTGTGCATGACAACCATCTCACTTTTGAGTGGATAATAAGTGTGCTGTGCATGGAATTTAAGATCCAATTATTGGATTAATACCAATCAAACAGCCGAGAGGGGTAATTACCAGTCTTACCAGTCATCGTAACATTTGTGCAGTGTGATTGTCTACCACTGAGCTGATTAGGGCTGTTTATAGGCAATAATCTAGCGATACGATACGTATCATGATACAGGGGTAACGATTCAATATACTGTAAGCAAGGCGATAACTGTCATAGTATAAAGAACACACCAGAAATACACCATTTTTGACTGGGCAAAAGTAACACTGCAAAAAGCTGCATGGTTTTTGCCCCAAACTGCATGTGATTATCATAAAGTGGGCATGTCTGTAAAGGGGAGACTCGTGGGTACCCATAGAACCCATTTTCATTCACATATCTTGAGGTCAGAGGTCAAGGGACCCCTTCGAAAATGGCCATGCCAGCTTTTCCAGTGCCAAGATCTAGCAGAACTTTGGAGCGTTAATTAGCCTCCTTTGCGGCAAGCTAGTTAAAAACTGAGCCCGCTACAACCTCCGAAAGATTGAATAACGGCCGGGCCCGTCAGCAGGCCGTCGGATTTTTAAGAGGTTAATTAAGTGTCTTGCAGCATCGATACAGTATCACAACACATAATATCGTGATACTCATGTTTATCAATATTTTCTTACACCCCTAGCGCCCAATATTTACAACCAAACAGGATGGCAGAGAAGAATAAACATTTCCTCCGGCTCATATAGTACCGACCCCAGCCTACTGGGTCACACTGCAAAGCATTCTGGATCCGACCAGAAAACAATGGCACCAAACAAAGGACACAGGAACAAACACTGCATTCACACACTGGAACATGAGACGCCCTGATGTTGGGACATGGTTATAAAAAAGGTGGTGTCAAAGCAAACCGTTAATAGTGCACTGACAGAATTTTCAACAGCTAGTACATTTTCCACTGAGCTGGGATTTATGATGTAACTAAGAGCAATGACAACAACCCAACATGTTACTTATTTCTACACATCCTTCAAACATTCTGTCATGTCCTCTATAATAACGCAGCAGTTTACTATCGCCATCCTCAGAGGCATTCCAGGGAAAAAAATAACAGTTTATATTGGTATTTCCTGGAATGTGAAGGGGCTGGACGCCGGGACACACACATTGCCACAAATGAGCACACAAAACTGCAGACATGTTCAAACACGGGCGCGGGACCATACACTCACTGGCCACAAATAACACACTATAGTTGCACTTCAGCACTGCGCGGAAGGATTTTCGAGATGCTGTAAACCAGATTCTGAGCAGGTTGTGTTTCCTGGGCGGCGAGCCAGCGAATGCTTGTCTACACTGTGCTGTGTCCAATAACAGAGTGGTTGGCACAGTGTCCGACACCACACGGAGGACGGATAACTTTCACCTCCAGGCACTAAACACATGTCTCCTGCAGGCAATTAGATGCTTTGTAATTTAAGAAACAGAGGAAAGTAGAGGGAGCGGAAACCTGTGCGGGCTGGTTGAGAAAATGTGTCCTGGAATTCATTTCAGAGGCA
Source organism: Sebastolobus alascanus (assembly GCA_916701645.2). Lineage (NCBI taxonomy): Eukaryota > Metazoa > Chordata > Actinopteri > Perciformes > Sebastidae > Sebastolobus > Sebastolobus alascanus. The sequence goes on along the minus strand of CAKAOJ020000158.1, from coordinate 1,147,512 downwards.
CTTCTGGGGAGAAAAAGTAAACAAGCTAAGCCTGTGACACATCAATCTTGGTGATGAGGCTTGCTTGTTTGCTGAGTCGTCAACCTAAATCCATCACAGCGTGCGGGGCAGAACACTCTGACGTCTCGCAAAGCTCTGTTTGGGTGAGACGGGTCAAATGTCACATTTAAACCTGCGAAAACAAAGAAAGCCACCCAATGTGCCTCACAAGCACTGATAACATTATCTCCTCAAACAATAGCGGAGGAGTTCTTATCGGTATGGCGGTGATGTAGTGATGGCCTACACACCTGAGGCCTTATCACCTTATTATCCCAGTCAATGAGCTCATCAGACGCCATCGGGACATCCCCTGCCAAGCAAACTGACTGCCAAGTAAACAGGCTCTGGGGTACGTGGGTAATGAACTGGACAAACAGGACAGACGTGCACGATGGGGCAGGAAGTGTGTATACACAACACAGTTTCACGACAGTTCGTTTGAAATTTAATCCATTTGATTTGTGTACATAGACACGAATTCCCCTTTTTTTTCCATGGAACTCAGCACGACTTTCAACAACACGTGACGCACGTGTCACTTCAGTCTTTCCAATATAAAACTACTTAGTCAGGTTTAGGAAAAGATCAAAGGTTTAGGCAACGGAACTACTTAGTTAGGTTTCAGCAACAAAACTACTTAGGTTTAGGAATAAATCAACTTGGTTATGTTTAGGCAACAAAACTACTTAGTTAGGTTTAGGCAACAAAACTACTTAGGTTTAGGAATAGATCAACTTGGTTAGGTTTAGGCAACAAAACTACTTAGTTAGGTTTAAGAAAAGATCAACTTAGTTAGGTTTAGGCAACAAAACCACTTAGGTTTAGGAAAAGATCGTGGTTTGGGTTCAAATCACTCTGGAAGTGCCGTAACTCGAATACGGAAGTTACGTGGCAGATAAATCTACTTTCACTTGTGGTTTCACACGGGAGTCGAACACCAGTCTCCTGGGAGAAAGTCCTGTGTTTTTCGATCCAACCCGACCTCGTCCCTATGCGGCGTTGACTGCTTTTTATACTTCCTGGTTCACAATTACATACGAATTGATTTTTTTATTGACCATCACAAAAAATAGTGAAATTCATGTCTATGTACACGACTATTACACGACCTGCTGTGCGACTGGGTTAGTATACAATGTGTAATTGTTTTGTTTTTTTAAATCAGCAGCTCTTGTGAACCAAGAGCAAACAATGTGTGCCAATTTCACTCACTCTTGACTACACAAATGTTTCAAAATACATCAGTATTGAGAAAAACAAGCATGTGCACACAAAGCAAACACATTTTTTGCCCTAATTTTGAATATTTTGAAGCTCAACATCTGTTATCTCATATGAGGCCTGTGGAAGAGAGTGTTCCTTTGGTGAAAAGATGATAAGTAAAAACAGGAAATTAATGCATTTCTAGCTACAAAGCATTTCCAAATAAGCTCATAAAATAGCCTACTATCAAATAAATGATCCCGGGACTACAAATACGTCTTCCTAAGTGTCCATTTGACAGCACGCTTGCATTTCTCAGTCTCTCTCCCATCACAATAAAGCAGTGATTCAGGGTGGGTCAATGGCACGAGAACAATAAGTAGCTGACCACAAAAGCGTCAGCTGCCTCGCGCACCGTGCGCGCTGCTGAACCGCTAAATAAAGCCGCTGTCAAAAACACATTTTAGCCGCATAAACAAACACGAAAGGTGCATTTTCTGCGGTGTAAGTTTAAGTGCAAGTAGAAACATTGAAGCGCTTACCGAGCATCCCCATTCATAAAGCCGGCTGCTGCTTCACTTGTAGGCCCCCAGCAGGGTGACGGGGGGGGCGCGTTCACCACACCGGAGGAGGAGACGTGAAAGCACTCAGATGGAACTCTCTCCGGAAATCCAAAATAACTCTGTTAGACAGACAAATCTCTCTTATTTAACATAGAAATGTTGCAGTTGCTGTCAGTGCATCCTGTGAAGCGGTGCTGCTGCTCTGAAGTGCAATAACTCACTACAATGCGTCCAGCCTGCCTCGGTAGTGTGTTTGAACACGCCCTCTTTACATGGCTCCTTAAAGACACAGGCTGCCAGCATGGGCCCAGCCTCATTTCCTTCTCCCTTACAGGCGGGGTCTGTAGTCCTGAACATTATAATGGCACAGTAGCCTATGGAAAATAAAATAAAATAAAACCATAATAAATTTAATACCACCTCTCCATGATGTTTCAGTGGGCTAATAGATATTAAAAGACAAAAAAATGCAACTGTATTTATATGTTTTGCTCTAAACCCATCTTCTCCACCAGTCAAGAAAATATTCTGCATTTAATGCGATATTTATATTGCAAATAGCAGTGTAAACCTTTCTACCAAAGTATTGTTGCACTTTCTCTTCAGCTGTTATCAGGCCATTAAATAGACGTTATCAGTCGCTATAAGCACCATAGATGTGGGTCAATAGGGGCCTACTACACCTACTACGGTGTAAAAGTGAAACTTAAAAGCAAAACGTTCTAACATGTTTTAAAACTGAATGAAACGTCACGTTATGAAAAGGCTTCTTTAGGTTTAGGCATCAAAACTACAACTTCTTTAGGTTTAGGCAAAAAAACCTACGAAAAAAATAACTACGAACACAAAGACAACTACACATTGTTGGTTTCACACGAGATGCAAAATCCGGTTTCCTGGGTGAAAACCCTGTGTTTTGTGTCCCATCCATCTTCCCCGAAAAATGCATTGTCATCCTTTGAGAGAACCGGATATATCAAAGGAAGTAAGACAAAATAACATCCTTCCTGCAGTGCCCTACATTACAGTTTTCAGGAGGTGCATGTAGTGTACCTATAGGAGAGACAACTCACTACTTTTACATGGATTTTACTAATGTAATACACAAGCTAACAGTGCTAATAGGTAGGACCCAGTGTTTCTTTGTGCAGACAATTATGCAAAATTTGGGCCAATAAGGCAAATCAGGAGGGATTAAAGTAAAAGTACGATGTTTAAAACACATTGAGGTCACGTCAAGACCTTTTTTCAGTGGCTGACCCATTTGTTTGACTTTATGTATTCCAGGCTGATCAGCTGTCAGTGACCCCTCATTAGTAGCTTTTGCAATGGAAATGAGAAGGAAGCAGCTGATAGGTTCACCCCCAAGGCTGTCTGTGCATGCTTGCCCTGAGCTCAGGAGACAGGAATGTGTGAATGGTTGATAATTATCAAAGGACAAAAGTCACGCTGCTCCTCCGCTACCTGGATGGAATGACTACTCACCATTCAAGCCTATCTATCCAGTGCTGGTCTTGATGATGTAATGAGCTGCATGGAGAGTGTCCATCACACATTTGAAAGTTATTTCCTGCCCTTGGCCATGTTCCCAGTTTGGTCTGTCCCACCAGCTGATGGGAGAACAGGACTCTTTATGATGAGAATTTGACTGCATTGGCCTTTTGTCCAGGAACCAGCTGCATTCAAATGTTATAAGTTGCTTTTTTTGACATACCCACGCCCCAAAAGTATGAATTTTACCATACTCCTCTATAATAATGTGTGTGTTTACAGGATGTTTCCCCATAAGATGACACTCTCTAAATCTAATTGAAATCTGGTAAAACACTGAAATCTGAGAATGCACTTTCTTCCAAACACTGCAATAATCTGATTACCGCAAAACCTGCATTTACATGCAGCTGGTCAGTAATCACATTACCCTCCTGGCTCTTATCCTGCTGTGCAGGGTGAATACACCCATTCCATGCATCCCATGCTCATTTAGCGACCTATCAAGAGGCTGTTCAGTTGTAGGTGCTGCAACCGTCTCCTATTGTTGCAGCTATGTGTATTACATTGGCAGCTTTGACAGCTCTGTTCAGTGATACATCACAGAAGAGGGTGTTGGCGCAGCGGTGTCTCAGCCTTTGCTAACCACGCATTTGACATTTTTGAATCTTTCAAAAAGTTCATTCTCCGCTGAGGCACTTTGGACATTCAGGGAAATCTTTAGCTGTCTGGATTTTTGATGTTGAGGTTTCTCCCAGATTGAACACGGGACCCCTTTAACCCTCCAGGACTTTCAGTTTGGAGTTTTGGCAACGGTTTACAGCGCCAGCAGTCTGGTGTTGTGTATCTCTTCAGCATGGCTGTTGTGATGCCAGAAGATCAGATGAGGAGCTGAGTGATGTAATGATTTCTATCCTCAGTGCAGAGGGATCCTTTGTCAATCTTATGAGTTTGGTTATTTCACAGTAGAGGGTGCAAAAAAAGGTTCACCGCTAAGCCTATAAACCTATAATACAGAGAGAAGATGGTGCCCTTTAACCTTTTAGCCATGTCACTCCACCCATGACAATTTGGATGGTGGTGGCCATTGACTATGTATATTACCATGGCAAAGGTCTAGACAGGCCTGACTGGTTGAACAAGCACATGCACATTTCAGCACGCTGCCGTAAACTTAAAACCTATTCAGCCAGACTTTTGATAAAGACTATATTATTTTATTCACTTATTTTATTGTATCTAAGTTGTGAAATTGTATTATATTTATTTGGGTTTTTAATAATCACAGATTTCCTTGTATTTAATTTGTATAATTTTATTATATTTTATTGTTATTTTAATAATCACTTATTTTATTGTATTGAATTTGTATAATTGTATTCTATTCTATTGTTATTTTAGTAATCACCAATTTCCTTGTATTTAATCTGTATAATTTTATTTTATTTCATTGTTATTTTAATCATCACTTAATTTATTGTATTTAATTTGTATAATTTTATTATATTTTATTGTTATTTTATTCATTTTACTTCACACTGTTTTACTACTATTACTGTTATTATAGCTTTTAATTCTATTTGATTACATTTCTATAATTTTATTGTCTCGCATGCATTGGTCTCAAATTATCAAATTGCTAAATTTTCTGTGGTTTTCACGGTTCTCAATTGGTCTGTCTTACTTTCGGCTTGTCAGTCATCTGATCGATTAATTGCTGAGGGCAGTGGGTAAACCTATTATCAACCCATGCTCACAAAATGGATTATGATGCATAATCTCCGTTTCATTGACCTGAAGAAGCCTGAAGTGACTGAATGCGGATGGATATGTGACTTCACTTGGGAGTAAAATAACAAAACACCAGAGGACTTTTTAAACTTTTTAAAAGATGTAACGTCCAATTTCCTTCTGTTTCATACATCATGATTTTGTCCTCATTTCAGAGTCACCAGTCAGGCGGAGTTAGCTGTGTTGCAAAATGTGCTCTGATGCACTCCAATAAGTGCCGAGAGAATTAGGACGCATTCTGTATAAGTCGGTCCCATGAGGAGATACTGAACTGAAATGTAAAAATGTAACAGATTTGTTGATGTGAAGCCGTGTCTCTCTCTCTGCGTCTCTGTGAGTGTGAACAGAAGATTAATCTGTGTGCCTCCTCGCAGTGAAGTGAGTGAGAGCGAACAATAGTCACAGCAGCGTTAAGTGTGAAGAATTACCATAATTTTGAGTAACAAAGTAGAATTATTCAAAATGTTACGAAGCAATATGTTATATTTAGTTTTTAAAACTGAGCTTTAGTTTTGTTGAAGAAACAAGTTGGGCTATAAAGAATACATGAGATGTGATGTGATTTCTCCTCCGCAATTCCAGACTTCATGCTGGGGAATACTGTTGAGAAAACCTTTAAGATTTAACAATTTTCACATCATTGTAATGTCACGAAACAACCCAGAAGCAATGCAATTTGCACATAGACTGTATATCAGAAGTGGACATAGTCACCGTGATGTCACCCGGTGGTTTGTGGACTGTGTTTGGAAGCCTTGAGTTCAGCATTTTGGCCGTCACCATCTTGTTTTTTTGCAACCAGAAGTGCCAAAAGAGGGTGGAGCTAAGTACAACCAAACGCTGAATAAGACATTTTTAGGCGACCAACATATTACAATTAACTTTCATGAACGGAAAACACACTGTGAAAGACTTAAAGTTGTAAGACGAAAACACGGACAACTCCCAGACCGGACAACGCCGTGGTAGCGACCTGTCAATCACAAGGTAGCCACGCCCTAAAGCATCCCCTGCTTTATGGTCTATTTGACTCTAAATGGGACCATAATTTACTAAATGAACATCATGCTGTATTGAAGAAGACTTGAAACTAGCGATTGAGACCATAAACTCATGTTAACAATGTTTACTGAGGTAATAAATCAAGTGAGAAGTAGGCTCATTTTCTCATAGACTTCTATATACAGATTTCTTTTTGCAAACAGAGGAGTCACCCCCTGCTGGCTGTTAGAAAGAATGCAAGTTTAAGGCACTTCTGCATTGGCTTCACTTTTCAGACTCAGAGTTGCCCACTGAATTTGCATAATGATGTAATATCTATCCACTTTTACAAAGTTAACAATCTGTCAATGTGATTTATATTCTGCCATTTGTTCCTTTTTGTAAAAATAAGGGGTAAATAAAAATGTTCTCGCCTCCCCTTGACTCGACTTTCCCCTTAAAAACCTTCCAGCCGGATCCCTCTGTTCCACCCCCCCTTTGCCTCGCTGAAGATCAATGTTTTCCGGCCTGAAATAAGGAGATTAGCCAGGCACACTCTCCCACCCTCCCCCAGCTTTTCAGCATGCTTGCACCGGATCAGGTTCTTCTTCAAATTCTTCCCTGTAACTCATGCTCTTATGCATCCCAATTATGTCTCTGTTGTGCTTGAGAGAATCGGGTCATTTCTGCACTGTAGGATCAAGTGTCACCTATAATCACTTTGTCTCTCAGACCTTGCAAATAGGTGTACTTAGGACCGTCTGTGTAAAATAGTGGTCTGCAGGGTCTGATATGGTTTCCAATTCCTTTAAAATCCTTTGTTTGTACCACAGAATGTCAGAATTATTAGTCATATTAGAATCTAAAATATTCAGATGAGGCATGAAGAAAAAGCCACTACAAAATAGAATAATTTATTGTAGAGCGCTACCATGAATAGGTCCATAATGTGTCCTTCATGATGCATACAGTGATGTTCACATTGGAAATTTGACAGATGATATTTTGGAGTTTCGACTGTCTAAGTTTATACACTACGGGTCCACCTCCAGCACAGCAATGTCCCATTCAACTTTAGTAAAGAACCAGCATATTCAAAAGAGTCGTAGAAAACATCTCATCATCACATAATGTATACGTTTGCACGGTGAGCATAAAACACATTTTCAGTCATCATATCAATGCCATGTTACACTGTAACACGTTGAACACACATAATGTCACATGACGATCCTCGGTGATGCTTTTCATGTACAATACTTGTGTCCTGTTGCTGTCAATCGTTAAATTAAGTTTATTAAATAAACATAGATACACCATCAGGCTGACCTCTTCTCCAGCCTCATGAACAAATACATAATATTTCTTATTTTGAATTTCTGTAAGTTTCATGTTCTCTTGTTTTTTCTTTGAATAAAATTGTTGCATTTTTTAAAATTGGAAGGTCACTGTTCTTTATGTGTCAGTAACCGGTTCTTCTTTGACAGCTATTAATAGCATATATTTTGGTGTGGTTGTGATAAAATCATTTGAACCAAGAAGATTTGTGCTTTTGGTCCTCAGTCATATTCTGTGGTAACGTAAAAAGCAAACGGATGCACATTAATAAAGTTGTCTTAGCTTGTATATCTACTGACAATCAACACATTCCCCAGACTAATATAAAGGTGCCACAATGCTTTAATGTGATTCATAACATTGTCACTAGTGATGTTCTGAAGATGTTTAGCTTGAAGCTGATTTGATATAAATATCTGGTAAACAATATGAGACGAGTACATATAGTAAACACATAATGCAACAATGATTAGGCAGAGTGAGGAAGTCAAAGGCAGCCGAGGGCCACGGCGACCGCTGGTGCCTCTCTCCAAAGTCAGAGTCCATTTCTCTTTATCAGTTGTTCAAACATCACATTATTCCATCAGAGTTGGGTTTTCCATTGTCCAGTCTCAGCAAGCCAAGTGGTCCGTACTCTATATGGTTCTAGGTGGTTGTTTATCCATAAAGCTCTCATATTAAACAATAATACAGTGTTTTTAAAACAAGGTTTTCTTTTTTTCAGAACCTCAGGTTCTGCACTCCCTTGTTCACGTTTGTACCTTCAAATAAATTTACTTAAGCAACGCATAAAAACTTTCAAATGATTGTCTTTTCATCAAATACATATCACATGGAATAACCAATCATACGCGCTACACACAGTCATACACACGCACTCTTCACAGAGGAGAAAACGCTATTCAAGATGCCTGCAATGCTTAATATTGAGCAACAACTCTGTCAAATAGACAGAAAAAAAGGAGAAGAGCAAAATACAAATAAACCAACAACAACGAAATCAAAAGCCTCGTCCTCAGGGTCCTGTTGTTATTGGAAGGAGAGCCGTGTGTCAAACAAAAGAGGAGAAGCCCGCGGTAGGTGCCTGAGCGGCACAGCCCAGGCTGCTGGGGGGCCGGTAGAGGGTGCCGTGCTGGCTGGGGGGTTCGGAGGACAGCAGGGAGGGGGTGGGAGTCCGGCTTCCCTTAGACCTGAACAGAGTGCCCTGGCCCTGGCACTGGGGCTGCGGGGACGGGGCGCTCTGGGGGACGAGGGGCGGCAGAGGGGGCACGGGTGGCGGGTGCTGCCGCGACTCCTGCTCGACCAGGGGCTCGGGCTGGGAGTAGCCGTACGCCGGCGGGCGAGAGACGCCCTTCTGCTGCCGCCGCCAGGAGTTGTAATAGGTGGGGTCGCTGATGTAGTGGTTGACGAAGGAGTGGGTCTTCTGGCGGCTCTGATCCATCTCATATTCGCTGTCGCTGCCCTGTGAGCCAATCAGTTAGATGACTGTGAGATTACTAATCAGACATATGTTTACTACACAGACAGCTACATTAACATGCACTCAAATCAAGGCTAATTCTAATACAGCACCCTCACTGTCAAACTGCACAATACTGGGTCATAACACAGCAGGATGTACCTACTGAGAGACAACTGGAAATCTATGAATCCATGTGCAACTCTACGGGGCAGACAGTCACTTCTATTGAGCATCTTTCACACATACAGTAGGAGCTCACCCATATGTCTGCGGAGCACAGAGGTGATACGTGTACACATAAGTGTCCTAGAATTGGACAGAGACAACGTTTAAAGGATTCATTTGCTTTTTGTTGCCATATAAAGACCCAGACACACCCAGCCGACGTCAAAGAACTACGTCGCCTTTGTCTTGGCCGACAAGTTGCATTTGAACACACCGCAAAGACTACAGCCGACGGCCAGTTAGCACGTACGTTCTGCGCCTGCCTGAGATGAAATAACTCTCCCCACCAGCAGGCGGCAGTAGTCTGTATTCGTCATTCTAAAAGGGAAACAGGAAGACCGAGGACGGTGGATATACAAGCCGTTGTTATAATACGTACATGAAACAAAGCGGCGTTTGCCGACCATTTTCACACCACTCTCACTCACCACTTAGCTTCATTCTCAAAAATGAGAAGAGCCTTCTGTATTTTGACTTTACTTGTTGGCTTGCTTTCCTCACTTTCATTTATCTTCTCGTGCACTGATTCGCTGAAGCTGAACAGCCAATCAGAGTGATTTCTCTCAACGACGAGCTCCGCCGACACGGGCAGATTAGAGCCGACGGTGCCGGACACACCGCAAAAACTAGGCCGACAAACGCTCACTGACGGGCCCCAAACTGTCTGTTGGCTTGGTGTGTCAGGACCTTTAAACCAGGGTTTCTCAAACTTTTTGGGGCCAGGGACCCCTTAAAGGGGAAACATTTTTCCAAATACCCCCTCATAATCGTATACACTGATTAAGCATAATGCTTACAACTATTTATACTCTTAGATGTCATTGGAACTATTTGTATTATAAAACTTTTCAACCTAAATACTTCAGACGGTTCATAGTGATAAACAGAACACACATTTCAATTTGAATCATGTTAACACCACTTTGTTTTGCCCTGATATTCCGGGTGCTTTGTAATCAGATGTCTCTTCAGCTTGGCCGGCTTCATGGCTTCGTTCACTAGCACCTGCAGACACATGACGCATTTTGGTCTCCAGTCGCTCGATATAACTGTCGTCATATTTTCTTAGCTAGTTTGGGCTTCGCGTCACTTGACGATGTGGACTGACTCCAATATTTCTCCATGCTCGCCAGCTAGCTAGCTGGCTAATAAGCTAAGCTAAGCAGCAGCAGGAACGGTTCGTTGTGCCCTGAGTGAAGTGATTGATTTGTGACAGGTTGACTTAATGTGTCAAAATCATATCAGAGTTTCTATTGGCCCAAAGCTAACGTGGGTGGGACTAATGGACACAACAGGCTTGTTTTATTGGTGCAAATTCTCCCCGTCTGTAGACATCTACTTTTTAATGATACAGCACAATTTTATAATTTATAGCAAATTATTTCGCGGACCCCCTGACAGACTGCCACGGACCCCACTTTGAGAATCACTGTTTTAAACCAACAGTCTTGCAGGTTACAAATGTTTGTGTGGGTGAATGATGTCACTGTTCCATCAGCACTGAACTGGCTGAGAAACACAAACAGTTAAGAAAGGAAAAAAGAGCAAATTGCTCTCACAGACAACATTACAGACTTGGCACATTTGTGTGCCTGACAAGTGCCTGCCCATCTACTGCTCTATTGAGGCACTACAGCTGAACAGATGTTGAAGCGCCATTTATTTGCTCAAGTGGCAGGTAAACAGTGGGAGGCTATGCAGAGGAAAAAGAATAACACCGGTTTGTGTCTCCCACGAGAGCGCTGTTTGCTCGAAGCGGGTTGAACAATGTTTTGACTGTGCAGGTACCAGATAAATTGGCCGGGGAGACCCGGCGCGAGTGTGGGAAGACACATGTTCGCGATCTGCTACAATCAGCTCCTCTGCCTTTAGCATCCATCATCACTTCTAACATTCCCTGTCCTTTCACTGGACCTCCCTACTCTAACACACACACACACACACACACACACACACACACACACACACACACACTGAGTGGAGACCCAGCAGCCCAGATTAATACAACATTTCCTGTTTGAGGAAAATTAATTAGTTGCGAAGACATTTCAAGTCACACGAGACATGAGAATTGGCCCCGTACTTCTTTCCCATGGGAGAAATCAGTATTAAAAGTCAGATCCAGAGATGTCAGCCATGACTAACAGAGGATATTTAATTTTCGAGGTTATCCACTCGAGGCAAATGTCTTGCTGACTGTCATTTTCAGATATTCTGCTTCATTATTAGACAGCCATCTAGTCGTTGCATGTAGAAAAGCAGTGATTATGACAATAAAGATTGGAGGTTATCAAGGAGATAGACGGCGAATGTGACAAAAGTATTGGAAAGGTTATGACTCGGCCCTGGAGGACTTTGTCACTTTGACAAATTCAAACAGTTGAATTTTACTTTCTAATTTAAGCTCATTGCCGATTCCAGACATGGAGTGGACATGGAGCCGCAAGCCAGGGTCAGAGCTCACCTGAGAGTCGGATATCTCAGAGGGTTTCTCGGTCAGACTGCTGCTCTCTGCCGGGATCAGGTCATTGTACTTAGTGCTGACGTCCTCATCGGAGTAGTGCAGGCTTCCGGGACTGGGTCTGGGTGGAGACCTGGACAGATGGAGACAGAGACAGAGTGTCTGTGAGAGATAGAAAGCAAAACTGAGAGAGAGAGAGATGGAGCTCATGGTTATATAACAAAAGCGTTTCATTTGATCATCATTTTTTTGGAAACTCAAACAGTTTTTCTCAAGCTCTCTCTTCTTTTGAGAATATAAAACGCCTTGTTATTCGTGTGACTGACACCACTCGGCTGACTAATGCAAGGCTGCAAAATACTTCTATAAATAAAGAAGCTTCACATCCAACAGTCAGTGGGATCAATATGCACAGATTCAGCGTAGTCATTTATTATGAAAATTAAAGTGATAGCTTAGTTCAGACAAGGACTCGATTCGACTGGTAGCCGGCCATTAAATGTGCATTATCGCTCGCTATTTAAGCACCATAGATATGGGTCATTACACCTACTACGTTATAAAAGTGAAAGCGAAACTTAAAAGCAACACGTTCTAACATGTCGTAAAACTGAATGAAACGTCATGTTTTGAACACGAACAAAACTTCTTTAGGTTTAGGCAAAAAAACTACAACTTCTTTAGGTTTAGGCAAAAAACTACAACTTCTTTAGGTTTAGGCCAAAAAACTACAACTTCTTTAGGTTTAGGCAACTAAACCACTTAGTTAAGTTTAGGGAAAAACATCATGTTTTGGCTTAAAATAAATATGTTTCAAAAGTCAAAGTGAAACTTACAAATTGTTGGTTTCACATGGGATGCAAAACTTGGTCTCCTGGTTGAAAACCCTGTGGATTTCACGCTGTCTATACTACAGCGCCTGACTTCCACTTCTGCTCCTGTCATATTTACTACGCTCGCTAGAGGTCGCTGTCGTGTTCTTTTATACCTTCTTTCAGTAATCTACCATGTGAATAGATGATAAAACCTACTAGTGGATGTAGTAGGCCCCTATTGACTCACATCTATGGTAATTATAGTGACTGCTAGCGCCGCTGCCCGATCGGCGGTGTCTGACGAGTTGGGAGTGAGAACGGGATGCTATTACACAAAGCATTTTGGTATTTGGTCTTATTGTTTTGCTATTTCCCTCTGGTCTTTGCAAAGTGTCAGTTTGGCAGCTGAGGTCTGCAAAAGTTCAGCTCACCTCAACCGTCATGCGCTGCACAAACATGCTCCTGTATGAAAACATATGAGCATCTTCATGAAAGGCTTCTTTGTGGTGATTAGAGCTGAATGGCTGTACAGATTGAGTCAGTCTGAGATTTAGACCTCCTGCAGTAAAGCTGCATAACAAAGCATTGCCCTGAGCTCTTTATGAGCGCGGGTCAAGTAAAAGTCTCCATAGCTTCTTTTATCTCCACTCATTAAGTCCATAACGTGAAGCAGAGAGAAACATCTGTGCAGACAATTATTATTCTCCTTCTGCAGTAATGACTGTTGCTGCTGCGTTCAAGGTCTGCTGGGACTGAATTGGACGGTCAGAGGGCAAAAAACTGGACCACCACCCCTCACATCACTGAGCTACATCAGTGGGCTCAGTATGCAACTCAGGCTAACACATCATTAAGAGAAGAGTCTGCTCGGTTGGTTTTCAGAAAAAATAATTATATGAAGTAGGAATGGCACGAAAGTAAATGTTTAAATGATCTGAAATGGAAAACGTTGTATGTGGGGGCAGAATAGACGGGCGTAAAACTCTGCGATGTCAAGTGTAATATTAAGCAATAAAGCAGACAACCTTGACGGGCCTCTCAAATAAAAATTAATATGTTCTGAGATATATGCGGGAGCTAAATCACTGGGAATGCCAAGAACGGGAAGCTTAGAAGACACGACATGACAACGGCCATGAAAGGGTTGACACAACAAAGAGACATCTCCTCTGGGTTAAAGGGGATGACGTGAGGGGGCGGACAGTGAAAAAAACAACAACCGTGTACTTCAGACAAGGTTGAGTCAGACATTAAAAGGACGAGGCGACGTGAGCGTAGGGGAGGGGCAATGGATCCTGCTACTCCAAAATGCTGCCAGTGAGCTTTGAATTATTTAGGAGCACTGTATTTTCTCCCATTGCCTTATCCTTCTAATACATCCATCTCTCCCTCACGCCTTCAAATATCCCGTAGGGAGCCCTCCCACTCTTCCTCCTCAGTCCACAGATCATTAGCAGAGAGTACGGCACCAGATTGGAGCTCTTCAAAAGAGACGGAGCAACTCGAGGCCCTTTGATCCCCCTCTTGGCCTCCTTGGTCAAGGAGAAAACAGCACAGATTCCGCTGCCCTTAACGCAGCCCTTCCAGCACATTCCTCCATAATGTGCAAAAAACAACATCTTCTGCTGTGACAAGAAGCAGACTCTGGACTCCCATCCCCCCCAGCACAACCACGTGAACATCCAGTCACCGATTATGTGTGACCCATGTCTCTACACTTCTTGTGTTTGTGAAATCCTTCTTATCTAATGTTTGCCTAAACATTACCACAGAGCCAGCCTGTCAAAGTCCTGCTGACGGGCCGAAGGACATGTTCTCATACCGACGGTGTCGCACTTTATGTCGAGACAAGCTCTCACAGCGCCGCACTCGAGAAAGTCCGGGCCGGAGGCCAAAAGAAAAAATGGCCGGCTCTGATCCATAAGCACCCTTTGTCTAAAGTGGTGATGGACAGACAAAGAGCGATGCAGAAGCTCATGAATACTAATTAGCTGGTATTGTGCTGCCCCCTTGTATAGATCGTTGCTCGACACAAACACTGAATATCAACGAGGGCAGCGGAAGGAGGCTCAAATCAGCAGCTGGGCTCCTCGAGGCCCGGTTCGTTCTCTCTAGACTGACAGACTATTGTGAGGGAACACAAACTACTTCACTATTAATTCCTGTCTGTATCAGAAGTAACACTTTTGTAACACTGAACTGGAAGAGAAAACTGAAACTGAGTTAACCTCTTCCACTCCTTGAGGGTGACGGCGCCCCCCGCCCGACTTTACCGTCTTTCAGAGGCTGTAGCGGGCTCAGATTCAGAGCTCGAGTGAAGGTACTGGTATGAAACTAGATGACCTAGGAGATCCATGGGTACCAAACATGTCATACTAGCATGTTGGGAAGGAAGCTAAATAACGCTCCGAAGTTACGCTAAATTTTGGCGGGGGCCCCTTGACCTCTTACCTCAAAATATGTGAATGGAAATGGGTTCTATGGATACCCACGAGTCTCCCCTTTACAGACATGCTCACTTTATGATAATCACATGCAGTTTTTTGAATGCAGTATAAATGTGTTATTTCCTCCTAATCTAAAATGGTGTGTTTGAATATTTCTGCATACTGGGGTCCCTAAACAGTCTTGGAATTACATAAATTGGGTATCACTGTAAAGCTGAGACTCTTGTGGATCCAATGAGCCCAGTTGTATTCATGTGTGATGATGTTAGTCCCCATAGTAGCCATTTCATTGTAGCGAGACCCTATTTCGAAACTTGACCTCACTGTATAAAATGACCTGTGGTGACCTCTAGGATAATCACAGCCTCATGAAACATTACAGCCACAAACTAAAGACCTAGAGTATTCAGAGGATGGATGGCTTTCCTAGGTATATTGACAATGAGGGGGTTTCTGAGTGGTTTCCAGAACAGAAGTGCTCGCCATCCAATTGCCGAAAAATGCAATTTTTGCAGAAATCTCCAAATGTCAAAAGTTGTTGTCACCAAATCACAGCATGGCTTTTTCTATGGTGTTCCTCAAGGTCTTGGTGACTTAATGTGGTATTTTGGAGGGACTATTGATCATTTTGATCAATTCCGGAGTGGTAAAAAATGGCACCAAATCTGTGTAACAAATGGTATCAACCCAAAAACTGCTGCAACAACTTATGAGACATAATAGAGCATGCGAAGGACCATCATATACTTCTATCATAATGTTCTAAACACTTATACACTTTAAATATGTATTTTAACTTGACACACAGTGCTGAGCTGCATCTCAAATTAATCGTCAGTTTCCCAACTTTCAGATGATGTACAACACTTCTATGTGACATCTACTGCTGACCTGCTATCTCCCCCTAAAGACCCCTGTACCCCCCCTTAAAGACAAAAATGGATCTATGAAAAAGAGGGGTGGAGTGGAAGAGGTTAATATGTTTGAAAAGTGGATTCTGTGCATGCAGGAAATGTCGTGGTTGATTGTCGGTGACTGACCGTGTGTAGATGCCGTTCTTGCGGCAAAAGGAGTTCTTCACGGAGAGGCGTCTGTTGTTGAGCTCCAGCGAGGGGAAGCGTCCCTCGTCCAGGCGCACCATCTCTCCGTGGGTCAGAGGCAGCGCCGTGCAGTTGGAGTGGTTGCCTGGACAGGGGTATGAGGACGACACTGTGTGGGTCGTGGGATGAAACAAGTGATTTGTGATCTTCAGTCAAATCTAGAATCAATTTCAGTCTCAAAGATGAGTTGAACACGACACAATAAAACTCAAGTAGGCGGCTTGAACTTGCACATAGTTCTTTTTTTAACAGTTAAAGGTACAGTGTGTAGGATTTTGCAGCATCTAGTGGTGTGGTTGTAGATTGCAACCAACTGAGTACCCCTCCGCTCACTCCTCCCTTTCCAAGACTGCGGTAACCTGAGTCGCTGAGTGTAAAACCGTAGTAACGCCGTTCACCTCGCTCAGAGGCTGTCCTTATCATAATAACACTACTTTAGGAGCAACGGAAGTGAGTCGGCGGCTGGCGGTACCACGGTTTTTCACTCTGCGGCTCACGTTACCGCAGTTTCACAAGTGTGTCAGAGAACTACGGTGGCCTTAAAAATGTAGAAACATGGCGTGAAGAGGACCCGCTCCCTATGTAGGTATGAAGGACTCATTCTAAGCTAACGAAAACACAATGACTCTTAGTTTCACCTGATTATACATCATGAAAACATAGTTATGAATATTATATTCCATTTCTGCTAATAGAGCCCCCGAAATGTTACACACTGTTCCTTTAACTTGATTGAGAAAAACAAAAAAAAAGCTATTCTCTTGATCACATCCTCCTCAATTTACAAAACAAACAGAAATGCTGCTTTTTGACAGTCAGTCACCATCCAGTCGTGACCTCTAGCAAAACAAACAAACAGATCAGCTTCATGGCTGAGGGGTTGAGAGGGGCTAAGAAGTCCCCTTTGTGTCCCCGCACAAACACAGTGCTTGTCTGAACTGGTTTCACCAAGCCCTGTTTATTGACCCTGGTAACCCTGGCACCATGCGAAATGCTGAATAAGCTAAAAAGTCACTGGTACGAGGCTTTAGGAAGGCTTGACCTGACCCTTCACTTTCCCCCTTCCCGTCTCACCACTCTGCCCATCTCCTCCTTGCTGCTGGGTGACTCGCCCACGTCTAAAAGATTATCCCCAGATGCCCTCGCTGTGATTACTAGCCAACCGCAATGTGAAATATTAAGTCTACTAACATTGTTTAACTTATGTTTTTGGGTTTGAACTCTGATAAAGAGTTTCTAGGAGCAGCAATGTCACCTGGGATAATTCACAATCATGAAAATCGGCTTCTTGATACAGTGGTGCGAGCGCCGCTAGTGCTGTAGTTATATAATTACTCTCAGTCTGACTAATGACCTGAGCATTAAACCACTGCCAAGCCATTTATCCCCGTATTGATCCTCGCTGCAGTTAAACATGAACAATAATGTTTATTCACCTGCCTGTGTCAGCTGTTTCACCGGTAGCCTTTACTCTCATCTTTCCCCTGTCAGCCAAACAATGTTAAGAAAAGCCTGGGTAATTTGTCTAATTGTGCGAGCCTTCACAATCCCATTTTCTGAAAATAGACTTTGGATGTGCAATCGTTAAAATGCAATTCTCAGCAGAGCTGTCCAAGAGGAAGACAAATACCAGTCGATAGCTTAAGTTGCAGATGCAGACGGAGAAACTGAGACGTTAGCAGACGGCCGTACCTGAGTCTGTTTTTTTGGTGTATTTTTTACTCTGCCCTCGGATGATGAGGATGAACACGAGCAGGAGGATGAAGATGAGGCCCACCAGGGCGATCACCACCAGGAACCACCACTCCTCATAGAACGGAGACACTTTCTGGGCTGAACTCACAACAAATGATACACATTAATAAACAAAAAAAAGGATTGTTTTGTTAACACATTATTGTTCAGATTAAAGTACCTGATATAGAGGGGGAGGGGGCGCTGGGGGATCCGTAGCCGTAGTCGTTGACTGCAATCACTCGAAAGTCATAGGTGACCCCCTCTCGCAGCATGTCCAGGTTAAGTGTGTAGGACGTCACTTCTTTAGGGATGTCTTTGATAAGGATATCCCACAATCCTTCATCTAAAGGCAAGATGAGAATGAACAGGAAACACTTGTTGAAGTATTAGAACTAGGGCTGTCAATCCATTAAAATATTCAATCGTGATTAATCGCAAATTAATCACACATTTTTTATCTATTCAAAATGTACCTTAAAGGGAGATTTGTCAAGTATTTAATACTCCTATCAACATGGGAGTGGGCAAATATGCTGCTTTATGCAAATGTATATTTATATTTATTATTGGAAATCAATTAACAACACAAAACAATGACAAATATTGTCCAGAAACCCTCACAGGTACTGCATTTAGCATAAAAATTGGCCATGACAGTTTTTCCTCGCCAAAATTGAGTGTAACTTTGGAGCATTATTTAACCTCTTTCATGACAAACTAGTATGACATGGTTGGACCCAATGGATTCCATAGGTTTTCTGGTTTTATATGATAACAGTATCTTCACTGTAGCTTTAAAACCCGCTATAACCCTAAAAATCGCATGTTGCGTTAATGCGTTAAAGAAATTAGTGGCGCTAAAAATAATTTGCGTTATCGCGTTATTATCGCGTTAACTTTGACAGCCCTAACTGGAACCCAAAAACTGTTTATGTATGTGGAGCTCACCAGAGGGTCTGGCCTCGATGACGTATCGCGTGATGGGCGCACGGCCTTGATCGCCGCTGGTCCAATGCAGCGTGAGGGCAGTGCCATACCGAGAAATAAAGGGTTCTCCGGGAGGGCCTGGGGATCCTTGGGAAGACAAAAATGGTGGATAGTTAGAAAAAAAATGGCCTCCTATGAGTCTAAAAGATGATACTATTGGCATAAATATCAGAAATGCATCCCAGATATAGAGAGTCCCACCTTCTCCAGGCCCAGTGGTGATGTTGGCCTCCACCTCGGGGCCATATGTGAGCGTCTTGGCCCGGATGCGATAGTTATAGGTGACGCCATCCGCCAGGTCTTTGATCTTCATCCACAGGGGAGCGCTGCCCTTCACATCTACTGTCACTATCTTACTGACACCTGGAGTGCGAGGAGAGGAGTCTGTACAGGAAACACTAAGACTCTAGATGCTGCTTTCTACAAGCGACACATAGCAACAAAGCTTTTTTGCATATGAACAGACACATAGTCACACGAAGAGTTAGAAGACTACACAGACAGGCATATCTTTGCATATATAACAGAAAGGGTCTATTATCCAGCAGCCTTCTCGATATCCAGATAGGAAGAGACACCAGGACCTTTTTATAATAGACCAATTGATATTCCCTGTCTTAACTGCTCTGTTCGGCTTTGCTCCGGGTCCATTAGCGGATAGCCGAGGGACCGCAGCATGCCTCGGCTCAGCATTCCACCTCTGCTCCCAATTACTTGACAATCTGGTCCAGGCAACCACACTTAACCAGCTATTAGCCATGTTTCTCTCAGCGAGAGAGGAAGCTGTGCAAAGTCTCACCAGAGCATTCCAACATATTTTATCAGCCCTGCCATATACGTTACTGCGGGGCCTACACTCACCTGTAACAGATTAGAGCACGAGCTTAAGCAGCGCGAGCTAAAACAGAACATGGTGACTAGGAGAGAGGTTGTAAATCACAGCCTGAGAAAGCCAGCTGAGGAATGTCTAGAGACACGGCGGAGCTGTTAGGCTCCAGGCGGAGTTTCTCACCATCGACTGGAGTGCAGGGCTCGTAAACCAGGCGGTAGCCCTCGATGATGCCGTTGGCCTGCTTGGGCTCTCCCCAGGACACGTTGACCGACGTGGTGGTCAACTCGCTGAAGTGGA
This sequence comes from Sebastolobus alascanus, assembly GCA_916701645.2. Classification (NCBI taxonomy): domain Eukaryota; kingdom Metazoa; phylum Chordata; class Actinopteri; order Perciformes; family Sebastidae; genus Sebastolobus; species Sebastolobus alascanus. Next base: position 1,127,740 of record CAKAOJ020000158.1, on the reverse strand, counting down.
TGAAGTTCGGAGCAGTCGGCGCTTTTGGCGAAGAAAGTGAGAAAAGAGGTGATGAGAGTCGGATCTCTTCAGAGTGCAGAGACAAAACACTACATACACTCCATAGTACGCTGCAAAACTGCAATGCAGTTACCTGAATGTGCCACTTTGGAGTGCATCATGGAAATATTTGTAAATTCTGTGTTAAAATTCTGTAATTAATGTACAAACTTTGACACAAATGAATAAGAACAAATAAATATTTATAACACTGTACAGCAAGCAATTTGAAATTCATCAGTCTCTATGTTATTCATTCTTGACATACAGTTAGTTGAAATCAGGGTAATTATAGTAAACTAAAACTGAAACTAACATGACAATAAGCAGTGAAAAATATTTGTAGCACACTTAAACTAAATGTTGTTGTTCGTCTTTCGGCTGCTCCCATTAGGGGTCATTGGATTATTGATCTGCACATTGATTTGGTATAGGTTTTACGCCAGATGCCCTTCCTGACGCAATATGTTTTGGTGGTGGGAGAACCCCGGAGGAAACCCACGCAAACACAGAGAGAACGTGCAATCTCCAACCCGGAACCTTCTTGCTGTGAGGCGAAAGCACTAACCACTGCTCCACTGAAACTGGATAAAAAACTATATCCTAAAACTAAAACTAAACTGAAACAATATTGCCTGGGTAAAAAAACGAATAAAACTAATATAAAATTGAACGTAAATTCATTTCAGTTTTAGTTTTTTGGCTATAATATATCAGCAGCAACAGCATGAATATCTGTCAACGCTTGTGATATTGAACAACAGAAATAAAACAGACTTTCCAGGAGACGGTGCTATACCGCAATCCCTTCACATCAGACACTAAAGTAATGCGAAGATTAACATTAAATATTATGGCCATTCCTACACAGCTCTCCAACCATGTATTTTGTATATATACAGTATGTAGTTACATACTTCTGAGACGTTATAGCTGGCCCTAACAAAAACAAACTAAAACGACTGTAAAACTAAAACTAAACCTTCCTGAAAAACTGGAACTAAACTACAACTATCAAAAACCCTCTGAAAACCAACTAAAACTAAACTAAAATGAAATTGAAAAGTCAAAACTAAAATAAAATAAAAACAAATTGAAAATTCAAAACTGTTTGACTACTTGGTCGCAATACTAATTTATCACATTTTCAACAGCAGTTATTTTCCCCACTCTTAAGACATTTGGGTGAATTATACTGGCAAAAAAATAGATTTGGGCCAGAACGACAGAGGCAGAATACTCAGTGTTAAAATTCTGTAATTAATAGAGATGGGGATCGATCATTTTTATTGATATTGATACCATTTTTGAGACTGCTTAACGAGCTGAGTCTTTATCGATACCACTATCGATACTTTACTATTATTTGGTGGAAAGATAAATTCTTTTATTGCTTAATTGTGAGTCTGTGACTGATTGATTTCTGAATAACAATGACATTTGCCAAACCTTCAATAAACTGATGCTGGGCATTTATTTGAAAAGGAATACACAGGACCCCTTCAACATAACGTATAACTATGACAGCAACCAACCGTCCAAATGAGAAATGAAGTGAACGAGGGTGTGTTGCAATTAAATTCTTCTTTGTTTAGTTTAACGGCGGTTGGCAGGCACTTCGATTGAAGTCAAAAACTTTATTAGACAATCGATGTATCTGTAGCACCAGTGATTTGATTTAAATGAACTGACTGATGTTACGTTATAGGAGCCGCTAGTCTCAATAGCAGTATCGATAAGCTTGGTTCCTTATAGAACCGGGTCTCGATCCCCAACCCTAGTAATTAATGTACAAACTGTGACATAAGAACAAATAAATAACCTCATTATTTACTTATACTATATACTTTACAGCAAGCAATTTGAAGTTCAGCAATCGTCAGTAGATATCTGAGTTTCCATGTGTCACAATACTAATTTAGCACATTTTCAACAGCAGTTACTTTCCCCTATTTGCTCCAAACTCTCAAGACATTTGGGTGAATTACATCAGCAAAAATTTGGGCCAGTGCGACAGAGGCAGTATGCTCATAGTCTGAAACAAAGTCCTGTAATGCTAGATGGCAGGAAACAGAAATACTAGGAGATTAAAAGTGAGAGCGGTTTCATTGTTCATTGTTCTTTATCAGAGCACGAATAGCAAAATGTTTTGTGCGTGTACAAACAGGTGCCGCGGTGTACAGCTCAGATCAATGCAAAAACTAAATCCTATCATTGTTTGAGGAACTGAGTCACTGAAAAGCAAACTGGAAGTCGACACCAGAGTGTAGAATCATTGTGTGACCTTGATCGAGTGCTGTGAAAACTGACCCAGCCCAGATCCAGCTAAGTGTCGGGGTTTTGCCACAATTCTGCATAAAATTCACAAAAGCTTGTGTTGGCTCTCTTCCCAGTACCCTGCGGTGCAGAGAGCCAAAATTCCTGCCTGTGTTTTTTAAGTTCTCAGCACTTTGTACCCCTTGCCAATGTCACAGCCTTCAAGGGGGCGAAAAAAGACAAGTGAAATTTATACTGGAAACCGTTTTTGTGCTGAAGCCGCAGCGGAGGGACTCTCGCTAGCTGGTAAACACAGGCGTCTTTGTGCGGTTGCGGCCAAAAAAACTAATCTACATGTGTCCCCCGCACTCTGTATTCACTGCTCCTCCGCTGTCATTAGGCTTCCACCCTCGTGGCTTGTCCTGGTTGAAAGGGCCAAAAACACTCTGATCTCTTATGCTACATCTCACAGGACCAAACTCTTTAGTGAAAATGCTCTATTTCTTGGTGAATACGAGGAGCGGGTCTTACATTATTTTTGTTAAAGCTGCAGCACTTTTGTGCAACACAGTGACTAAAAATGAAAGTACTCATCATCTTTTCTTTTGTAGGGCACCATTTGTGACTGAATAGAAGGCCAACTTTGAGATACAACTCCACACAAGCACCCTTGAGGACCATAAAATAGTGAGGAGGAGTATCATTGTGCAGACGACAGAGGGAGACAGACAGAGGAAAGACAGATGGGTATAAAGAAATACAGAACTGTGAAGTGCTACAGAAGATCTGAGCTGCGAGATGAATGCCGCTGGTCTTTTTGAACAATCACTACCACATCTGGATTCGCCGCAGCTCACCTGCTTGCTGAGTGCGCCCTCTGGTGGGTAGGGAGCGGGGCCCGTCCCCTGCAGCATTGAAGGCTGCCACGCTGATCATGTAGGTGGTGTAGCCAGTCAGGTTTTTGAGCTTCACCCCGAGCTCCGGCAGGAACAGAGTACGCAGGCGCTCCGTCTCATTCTGGAGCTGAAACTCCCAGAAATAGATCTATGAACAGAGAAAAAGGAAAAAAAAAAATCATTAAAAAGATAAAAAAATAAGAAAGGAATGATGTAAGTTTGGCTGATTTGCAGTAACACAGGGAAAAAAACGAGACATTATTGATACCTTGTAACCCTGAATGTCCCCGTTCTGAGCATCCAGAGGAGGAGGGTCCCATGTGACGTCCAGCTGTGTGGCTGTTGAGGACTGGACCACCACATTTTGGGGAGGGGATGTTGGGACTACAATGGAGCAGAGTGTAATCACTTTTTCTGTATGCCTTGCTTAACATCTAAGAAACAAAGATTAAAGGTAAAATAGCACACACGCTGCACAGCGAGAGGAGAAACCTACCCGCTTCTCCAACAAACACTTCCTGTGGTGCACTGCTGGGACCTTCCCCCACAGCGTTATACACACTGAGACGGATCTCGTAGCGTTTGTGTTTACTTAAATCTGCGAGGAGAGAACCCACAGCAGCATTATAATGGAACAGTTAAGATCAAAAAAAAGAAAAGTTCCTCCAGAGAGACACACAGTCATAGTGATGCTCGTGGCAAGACAACATCATGAATTGAACAAAAAAGACGGAGGGGTGGAATTGTAAAGGCAAAGTGATGAAAAGACGGGGTTGTTGTGGGGACACGGGGAAGATTTGTCAGCGATTAAAAAGAAAGAAAACACTGAAATAATGATAGGGCAGCTTGGAGAGAATTAATTCATATACACATCTTAAGAATCGGCGGCGGCCCCTCAGCGGGTACGGCTGAGTGGGAGGACGGCGCAAAAGCGCAGATGCTGTAAATTATTATACAAATGGCATGCGACAGATGACATGCAAACAGATGGAGAGTGACGGAAGAGAGAGGCATAAAGGGACTTACTATCCAGTTCATACTGGGTGAGCGAGGATTCACTCAAGTTCCTGATGCTGTAAGGAGCTGGAGTTTGGATAGAGGATGGGCAGGATCAGGGAAACAAGGATTGGGAAAAGAGCTGCAATATTAGCTGCTATTTAGCAAAACACACCACAGGCTCCAGGTAGCACCACTTTCTGCGGGGTAGTTTATGGGTAAGCAGTGAAACAGTAAACTCACCAGTGAGATCAGCCCAGTTGGCAGAGGGACTGTTAATTGTGCGGACAGTGAAGCTGCGTAGCCGGTCGTAGTGTAACTCCCGGAACCGGACCCTGAACCCCAACAGGACTCCATTTATGTGATCCTCAGAGGGAGGCTGCGAAGAGAAGAGGTCTGCTTAAAGGGATAGTTCGGGAGTTTTGAAGTGGGGTTGTATGAGGTGCTTATCCATAATCAGTGTATAACCTACAGTAGATGATGGTCGGCACGCTCCCAGTTTGGAGAGGCAGACAAGAGTGACTGCACAGAATCAAAGCAATGTACTGCTGTGGACGGGGCCGGCAGCAAAAAGTATTTAAGCCACCTATAAGAAAGGCCCCTAAAAATATCAATATCTGTTTAAGTGTATGCTATATTTAGAATATTTTCACCGTTTACCTTGCCATCAGACAGCCCTCTCCTACGAGGAACTGAAGTTGTTGTATCCATCTATAATCTCACCAAAGCCACCAGACTCCGTTGAAAAAAACAGTAATTTTACCTCACCAAACACGGGGGCCTGCTGGTCTACCGCTGCCTCGATCGGTTAGTTTGTTTGTGCTATTGTGTGACTTTGGTGAATCCGAACTAACCCAAGTCACACAATAACACAAACAAACTTAGGGCCCGATCAGACAGAACACATTTTAGCAGCCTGGGGCTGCTTTTTGTAATTGTTTCAATGAGATTGAAGCGCTTTGTGCGCTGCTTTTGCGTTGCTGAGCGCCTCGCGTTTATCTGCTCTGTCCACCTCGTGTTTTTACAGGAGCGCCCTGAACGCCTTGAGTTGAAATTTTTTTTTGTGTGTGTGTTTTTTGTGGTGACTTTTGCTGGATACCCGGAGCTACATGAGTTTACTAACCATAGTTACCATAATCTGAACAGAAAACAGCTGGAGGCAAATTAGTGCGGTACTCTGATCGAGCAACAAATAGGCAGTGCAGCGCGCCTCGTGTTTTCCACCTGCAAAACTCTGTCTGATCTGGGTATAACAGTTTTTTTTTCAATGGAGTCTGGTTGCATCGGCGAGAGTATAGATAACGGTTTCAGTTCCCCGTTGGAAACATAGACTCTATAGCTGTCTCACGGGAAGGTAAACCAGTGAAATTCTAAATATAGAGTACACTTAAACAGATATTGTTTTTCTAGCTGCTGTCGGCCCCGTCTACAGCTTGCTTTGCTTCCGTGCGGTAACTCCTGTCTGCTTCTCCAAACTGAGGGCGTGCCGACCGTCATCTACTGTAGGTAATACACTGACTATGGATAAATACCTCATATAGCCCCACATCAAAACACCCGAACTTCCCCTTTAATGCCCAATACTTAACAAACATGAATTCATCCTTCCATTGACAAAACACAGCGCCAAGTAATTCAACGGCGTACCTGCCAGCGGACCAGCACAGACGTGGTGGTGTGAGGTGTAACGGACAGAATGGTCGGGGCTTTGTCTGGGGCTGGAGGAGATAAGGGGAGAAAAAAAAAACGAGAATTTTGGTGTGAGCGAACCAACCCAGCTGAGCAGAGTGATATATAATTCAAACAGTCTGCTGGGGAACAGCTTGAGAGTAAACACACGCACTGTTGACGTAGAGCATTCGCTGTGAAAATCCAAAGTCAAAACATTGATGTAAAGGCATTCGATTACAAAAGTGTTGTTGTACAAGTGAACAGGAAATCAACGGATAGTGACTGCATGGGGACATGTCTAATTACTGCAGTCTTACCATCCTGTAGTGTCGTGATGGCCTCACTCTCCTGGCTGTACTCGCTGTCTCCAATGTCATTGGTGGCTTTTACACGGAACTGGTACGAAGTGAAAGGCTTTAACCTTTAAAGAGGAAAAAAAAAAGGCGTATATCAGAATAAAAACTGCTGACGTTTAGGGGGAATAAAAGAGGACTTTCACATTTACCTATCCACTATGTAGGAGTGTGTCTCGTGGCTGACTGATGCAGAGTGGACCGTCCAGTTGCTGTCCGGCAACTCTCTGTACTGGACTGTATAGTAACGAACTGGGGACAGGCCGTCGCTGCCTGGTTCCCATGACAACAGCACTCTGCGAGCCTGGACTTCCTCTTGAGGCACTACGGGACGGCTCGTTGGTTGGGGTCGGGCTGAAGGGCACACACACACACACAGTCACGGACACTCTCAAACTTAATATGTTAGAGGTGAATAATTTAAACGGCTGCGGTATTTTACCTCTTTTTTCTGTCGTGACCACAAGAGCCTCGGCGGCCTCGCCCCAACCCTTTCGTGTCTGAGCGGTGAGGCGGTACACATAAACCATCTCTGGTTTCAGTCCAGACGCCATGTACTGTCGCGCGCTGGGGCTCAGCACGTCTACGGTGGCGGCGTTGCTGTTTGAAGAGTTTCTTCTGTACGTGATCTGATAGGCTAAAAGGACGTATCAATATGCAGATAAAGAGTTGAGCAAAGAGAACAATTTGGCTGCTAAATCAAACATATTAAGGGAAATTTCCTTTTTTGGTCCGGCACAGAAGCAAAATACTTTGTCTCGTGAGAATATCTAAGGTCATAGAGGAGAGTCTGTATATTGCAAACTGACCCAGGATGATGCCGTTGGGCTGTGCAGGAGGCTGCCAGATGAGACGGACTGAGGTGGTTCTGACTTCTGGGAAGAGGATGCCGACTGGAGGGCCTGGTACTATCATACATCAAATAAACAAAATGACAAATCAGGCAAGAATTGGGGGAAGATATGAAGTCATTTCAAGTCAACAGGTTCCAGGGCTGCCCTGAATGCTTCGAAGCTTCGACCGTTGCCATGGTTTTCGACCTAAAAATCACTATTCGAATGCTTTCTTTTTTTAAATTTTTTATATTGAAGTATGTGATAATAATGTATGAATTCCAAAATAGCCCATGAAATACGGAATAATCCCACAGCATTATTAATTATTCATATTCAACATTAATTATTATTAATTATTCTCAGACGGATGTCGCTGTTTGTTGTGTGTAGAGGTGCGTGTGTGTATAGTAGTGTGGTAGCGGCACTGAAATGGTGGAGATGGAGACAGACAGACAGAAGAACATGTCGGCCTGCTGCGCCGCAAAGCTTCGAATATCTTCAAATATTTCTCACTGAAGCTTCAAAGCCCCAAAAAATGGTATTTGGGACAGCCCTAACAGGTTCAAATCCAAGTGAAGTCACGAGATTGGTGTTGAGTTGCAAGTCTTTTTTGATTTTGTCAAGTCGAGTCTAAAGTCATCAAATTAATGATTCAAGTCTGACTCGAGTCCAAACCTCTGGTATTAAATGTGACATATATCACAGATAAAAAAAAAATTGACCAAGGAAATAAATCCATTTTAAAAGAAGGTTAAAAAAACACTTTCTATAACATATTTCTTTATACATGGTGTGATAAGTCAGAACATTTCAATCATTTGCTGAAAAAATAAGAAAATTCTTGATAAATTGATTAGCAACAGGTGAAATTATCACAGCACAGTGACATTTGTATTTGTTTAGAGAATTATACAATTTCAAAAGATAAATACAAGTTCAAATAGGCCGGTGAGATGTTTACCATCATCCAGGGTCCTCTCTAAAATGGGCGGCGAGCTGCTCCTTCCGTCTCCTATACGCGTGAAGGCGAGGACCTGGATCTCATACAGGACGTACTTGCCCAGACCGCTCAGCTGGACGCTGTGGGTGGTGTTGCCCTCAACCTCCCAGAAGCTGGGAGCTGTGTCTGAGTCCTTCTCCTTATACACAACCTGAAATACACAATGAATGATGATGTGATGAGGAAATAGGTAACAGGAAGATGTTTTTATGCTTTTGTTATAACTTTCAAAGTGATTTAACAACACACAATCTGCAAAATATTGATGACCTTAGTACACATAGAGTGCTGCAGGAATGAATCCCAAAACCCAGAAATGAGTTAGCATTTTAGCACTTCTGGTTCCCTCGTCTGGAAGTCAATGAGTTTTTTGAATGGGCTTATAGTTAGATGTCTGTGGTTAACACAAGCTTAAGACATTTAAACTTTTTGTTCTATGATATAAAATACACCAGTAAATATCCCACTTTGGGAATTTTGAAGCTTATGCTTCTTCGTCTTAAAAAAGGCGGTTGCTAACAAGTGTCTAAATGAGACTACTAAACGCAACCACGCTGAACACTAGTCCACCTTTAGCTCAGTGGTGGTGACGTGAAGACATGCGACCGTGGTGTAGTTTGTTTGTAGCCTAACGTTAGCTTTTATGTAAGTATCATAAACCTTTGTTTGCCACAGAGCTTATTTTCTGCAATAATCCAAAAGCCAATGGAAAAATCCCGAAATCCCGGGCGATGCTAACTTCCTGGTTGGCCTACAGAAATACGTCATCCCTGCACCACTGAATTTTTCTGTTGACTGCTGACCTTGTACCCCAGGATAAGTCCATTGCGGTCAGCCTCTGGGACTTCCCCCCATCGCACCAGGATGCTGCTGGAGGTGGTGGCGAAGGCTGACACATTGGTGGGACCGCTGGAGGGTACTACAGTAAAGAGGTAAAGGACGGAGTTTAGCATACTTCAAGCACATCTTAATACATGTATAGGCTGCGTCCGAAATCACATACTATGCACTTCATACTCAATATGTGTACTATTGTTCAACATACTTTTGTGTGAATAAACAGTAGTATGTATCTTTTCGGACGCACTGAGCAGTAATTTACTTCCTGAGAGCCTCCTTGCCAGTTGGAGACGTGTAACCATGGTAACCTGTACCAACCTCATGTGACCAAACGATGATTTGTGAACTCATTTTGTAAATATATTACGCCTAGCCAACTGAAATCTTATACTTACACTTAAATTGAAGCGTTAAGATATTACAGAGCATTGTGGGATATTTATGCCACCGTAGTGTTTGCATACTGTAATATTTCACTGGAAATAGTATGCAATTTGCGTACTATTGGTCTCATAGTAAAGTTTTGGACACACTAAAACGATCTCACATACTGTTTTAGCGTACTAAATAGCATGTTAGTTTGGAATTTCGGACGCAGCCTATGTGTAAGACACGTGTATGCATATATTTCCTTCCTCACCAGACTCCCTGGTCCTGCCGTGGACCGGCTGGCTCCAGGGCCCAGAGCCGATACCGTTGATGGCCTGAACTCTGACCTCGTATTCCATCCACTCCTCCAGGTCCTCGATGGTGAACTCCCTCTCCAGCCGGTCCATGATGACGTGGGAGAGGAATCCCCCTTTAGTCCCGGCTTTGGAGTATTGGACCCGGTAGCCAACGAGATCTGGGTTCCCATTGTACTCCCACTCTGGAAGAGGCTGAGAGGATTTGTTTTTTTGTTTTTTATTCCACCAGTTCGAGCGAGATCAATACAAATGACATCATAACGGAGTGCATAACGAAGCAATAAGCCTTGAGAGGCAATACTTCACGGTGACATTACAACAGCTAAGAGGTGTCGTCAGGAATGATGAGAAGCGATACGGGAAGAGAAGCTCTCAGCACTTAGTACTGCACTTAGTGGTTTTAATAAAACGTGGTAATACTCCATTGTCTTTAAATAAATTGCACATTCATCTGTTAAATCAATAATACTATAATCCTTATATGTAGCAGGCAATATGGTTCTTGAGAGGCATAGGTGCAACAGGTTTGAGTGATTCATTAATATTGAAATGAACTGTTGCGCTAAAGTGTGTTTTCAGGGAGCTTGCAATCTCTCTAAATGTCACTCAGCAAGTAGGAATCCTGTATCCAAGTATGCAGTGTATCTAGCACTGACACATGCACATAATTGAGCGTGATAAGTGAAAGCATCTACCTAAATATGCGCTGGGCTTATTTCTATTAAAGTGCTAGTGTTCTTGAAATTAATGTGGCCTCGACTAAGACCTCCACGGCCAGGACGCGGACACCAAACTTCGGTAACACTTCATTTTACAGGTCCGTAAATTTCATGGTAATTAGGTGATAATTAGCAAGTAACCTATTTGAAATTTCTTTGGAATTACTGCCAAATTACCCCAATATTTACCTCAAAATTTATCGAAAATTACTTTAATTATATTCCGCTATTTCCCAATAGCTGGTAATTTATTTAATACATTTCCAGGAAAAGAATACAAAGTTAATTGATATGCTTTAATTCCATGTCTGCTGATAAATAGATAATAATTAGCAAATAACTTATTTGAAATTTCTTAAAAAAAACTCCCTGAATGATGACATTAGCTACCAGGTTACATTTGTGTAGACAATAAGTCACACAATGGTGAGATTAGTGCCTGATCAGAAGTGTCTTCTATTAGTTTTGGTTTTCCACCTCCGATGAAGAGCAGCGCACAGCCGCTTCTCAAGCCTAAGGGCCCTATTTTAACCATTATATGCTAATTTAGCATATAATTATTAAATAATGTTTATAATGAAGTAAGTTTCGATACATTTTGAGGTAAATATTGGGGTAATTTGGCAGTAATTCAAAAGAAATTTCAAATAGGTTACCTGGTAATTATCACCTAATTACCATGAAATTTGCGGAGCTGTAAAATGAAGTATTACCCAAACTTCTACTACTTTTGAAAAGGGTCGCAATCACTGAGCTTTGTCATTCGTTTGAAGAGTCATATCACACCGCTGACACCGCTGTGTTTTTAAATCCAGGTGACGCGCACTCTTCATAATCCCGCAGGAGCTGCAGGAGTATCTCGCCTCTGTCTATCTGTCTGCCTGGCACAGATCAGCCACTGGCACGGCGATGATAATGGGCAGATGTAGCAAAGAATACATTGGCCAAGTGCTGACGCAGGAAGCCGCAATAATCAAGTACAGAGTGTAGCGTGAATGGTGCCTGCTACTTTGAGAAGCATCTTATCTCATCCTGCATCTACTGGGATGAGAAAAACACATTCTTGTGTCCAACAAGATTTGGTCATTTACAGATGGAATTCTCCAAAGAAAGAACAATTTGTTTGGGTAAAGGGCCATAAACTCTTTTATCGACCATCGAGTGTCAGTTTTGACACTGTCCAGGAGGATAATAACTTTTAAAACTGTGGGAAGGGTTTTCTCCCCACTTAAACCAACAAGAACTGATAACTTTTCCTGACTTCAAAGTGATCCGTTTGGTCAAAAACACACACACACACACACACACTCCCCTGTCCATCTTACATTCCACAGCCTAGGTTTCTTAACCTTTCGGTGACCCAGAGATTCACTCCAGCGGTGAAGCGTCAACCCCACCTAGTTTTCATCTGTGGTAATGTGACCAATAATTAAATTGTTTAGAAGTCATCATGTGTTAGGTTATTGACTTCTTTGTGTATAATCATTAATGGTATTGTAATACGTTTTAATGTTTTATCAGTGATGTTCAATAGATGTAATACCTTAAGTTTAAAGTTGTTAAAAAGGAGTTATAACTTGAACTTAGAATTACATTTTTACAATCTTGATACTAATGTTTGATTAAAACATTAGTGGTTTTATAGTTTTTGATATGTATCTGTCTCGTGCAAAAGAAAGGAAAAATTAGTAAAGAGGGAATTCTGATTTTGCGCGTGTAAAGGTTTTTCAATAATGAATCGATCAGAGAAAGAGAGGGTTTCGACCCCTCCCTCCCAGAGGGGGTTAAAGAAGAGAGGACACAGAGTCAGATGTTCTGTTGTTGGAAGAAGTTGAGAAAGTTGTCCGCAGGGAGATGACTCCAGCAGGAGCTCTCCAGAACTTATATACATACATTTCATTTGTGTGTTTATTTTCTACCTCATGTTCATTTTTCTGAGTCAAGTGACTTCTAAAGGACAGCATTTTTAAAGATCTTTTGTTTATCTCGCGTGATTTAAATGCTAAGTGCTCGGCCAGCATTCCCAGTTTTTCCGTGAAATAGATAAATTCTAAAGCTTCAGAAGATAATCCGACTTCAGCTTTTTGATCTCTTTCAACGAGTAATCAGCCAACGGACTTCAACTCCCACATTCAATGTTCTGACGAGAAAGTTGAATGTTCTCCACGCTTTGCTGTTTGGTATCCCGGGCCAGCTGAACCGATCTCATCCAACCCATCCAAGGGGCTTGTCTATCCAGACAACGTGTGAGGAAACGGCCTCTGGACCCACAGAACCAACTGCAGCGATAAGTGAATGTTCCGTGGCTTTATGATCAATAGTTGTTTGTCAGACATATCTTCTAAATTTCCTAATCTTCCAAATTATTAACTGCAACTTTTATAGCTTAGAGAGAATAATCAGACTTTCCCTCACTACTAAAGTTCCAATCAGAATTGCTTCATTGAATTTTCATTTCATTCATTAATTAATTAATTACCAGTTAATTAGTCATTTGTATATTCATCACTTCATTTATTCAATTATCACGATTTATGGTAAATAAATGTTTCACTTTATCACTACGTCATGTCTGTGTGTGTATTTCAAGGCAGAACTGTAGATCAATGAATTCAGAACTTATACTTCAGACTTGAGATTGATTAATGATCAATACTTCTATCACAATAGTTTCTGCTTTTCCTATAAAAAGTGGTGGTGCCCCGAATTGAGTATTTCTTTATTTAACGAGTGCAAATCTTTAATTACATCTAGAGTGGTTAACGCTACAAGAGTGTGTGTGCAAAAGTACAAGGACAAATTTATAGAAGAAGGAAAAGGCAACATCTCATGAACAAAACAAAAAAACAAAAAAATCAATGAAGACCTAATGAAGTGTGCCAAATTCAAAACGTAAGTTTTGTGACAAGAGGGATGCCTGTGAGTCAGTTGAGTTGAAGCCAGCTGTCATAGAGAAAGTCATCAAACTTCTTAATATATGAAAAAATGGATTTTTGTTATTTGGATGGGAAAAATGAAATTGCCTAAATCTGATTTGACAACGCTTATCTTATCAATATTGTATCCAATTAATATCCCAAGGGCATTTTGCCAATTCAGTCCCAACATGATTTTCCATCAACGAGAAGGACAAAAGATAGCTTATGTGCATGCAAAGGCAAACCTAATCCAGCCTAGTCTGAACAGGAACAACCCAGACATGCTCTAATAATAATAATCTAATAAAACTCCACTAACTTAATACACAGGAACCAACGTGCAACGAGTTCTGACAACTTACCACCCAGCGGAGCCACAGGCTGGTCTCGCTGGCGGTGCGCAGGGTGACATTGGCGGGGGAGATGTCCGGAGGGGCCTGCAGGGTCTCGATCTTCCTGGACGGCTGACTGGGAGGACTGGTGCCCACGATGTTCACCTGACGCATCCGGAACCTGGAGCAAAGGAAACCAGCTGATGGTGGATAAAACATCTAAAGGTGGGTGATTAGTCAAGATCTGCTGCTGGTGATACGGGAAAAGGATTAGATTAGATTATTTAAGATTAGATGGAATTTGAATGATGCCCAAAAGGAAACTAGGTCATTGTAGTTGCAGAGAAGAGGATCTATTTATGAGTAGAGAAATAAAGAAATAATTCCAACAAAGTAACATAAATCAAGATAAAGGATTACCAATGACAAATTTATTAGGTTAACTGATTTTTCACTTTGCAACATTTTTATAATGTACTTTTTATCAGGCAGAAGATTTTATTTCATATACATCTAGGGCTGGGCAATAATTCAATATGATAATTTATCGTCTTTCAATGGAACGGTATCATGATGGAATAATATATCGAGATATCGTGATATACCATTACGTCGTCTTAATCGATATTAACAAGCACATACTAACTTAAATTTCTCAGAAAATCTGATGTGAAATATTTTGAGGGAATATCATTTGAAGATTGTGGTTTTGCGATGTGATTAACAAACGGTGTTTATATGGAAATATTAGTTTTTTTTCTCTATAATTTCAACTGTTTATGTTCATTTTGCACTAAATTTCTTAATTAAATGAGAAAATACTCAAGTATTTAATTCACACAGGAGTATACAAAATAGGCTTTACCATGTGGTTATAGACTATTTATTTTTGACTTACCAGAAAAAATGCGATATCGTTATATATATCGTTATCGCGATATGCAATGACCTATATCGTGATATAAGATTTTGGCCATATCGCCCAGCCCTATATACAGCACCTGTATACATTTGTGTTTGTGTGTTTGTGTGCTCACCTGTAGAACGTATAGGGGTTAAGGTCCTGGACCTCCAGTGATCTGGCATCAGGTTCATTAGTCAGCTGATGAACGATCAGCCACTCTTCATTGTCTCCTATTATGCCAATCTGAAATGCACAGAGGGAATGAGGTGCTATCAGCAGCAGAACAAATTAAAGAAATTAACTGGTATCGTAAAACCTGCACCGATATTAAGACATCAAACAACTTGTAAAAAAAACAGACTGCTTGGTTTACCTAAACAAAAAATGATCCGCTGAGTTACAGATGTCTCTTTCCCAATGTAAGTCTATTCAAAAAAATATTTTTGGGCCCAATGGCATCACTTGACGGACGCGGAAGTTGTAGTACCACTTTTTGGCCACTACGAATATTTGCTTTGCAGACAAACAGAGTGTTTCAGACAGAGGGTGAAAAGAGGTGCTGCTGCACAGCCGGTATGAGAAAAGCAAAGCAAAGCCTTTTTTTTGAACATTAAAGCATGTAAACATGTTCTAGTAGAAACCCCAAATACAAGCATGCACCTGAAAATGAGCATAATAGGTCCTCTTTAAAATAGATCCTCACCTGGGCTTCAACGTGCCAACGGGAAATGGATGTCTTGCCATCATAACCAGGTTTGTACTGCAGGGCGACAGAGCGAGGGCCGATGTTGGAGATGGCTAAATTGGTTGGAGGACCGGGCAACTCTGCGGAGGAGAGCGGAGGAAATTAATTTCACTGCTTTTAGATATAGCTGAGTAGAAATCAGTTCAGTCATGGTAAGTGGTTGTAGCCCTTTCAGTGGCTACTTGAAGTACTTATGAATTCATATTATAATTCATAATTACTGTATAAGTTCATCTACTCGTTTGAACCCTTACCTGGTGGTACGCCAGAGGAAATAGTGGAGGCGGAGAGCTGGCCCTGGCCCTTGGCGGTCATGGCTGCGACCTGGATGGTGTAAGTAGTGAGGGCAGTGAGCCCCGTCACCTTGTACTCCTGAGTCAGGTTGGGCAAATAATGGGTCACTCGAGTATTGGTCCTGTTGAACTCCTCCCAGGAGATACGGTAGCCTGAAAGAAGAGACAAATGTTCACAGTAAACACAGCTCAGTGACTCATAAACTGAGAGAAGCAGAGACGACATGTTAACGTTACATAATTATCTTTAATGGTTACCTGTGAGAACGCCGTTTTTCTCTTGGGGCTCCTTCCAGCTGACTTTTAGTGAGGTGTCCAAGATATCAGTGAAGCTGAGGTGTCCCACGGCACCAGGGGCTGTAAAAAAAATAATAAAACAGGCAGTAAATGAACTGAACAGCAGACTGACATGTAATTATCTGCAAATACCATATAATATCCTGAATGGGCAAACTTACTGTCCTCGTGGGTGCGTAGTCGCTGAGGCGGGCTGCGCGGGCCGTCTCCAGGGGTCGTGAAGCACAACACCGATGAGTAATACTCGGTGAACTTTTTCAGGCCAGCGATGTAACCAACATGGACGCTGTCCTGGAAGTTGGGACGCACCGTCATCACAGAGACCTCGTTGGCTCGACTGAGTTCCCACGCCAACAGCTTGACATGATATGACAAGGGACAGGGCGTTAATTTTAGCATCAAGATTTCTTTTTTTAATACAGGGAAAATATACATAAACAAACACGACAATATGAAAACATGACAATATAACCTCACAAAACAACAACAAAAAAAACTTTTAGACAAAAGGAAAATAATGAATAATAAATAAATAAATGAATAAATAAATAAATAAATAAATAAATAAATAAATAAATAAATAGATAGATAGATAGATAGATAGACAGATAGATAGATAAATACCAAGAGACAACAATAAAATTAATAGGATCCCTTCAGTAATTTAGATAATTAGGTTGACAGTACTGATACATTTACACTAATTTCCTTAACGCATTAACGCAACTAACGGTTTTTAGGTTGTAGTGGGCTCAGTTTTTAAGCTAGAGTGAAGATACTGGTATCATATGAAACTAGAAAACCTAATGAATCTGTTAGTACCAACCATGTCATACTAGCGAAAAAAATGGCATGCCCATTTTCAAAGGGGTCCCTTGACCTCTGACCTCAAGATATGTGAATGAAAATGGGTTCTATGGGTACCCACAAGTCTCCCCTTTACAGACATGCCCACTTTATGATAATCACATGCAGTTTTGGGGCAAGTCATAGTCAAGTCAGCAAACTGACACACTGACAGCTGTTGTTGTCTGTTGGGTTTGAGTTTGCCATGTTTGTGATTTGAGCACATTGTTTTATGCTAAATGCAGTACCTGTGATGGTTTCTGGACAATGTTTGTCATTGTTTTGTGTTGTTAATTGATTTCCAATAATAAATATATACATACATTTGCATAAAGCAGCATATTTGTCCAATCCCATGTTGATAAGAGTATTAAATACTTGACAAATCTCCCTTTAAGGTACATTTTGAAGAGATGAAAAATGTGCAACTAATTTGTGATTAATCGTGATTAACTATGGACAATCATGTGATTAATCACAATTAAGTATTTTAATAGATTGACAGTCCTAATTTAATATATTATATAGTCCATCTCTTCACCAGAGAAAATGTTTTTTTCCATTTCATGTTGTGTTGTGCTACATTTTGGTGGTTTGTAGCAATTATTTTTTCCCAAAAAATTGGCTTCGCAATGAATTTTTTAGGAAACTTAGATTCAGATTAACTCTTGATTGAGCTTCAAATATGATTATTTCACCCAACAGAATAATGGCATTTATTATCTGCGGATCATTTTCATCCAGAACCGCCAACATAATGTTTAAAGGTGTAAATGCAAAATAAATATTTAATGGCCTTAGCCAATTTTGGATGAGAATTCTTTTAATTTAAAAAGTAAAAAGTAAAATAAATCTGTTCTCATCTGTTAAGTTCATGAATCATTGAGAAAATGAGGCTTTCAGACTACGTAATGAGATGTTGCTCCTCTAGCTCTGACCACTAGAGGGCACCAGTTCTGCTACGCTCACCTTATATCCCTGGTTGATTCCATTGATAAACTGCGGGCTCGGGGCACTCCAGGTAAAACGCACCGTGGTGGAGTTGACAGCCTCAGCTTGTACATTTCCTGGTGGCACAGTGGGCACTGATCCAGAGGAGGGAGAGATAGAAGAAGAGGAGTGAGGGGGGGGGGAGAGCGAATAGTGATGAGATAGGGAAGGAAAATACTTGGAGATGTACAAGAGGCACTTTCAGACCATCCTCGTTTAGAGCGTGAGAATCAGGCTGAAGCATTTTTTATTTTGGCTCATTTGGAGGAGGAAAGAACACGCCAATCAAACCGGGTGTGAGAGCGCTTGCCTCAGGCGGCTTCCAGGTGAACCCTGCAGCAGTTTGTTTGAAGTGAGCATGCGATTCTGATGTAACACCGGAAAACAGTCGAGGAGTCACGCATTAATGAAGCTGATTGGCCGGCGTTGGTCCTCGCATTGACGCGCTATCCTCCATTCCCTTTGAACGTATTTAAATGCACATCATGATCTGCTCTTGAGCCTTTAATGGAGTGAGTGACGGAAACATCCAATTAATGAGAGCTGAGCTAAACAACACGAGTGCCTTGTTCACTGTCGCTACTCACTGACAGCGACTAGGATGATGAAATTATTATTTATTTTGTGCACGGGGAGAGACGCATGGAAATAAAATAAGAAAAAAAACCTTCCAGGTTTCAAAGTTTTGCTAATTAAACATAACGATTTTGTGTTTCTTTACAGATGCAGCACATTTGTTTACTTGCAGCTGCATCAGAGCGGCTCATTAATTGATTGATTGATCAGGCATCACTCAAAGTAGTTTCCAAGGCTTTAACAACAATGTGTGCCAGGTAGAATCCATCATTTCTGAACCATTTGAAGTATTTTTTAATCATCCAGCCAAAAGAAACAGACATAGATAGACGCCATCTCTTCATTCAAACAAACACACACCTGCCCAGCACTCATAATATAAATGAGAAAACAATTCATTTATACGGCAGGATGTAAAGATGAAACGGTGAGAGAAGACCAATGAAAGCAAATCAAAAGCAAAGATTGTTAAAAGAGACAAAAAATAATAAGTGTGCAGCGCAATTATATTAACAAGTCGGACGGAGAGAATAAGTTTGTGTGTTTTAATGAGTGGTGTGGTGGTTGAGAGACACGCTGCGTTCAGGTAAGTAGGAGAAATATGAAAAAATGACAAAAAGTTATCCAAATAAATTAACTTAAACTCGAAACCAGTGTGATATACAGCACCATGAACGCATGTAAAACCTAATGAAATCAAAATATCTGCTGATTCACCCTCTCTAATAAATGCATGTGAGCAGGGAGTGGAACAGAATAGGAAATAGGAAACACTCCCAATTTTCTTATGAGTGCTCTAGAGAATATTTAGTGAGTGTGGTGTCCATGGAGTGGATTTAACATGACAGGGATTCAGAGATATGTGGTTGTGTTAAGCCTTCCAAAGCTTCATATACAAGTTAAAGGAATTTAAAATCAAACTGGAAGCCAGCGCAGCATATCTAAACCAGCAGCGATATCCTCTTTCTCGTGTTTGTTAAAGTCTCGGAGCAGCAGCAATTTGAACTCGGCGTAATCTATGAATTGACTTTTGAGGAAAGCCAGTAAAGAGAGCATTATTCAATCTTCTTGTAATGAAAACATGGATTAACCTTTCAACACGCTCATGCATTAGCTGGAGCCTACTTTGGCTATGTTTCCAGACAAAAAAAGCCTTAAGATTCGGTGCCAAAAATAATCTCAGATTTGGCTCGGTGCAAGTTTACAGTGACAAAATGTGACTTTCATCTTCTGATGATTTTGAATAGACAGGAACATAAGGTGCTGGAATCACTGGGCGTGACGGAAATATGTAGCTGTACGACACCGGGGAAAGTTCACAGTGTGTGTTCTAATTATTCTACTCAGCATGTAGAATGGGAGGAGAAGTCAAGCGAGGCGGCTTCCTTTAGCTACATCCAAAGGTGTCACGAGCCTGACGCACATCATCACCTGGTAATCTATGTGCAGAATCAATTAAATGTCTCCAGGTGGTCAATAGGAACATTTTTCTTCTTTGACACCATGATGCAATAATAATCTACAAGATGAAAGAGAAGTGGGATAGAGAGCTACTACAGGAAATTACAGATGCTGCCCAGCTGTGGGTCGGGGCCGAGGCTTTTGAGTAGGGGTGGGCGGATCGATCTGAAAATATCGATACTACCAATACCTACGTTTCGTTTTGATGATCGATTCTGGCGTCAAAATGATCGATTCAAAAAAAGGAGCAGTTTCTCTCTTCTACACCCATTTGTATTTTATCAAAGAGTAGAACTGTCTGTGCAAACAATGATCTGTTGTACCGTTTGCTTCTCACTGCTGTTGTGACATTCAGTGCATTCAAACAACAAACCAGACTAGTTACTCCAACAGACACATGATGGCTGAAGAAAGAGGATCATGTTTGGAGCTATTTCACAGCTGTGAGTGATGGTTGAGGGTAGTTTGTGCTTTTTTGTTGTTATTTGCACTAAAAAAGTTTTAAAACATTCATTATTCTCAATGTTTGCACATTCAATTTACTATAATAAAAAAAAATATTTTGGTTATTTGCTTTTAAAAAGTTTCCTGTTTTTTTTTTTAAACATGCTTCTGATAAGTAATTAACAGTGGAAAGCAAAATGAAAGTACATAAACAGCTTTTAATCATAAAAAGTATCCTATCGGTATCGGCGATTTTGGCCCTGTATTACTTGGTATCGGATCGAAACCAAATTTTGCGGCATCACCTAACCCTAATTTTGAGGAGGAAGACAAAGTATAGGACGGTCCACCTTCATTAATCCTTTAAGGCATTAGCATGTTTGTTCTGCCTCGATTGGGTCTCGAACTCACAACCTCTGACACCAAGGGCAAGTCACTGCGTTGGTGAGCTTACTGCCCGGGGGATACTACCACTTCACACTATGACTGAGACACTGCCAGGGTTGCATGTAAAGGCAAATTTCAAACTAGCGTAAAAAATTCAGTTTTTAAACAAAATTCTGAGAATTTGCGTACTTCATTTAGACAACATAGAGATGTCTGTAATTTATTTTAATAAAGATTGATTGCTCCATAAGTGACAAATTGATGTTTAAATATGCTTGATTTCCATTGACTGTAATGGTTCACATGAGGATAGAATTCAAAATACTGTCAAAAATACAGTTTTTGAGATAAATTTCTGAATTTTACCACACTACATCTACCATGACCACAACATTTTGTCACTTGTTTTCATGAACATTGGGGCTTTATTTAGCGAGAATTTGCAGTAGCATCAAACGTTTTGATGGACTGTGGGCTCAATTTTTGATAATTCAAAAATCTGTCTGGATCGTTTGTGGAGAAACTAGGCAGCGCTGATCAAATATGAATCAATATTCTGCTACTGTAATGACTATTTCTCGCCTCGAATTTTTTCAGAAACATCTCAGAACACTTGAATTACAATATGCTGAAAGGTTATTATGGAATTTTTACCCAATGATGCCAAAAATATTCTGCCTGCTGCCACGTTAAAAAGGATCACCCCCACCTATGCTGAGTATTCATACAAATGAGCAAATTACATTTATGCTAAGATTACAAAAAAATTCAAATCTACGAGATGAAAGTGATCTAAACCGACTTAAAAGCTTGACTTGAATTAAAAATAAAAGCTCTAATGAAGCCGTCGGCTCATGACTGCGTACGATTGGTCCTACAGTGCCGCAGCACTTATTGAGAAATTACCGACATAAAAAAACAGACAAAAACAAATAAGTGGTGCTGAGAGGCAAATTTGCACTTACATGGCCATGTCTTTTACATTCATACATTTAAAAGCCTTGCTGCTGCCGTCGGTGCTAAGTGCTGACTGCCGATTGAGACAGGAGTGTTAGGAGAACGGCTAACAATGCGTGTGAATCCCCTTTTCAAGGTTAGCGAAGGCTTTCTTGAAAAGCGCGCTGCGGAGAAAACACGGCCGTCGCTGCTCTTAATTTGATCGTTAAAAACAGATGATTGGATTGAGCATCAGTCACAAGTTTTAGGCCGCAGGCTCAACACGAGCCGAGGGACTGATATGATGAGGCTGCAGGTAATGAATGGAATTTGTGGGACTAAATAAAGCCTCTGGTACTTACAGCAACTAAGCTGCAGGACATTTTTTTTTAATTCATACTTGCGGATGTGGCTGCTTGGATTCCTTGGACATATATGATATAAAGCCTCACCCCCTTGCAGTGTCCATTCAGTGACTTTGTGGCTGTAGGTGCCCCGGCCCGCTCCATTATAGGCCGCCACCTCGATCTCATAGTTGGTCCAGATGATGAGGTCCTCCAGGAGCAGACTATTCTGGTCCTGGTTGGTGATGTTTTTCATCTGGCAGTCGACAGGAAGCCCCGACAGACAGTACCTGGCAGCAGAGGGAGGAATCGATAGACAGAGGGAGAGACAAGACATAAATATAAATATATTAGATTCTCCAAAAAAAAAGAGAATGAGAGATGGAGGAGAAGCCATGCAGAACAGTTTTTTAGAAAATGGTTACAAAAAGAGAGGTGACGCCGGATGAATGGAGGGGAAGGTATTTAATTGGCACCAATTATTCCATTGCAGCGGTGAGCGAGAATGAAGCGAAATGGAGAGGAAGAAAAGGAGCTGACATAACAGTTATTATCACCATCTGAATGGCATTAGCTGACAGGCACCTATCCCTGGGAAAGGAATAATACGGGCTGTCATGGTCTTCTTACCTGATGATGTAGCCCTGGAGTGGCCCATTCTGATGGCTCTCCGGGGGCGGCTGCCATTGGATCATGATGGACTGATTGGTGCGGCCGCTCGCGATGACGGTCTGAGGGGGGGCGCTGGGCGGCTCTTCGGGGAGAGTTAGTCTGAGGAGAGAAAAAGAGAGGTGAAAGAGGAGACAAAGAGTGAAAACATGCATTAATTATCGGGAGTTTCTGCATATTTCTATCCCATTTCATCATAGACGTCAAATCATAATAAAGCCAGCTTTTCTTTTTTTTGTAGAGCACCATAAAGGAAAAGTTGGGATGAGTGTGTCTTTGTCCGAAACATATTCTTATAATACTGTCCGCGGAGGGACATCTTGCTATGGCATGACAAGGATCAAAGAGGCCTTGGTGAAAATGGAGCAGCACAATGGAGAGACAGTGTGAGAGAAAGATATAAAAGAACAAGAAAAGAGAGATCCAGGCAGACTTTCCCTTAAGCCAATTTAAGATGACATCTTGATTTCTTCTCAGCGCACCGGAGCGCTGCTCGGGAGGACATGAAGCAGAGTGTTTAGGATCAAAGAGGGGTGCCCGGGAGATGCCTCAGAAAAGCCCTGAACTCTTGCTGGCGCTCAGTCACCCTCCTGTGGTGCACTCTTGTCTGAGGTACATTCACACAGGAACTGTGAATGAGTGTACGGTGGAGACGGCGTGTGATGGGTAGTGGCGGCTTTGGAGGGAGTTCCTTGCTGCAGGTGTAAAAGCAGCTAGGGCTGTCAATCGATTCAAATATTGAATCACGATGAATCGCAAATTAATTGCACATTTTTAATGTTAAAAATGAACCTTAAAAGGGAGATTTGTAAAGTATTAAATACTCTTGTCACCATGGGAGTGGACAAATATGTTTGCTTTATGCAAATGTATGTATATATTTATTATTGGAAATCAATTAACAACACAAAACAATTACAAATATTGTCCAGAAACCCTCACAGGTACTGCATTTAGCATAAAAAAGTATGCTCAAATCATAACATGGCAAACTGCAGCCCAACAGGCAACAACAGCTGTCAGTGTGTCAGTGTGCTGACTTGACTATGACTTGCCCAAAACTGCATGTGATTATCATAAAGTGGGCATGTCTGTAAAGGGGAGACTCGTGGGTACCCATAGAACCCATTTTCATTCACATATCTTGAGGTCAGAGGTCAAGGGACCCCTTTGAAAATGGCCATACCAGTTTTTCTTCGCCAAAATTTTGCGTAGGTTTGGAGCGTTATTTAACTTCCTTCGCGACAAGTTAGTATGACATGGTTGGTACCAATGGATTCCTTAGGTTTTCTCTAGTTTCATATGATACCAGTATCGTCACTCTAGCTTTAAGACTGAGCCCGCAAGTTGCGGTAATGCGTTAAAGAAATTAGTGGCTTTAAAACGAATTTGCGTTAACACGTTATTTAAGTATTAATTAAGGTCAGACATATGATGTGTATAGGTGAATCATGATGAGCTATATATGTGTGTGTTTGGGGGGGTGTGCCGTATGATGATGACCGTTTGCTCGTCAAGAGAATTCACTTGAGAATTGAATCTGTGTGAAGCTCTGCCTCTTTCAAGCCTCTCTGTGTTTTACTATGCAGCACGGCGAAGACCGTTAATGGGAGGGATAGAGATGAAGATGGGTCAGCGCACCCATCAAGTCTTCACAAAGCCCAATTTCAGCTCATTCACAGTTTTTATCTTGAAAAGGCCCCGTCCCTGAAGCTGGCACTCCCACGGGAGCGAACACCAAAACTTAGAGGAAATAATCATTCCTATTGAAGACGAGGCAGAGGAACGGGTTGTTCCCGAAACGCTGTTCTCACCAGCGTACACACATTAAGTTACAAAGACCACAAGCAACATCTTTTAATATTCAGTAGATGCAGAGCGAGCTAAGCGCAGTACCCACCGGTCAGTCTCTTTGCTGAACTGGCCTCGGCCCACGTCGTTGACGGCACACAGGCGGAACTGGTAGGAGCGCGCCGGGATGAGGCCACCAACGGTGACCCCGGTGGACTCCGGTTCGATATTGGCCAGAAGCACCGTCCAAGGAGCATCTGCGGCAGAGAAGACGCACAAATAGACAACAGCTGTGAGCAATATAGCGGGTGAACGGTAAATGACCTTGCGAGAACATTATTCTCTTCAGCACACATTTAAATTCAATGTTATTCCTGACTATTATTGCACATTGTTTCATTTTCAGCAATAATGTTGCAGCTGCCGATAAAAAAGCAAGTCATTTATTTTGTGTACACTCCCTCTAAATATCAGATTGAAATTCAATTATCCAAAAAGCGGTTCCCATCTGCATCCTCGGATTCATTTTCCTCTTAATGAGTTGTCATCCTCTCAGCGAGCCTGAGCTCCGGTGAGAAATGGCTGAACGATTTACTCTCTCTGGGTGAGAGGAGAGCATTCCCACTTCTTTGATTTTTGTCAGGCGTGTGGAAGACGAGAGCATCGGGCATCAACGCAATTTGGTTCCCCTGATCGCTCGCAACGGAAGCCTACAGGTGAGGCGCTTGAGTTAAAGTGATTGTAGAGGGTAAGAGACGATGCAACCGCCAATTTTAGAGACACAATGGAGACGTAATATAATAAGAGGGAGCAAATGAGTTATTCCAGGGAATGTTAAGTAAAAATATTGACTAACAAGAAACAACACATGCATGGTGACACTGGTGCCTGAAGCACTCACTGTTTTCCGAGACCTCCTGGATGTAGCGGATCAGGGGGCTGTTGCCGTCGAATGCCTCGGCCCATGTGAGGTTGATGGCCCTTTTCTCCGTGGTACTCAGAACTGCTATTGGGTTTTCTGGAGCGTGGGGCAGTTGCCTGTATGTGTGTGTGAGAGTGATAAAAACAAAGTGATAAAGAGAAATACAATCAGACAAGAGAGGCAGCAAATAACAGCATTAAACAGCCAAAACCGAGAGCCTCGCATTGTAAATATTAGAGGATTTGATGGATTAGAGAGGAGAGCGGCGATAAAGCACGACAGTGGGGAAAACATCCATCCATCATGTCCCGGTCAGACATAAATAAGAGGAGGAAAATAAAATAAAATACAGACAGCAAGATAAGACGGGAGAGAGCGATGCAGACCTGACTCTGAGGTGGGCATTGCGGGAGTCGTTGCCACCCACGGAGGTCACCCTGCAGGTGTATGTTCCGATGTCGCCCGACCACGTCTGGGAGATGTGCAGGGTCCCGTCGGGGTCGAGTCGCAGGCGGGGGGTTGTGGTCACGTCAATCACCGAGCCGCTCTTCTCCCACACGTGCCTGGAGGCGTGCACATACGTATATGTAAGAGACACACACACACTTTTCTGTATCCCCGAGTGTTGTGACAGTAAATCCGTTTGCTTTGCGTCAGTTCATACAGCAAAACACAGAAGGCGCTGACACCGATGAAAAGCCTTGCGAGGCTGATGGGAAAGGGATTTGAATCTTAAAACCATCTCTCTCTGTCACACATACAGCACAGCACCTCTCCTCCATGCATTTCTCTCCCTGTCATATACCCAACCGCACATATGGCCCCCTTACACTCACATACACATGCACACACCGGGAGCTGCTGTGATTAATTGCGACTGTTCGGGCTTTCCAGCTAATCTCCTCTGTGTTGCGTTTAATTAAAGGCGCTGTCTGAAGTTATTACTCTGTTTACATATTCATCTGTTTACCCCGCGATCTGATCAATGCCGCGGGCCCACAGGTGACAGGCACTCTAATCACTGGGCTCCGCAGACGTCGTTTCGCTCCCTCCGAGACAGATGCATGTGCACACACTCGATCATGATCAAGACTGTCGGAGGAGTGGAGGAGAAGCGACGGACTAATTCCTCAATCAGACTCTAAGAGTTTCAAAATCTTCCCATAGGAGGTCGTATAAGGGTGGATAAACACGACAAGAGCTCTCGCAGATTTCATAAACTAATTAAGTACAGCACTGATACCAGAGCTTGTTTTCTAGAAATGGTGTTGCATCTAGAAACGACTGCAAAAAAAAGTATGTGATGTCAGACAATTATTACAATTATATGTGATAAATACGTAATTTCTGCCGCTAGGGGGCTCTCAATCAAAACAATAACAGAAGGAGTAGTTTGATGACATCGTGGAGTAGCGTGGGATCATGGGAGTTGCCGTCTTCACCATTGCCGATTTAAAGCTATCTGACTTGACTCAGGCAGAAATCTTGTTCACGGACGAGGTAATGTATAAAAAATGTATTCACGTTACGTTTAGTCACGTTTAGTCACGTTTAGTCACATTTATTCTAGGGCTGTCAAAGTTAACGCGATAATAACACGTTAACGCAAATTTGTTTTAACGCCAATTTCTTTAACGCAACTTGTAATTTTTAGGTTGTGGCGGGCTCACATTTAAAGCTAGAATGAAGATACTGGCATCATATGAAACTAGAAAACTTAAGGAATCCATTGGTACCAACCAACCAAATCAATTGTTAATTAATTTCCAATAATAAATATATACATACATTTGCATAAAGCAAGCATATTTGTCCAATCCCATGTTGATAAGAGTATTAAATATTTGACAAATCTCCCTTTAAGGTACATTTTGAACAGATAAAAAATTATTTGTGATTAAGTTGTGATTAATCGCGACAATCATGCGATTAACTATGTTAATCGATTGACAGCCCTAGTTTATTCACCTTATGTCATTTCATTCTATGGAATAGCCAAAAGTAACGTAATATTAATTTGCTAACTTACCATTAGATGAGTCGATTATACGTTACTGTAACGTTAGTTAACGTTTTGTAGCGAATTTCATCATGGGTTAGCCCAGCGCTGTGAACCGTGGTCAAAACAATCATAATAAAAATAACTAGTTATAATGTATGTATGTAACGTTATAACTAGGGCTTACCCAAATGCTTCGAAGCTTAGACCGTTGCCATGGTATTCAACCTCCAAATCAGTACTCCAATGCTTTGTTTTTTTGTGTAATAATAATGTATAAATCCCAAAATAGCCCATGAAGTAAGGAATAATCCCACATTATTTACTATTCATATTCAACATGAATAATTATAAATTTTTCTCAGATGGATATTGCCGTTTGTTGTGTGTAGAGGCGTGTGTGTGTACAGTAGTGCGGCAGCGGCACTGAAACAGGGGAGATGGAGACAGACAGAAGAACATGTCAACCTGCTCTGCTGTGAAGCCTCGAATATTTCTCACTGAAGCTTCGATGCCCAAAAAATGGTATTCGGGACAGCCCTAGTTATAATGTTTCCGTACACATTAGCTTGGTGTCTGCAGCAAACAGCGATGAATAATCGTGCTCCATCACGAGTGTCCAAAAAAAACCTATTGTAAACAATAAGGCGGCTAGCTACAAAGCTGGATCGCCGGCTTCCTTCCTCGCTCTCTGACGTATCATCCCGTGTTTCCACTAAAATAATAGGAACTAGAAGGGGCAACGTGGATATGTCGTCATTGACAGGCGACAAAATTAATTAATTACCATAAATAAAATTGAGGATTTCTCTGGGTTTGAACATTTTTGGAAACATTTGGGATAATGTAAATACACTACTAAAAATATATAACACAGGTAGAGTCATTACTAGACATTTTAATGTGGAAACGTTACTTATTATACCTTTAAAAAAAGACAAGAAATGTGACAAAATTCCAACAGGTACTGCATCATTACCTCACGGTGACACTGGGGTCGTGGGTCACGCCGCAGGTCATAACAGCCTTGGTCCCTTTGATGACACTCTGGTCTTGTGGCGGTTTAGTGATGCGGGTACGTGCTGTGAACACACACAGAGAGGTTGTTATTCTGAGACTGTGTTTGAACAGCGGATTGAACAGAGCTTACTGGACTATGTCTCATCTTTCACTCACTGTCTGTCTGTCTGAAACTGGGTGAATCACACCGCATTTCCAATGGGTGGAGTATTTTTTGCGAGACTTTCAAGGACTGATAATGTGAATTTATGCACAGAGAGTACACGAATGAGTCATTAGACTACATATATTCAGAGTATCTTGACAATGACCTCCAGCAACCAGGTACGTACTGCATCTACGAGTAAATAAGTCTTGGATTAAAAAAAAAGGAAGAATGTTTCTTTTTATTTCTTCATATTTTGCAGAGGTTTAACTTGGACTTTGCAGTATTTTATGCATATATATATAATAAATATATACATACATTTGCATAAAGCAGCATATTTTCCCCACCCCCATGTTGATAAGAGTATTAAATACTTGACAAATCTCCCTTTAAGGTACATTTTGAACAGATAAAAAGAGTCGTTCAAAAAGATTTGTTCGTTCGTTTTTTGCACATCACCACGATGCAAGCTATACAACTGATGTGCAGAGAGCTTCTGTTCTGCTTACCCCAGACCACCAGGTCGGCTGAAGCCTCGTCAATCCCCCTGGAGTTACTGGCCATGCAGGTGTAGGTACCGGCGTCAGACAGGTGAGAGGGACTGATTAGCAGGCTGCCCGACTCCAGCAGGGTGAACCTGGGCAGCTGGACCGAGCCACTGGCCAAGACACGTTCACCTGCAGGGGAGGGTGGAAGTGATTGATGGTGTGGGATGAAGAACAGGGGAAAAAAAAGGAGGGAACAGGGAGAAAGAGAGATTAGGGTATTGGAGAAATGTCAGGGAAAACAAACAGGAAGGAAAAGCAGTGCAGCAAAAGTGAAGCTTGTCTGGAGAAAATGCATATTTTGAACCGTTTTCCATAGCTCTCGTCTACTTTGACACATCCAAATGCGGCATAATGAACCCCCCCCACCTCTGGACCTCATGCTGTTAACCCACGCACCTTTCTGCCAGGTGATGGCTGGCCGTGGGGCTCCCGAGGTCTCGCAATGCAGAATGACTGACATGCTGTCAATCACGGCGCTGTCAGAGGGGCCGGCGGTGATGTTGGGAGCGATACCTGAGAGAGGAGAGGTCAGCCACACACACACAAATCAGGTGAGACAGAGGTGATAATGAGATACATAAACAGCTTTCTCCCTAATAAAGCAGACGCCAGCTGAGAGCTTAATAGACTTGACAAAAGGGGCGGCTGTCAGGTCTCATTCTCGGGGACAGCTCTGAGAATCTGACAAGGCGCCGCCATCTCTCTGCTGCTCCTGCTCTGATTCAAAAAATAGCCAATAATTGCCCGAGCATCCAAGGTGACAAGTCTGTCAATGTGAAGAGATATATAGATAGATGGGTGTAGGAGGCGAGACAGAGCGAGGGAGAAAAGAGGATTAGAGACGAGAACAGAGGAGCGGATTTAAGAGTAAGAAAGGGAGGGAACAGAGAGCGGAAGATGAGCAGAATTAAGCAGCAGACGTGCAGCTAGCTTTGAACTACGTTTCAAGGGGGACATACTAGTAACAGCTAGGTAGGTGTTTGTCTGGATCTCCCCTGCGAGATTGCGAGCAAAGCACTGAAACATCCCCGTGTCATCCGGCAGGAGACCGTTGATCTGTAGACTGCCTCCCACCAGCACCCTGTACCTGGGGATCTTTACCGGGCTGATGGGCACTGCATCTTTATACCACACTATGTCTGTCTGTGGCGTGCCTGCAGAGGAAGGAGAGGATTAGTTTTTTTTTTCCCCTTGTCACTGTGACCCTTTTGTTCTTTTTATTCTGTTTTTCTTTGTCATACTTTCTTGCTCTTTCCCACATGCAAGAGCAAACAGACAAAACAAACACCACTGACCTCGTGCCTGACAGGGGATATCCACCACCTTCTCCATCTCTGCACTGATGTGAGTCGGCGGCTCTTTTACAAACAGAGGGTATTCTGTTTCAAAGGAGAAAAAGCAAAAAACATTGTCGCATTGAATCCTTTAAAGGGATAGCTCGGGTGTTTTGAAGTGGTTTTGTATGAGGTACTTATCCATAGTCAGTGTATTACCAACAGTAGATGACCCCAGTTTGGAGAAGCAGACATGAGTTACTGCACAGAAACCAAAGCAATGCACTGCTGTGGACGGGGCCGGCAGCAAAACATTTTTTAGACACCTAAAAGAATCAATATCAGTTTAAGTGTACGCTATATTTAGAATATTTTCACTGGTTTATAGAGTCCGAGTTTCCAACGGGGAACTGAAGCTGTTGTATCATCTACGCTCTCGCCAAAGCAACCAGACTCCATTGAAAAAAACTGTAATTTTACCTCACAGAACACGGGGGTTGATGGTCGGATAGTTTGTTTGTGCTATTGTGTGACTCCGAACTAACCAAAGTAACACAATAACACAGACTTACCGATCGAGGCAGCAGTGGAGTCTGTTGCTTTTGCGAGAGCGTAGATAACGGCTTAAGTTCCCCGTTGGAAACATAGACTGTATATCGGCTGTCCCACGGCATGGTAAAGCGGTGAAATTATTCTAAATATAGCGTACGCTTAAACTGATATTGATTTTTTTTTTTAGGTTGGCCTTTCTTTTAGGTCGTTTTTCCTCGTCCACAGTTCAGAGTCACACAATAGCACAAACAAACTAACCGACCAGCAGCCCCCGTGTTCTGCGAGGTAAAATTTGAGTTTTTTTCAGTGGAGTTTGGTTGCTTTAGCGAGAGCATAGATGGATACAACAGTTTCAGTTCCCCGTCAGAAAGGGCTGTCTGATGGCAAGGTAAACCTGTGAAAATATTCTAAATATAGCGCACACTCAAACATTATAACCTTTCTGTTAGGTGGCTAAAATACGTTTTGCTGCCGGTCCTGTCCACAGCATTGCTTTGCTCCTGTGCTGTAACTCCTGTCTGCTTCTCCAAGCTGGGGGCGTGCTGACCGTCATCTACAGTAGGTAATACACTGACTATGGATAAGTACCTCATACAACCCCACTTCAAAACACCCGAACTATCCCTTTAATAACGATTCGTAAATCATCTGTGCTTTTTTATCTTGACCCTTCTTTGGTGAACTAGCGTTTGCAACCCTTTAGATAACAGCATCAACTCAATTACTGAAGTATAAAACGGCAACAAAATGTTCTCTCAACATGGGGGTGATGCAATATTTGGATAATTTAGGCTCAGCTGCTGTGTGCAGGGTTAAAATGTAAGCTGTGGATTATTTACCTAGAACATGCAGGAAGGCCCCAGCAGTGACTGAGGGGACGCTGCTGCTGCGGAGCGACGCCTCACACTCGTAGTAGCCGCTGTCGCTGATTGCAGGCAAACTGATGACCAATCTACGGCCGAAATCTCGGATCCCAGTATTGACCACTACCCCGTCTTTCCTCCAAGTAATAGTCATTTTGACGAGGGGTCTGGCGGAGAAAAAGATGAAAAGGAGAAAGAAAAAAAAAGAGCAAGAGAGAGGGAGTCTGGGTTTTTAATACAGATTTATATTCTGTTTCAAGGTTACAGAGCATTGAAGGAGCAATGGGATGCATCTGTCATTCTGATTAAGTCTTTGAATTGGAGATAATAGTCAGAATTCAGGGCTGAGATTGCGCGAGATAGCGAGAACAGAGCGAAGCCTTGAATCAAAGGGAAGAATGGAGAGGTACAAAATGAGAGACGTACAAAATACTTTTCTATCATGTTCAAACAAAAGGTTTCAAGATTCATTTGAATCACAAAAAAATATCAGGTGTGGAGGTGAGACGAGGTGTAGGTGTTTTGCTAATGTGCGCGTGTCTGCCTGTGTGTACTTGTATTCGTCTTTTTCCTCAGTATCCGTGTGTGTGTTAAAACGTACCTTGCGTTTGCAACACACTCCATGATGGCTTCGTTTCTCCCCATGGTTACACTGGTGTTCTTGGGGGGGATGATGATAGAGGGGGCGATGGGGTCTGCAGGTCCTCCCACATCTATCACACGCACAGAAACACAGAAAAAAGTGAAACAAATCTATAAACTATATGCAGAGCTGTGCATCTGTCTGATATAGCCAACTGAGCACCGCTAGATCCGCACATAGAGACTGACAGTCTGTCACTATCACCAGCAGGTAGCCAGCATGCTCTCACCAACTATTAACACCCCTGTCTTTACTTTAGATCCTTTTTTCCAGTGCACACAGCATTTCCTGAGCTCGGTGTTAGCCCAGGTGTTAGAAGCCATTATGTAGCATAATTGAGACAAACACAAAAGGCGATTAAATGCAGCACCATCACTCACGGGTTTCACGGAGCCTCCAGCCAACCATCGATTCACTGCCCTCAATCAGTGATCTCTCTCTGAATCTGATCTCATTTTCCCCCACCTCCCCAGAGTACGGCTGAGGGCCTGTGCGCCCGTATGTGTTTGAGTGATTGCGAGTGTACAGCGTGTTTACGGTGTGTGTACTGTGTGCACACGCAAGTTCTTTTTCAGGGCTACCCCAGGTTAATAGGGCCCCTAATCAAGTTTTTATTATCATTATTGTTATTTTGTGCCACCTCAGTGTAAATCACACCCTTTCAAGGCCCATTTATGTGGAATATCAGCAGTGTAATGACAAAGCTTCCTCTACAAACACTGCCTGGATGTAGGAGCAGCCCCTCCTGACGGGTTATTGCTGTTTGGCTCTGCTCCCCCATTTGATTGCTTCGTTCAAGTCTCCGGCTCTTCAGCCGTACAGCTTGAAATCATCAATTCAGTCGTGTTACAATTTTATAAACCCAGTTTAATTTAGTATAGTGAATGAGTTGCTATAAAAATACAATTTATAAGGTGAAATTAGATTGTTTGTTTGGCTCCCGTAGCATAAATTCTTGTTTACGCCACATACTGTAAAACTTTAGAGGTTTAAGTTTTAACATGATTGTAAAACGTGGCCGTGAGTACAAATGTTCAAAGTAGACAATGAGATGCAAACTGTATTTAAAGTCCCAATGAAACCGAAGTTAGAGCGTATTTAGGTTCTGTACTGTGAGTGCCCAGTGAAACGGAATATTTGAGCAGTGTGCAGTTACAAGAGGGATTTAAATCAAATCCTTCGCATTTGATTGGGCCGCTAAAAAGTGGGCTTAGAGTGTAGTGCACCCCTGGTGGCTGGCTGCAGTATAGGTCATAAATCCCACCCCCTCCATGTTAGCAGATGGGCCAAACTAAAAAGTCAAAGTACACGTCAAATACATTTTTCCCAAAGATGGTTTCTGTCATTTGAAGTAGTTCTTAACACGCTGATGCATGTTCAAGTGTTCATTTTTCTGATAAGTTTGGTTTAATTAGTTATTTGATGGGGGTGAGACGTCTTGATTGGCAGCTGTGAGTCTCTCTCGCTGACAAGCTGCAGCCGTGCTCGGCTCGCAATTGGTTCAGGCGGGTGACCTCGATACCGCGGCTCCATCGCCCGATCACTACTGCGCAGACTCTGGCTCCAAATGGCGTCAAAATCTCAAGATGGAAGCTCCCGTATCCGGGTTATTTTGGCTTCACTTCTGTACAGCGAGAGGAAGTGGCGACGGGTCGTCCATCTTTATATACAGTCTACGGGCTCCACACACACCTCCCTTGTCGCTAAAAGTTGCAGACTGATGATGGATGGATGTCATATTATTGGTTGAAATTGGATTGTACTAGCTTACGTATGCACACCTCATACTTTGTTTTACAGGAAGAAAAGATGATTGGATTTTGATATAAAATATGAAGAAATTGATTTTTTTGTCATTTGTTTTGCATATAATGTTAAATAGGTACACAATATGACCGGGGATGTGGTCTAAAAGGGTTAAAAAGGTATTTTTCATTTCATCTCGACTTTAAAAGTAATGATTTTAGCTGATCCAGACTATCGACTATGATTATACAGCAACGTAAAACTTAGCTGCTGCTGACATTTTTCTGGCACATTTAAGAGAATGCACTTAACATATCAAAATCTGAATTAACCTCAAAGCATACCAAAACACAGATTGAAAAGATAATTCCTTGGCAGCATAGAGCGTATAAAACAGGTAAATGGTGGACCATGACCCTAAAATGCATTGTCATAATGTTTGGTAGACAAAACACTCTGATTGAAAGGTGAAGAACAGCAAAATGTGTCCTTTTAAAGAAATGTGACGTGTTCTATTCAGAATAAAGGAGGCAGATGATTAACCCATTGATTGATAAGCAAATAGATCACTTTTGCAATACTGTGATTCTACCATTTCATCATGGTGGTACAAGCATCATCTTGAGAGCATTATTGACGCTATCATTACTTTGCACAGTGAAGGCCAATCAATCCATGTAGAACAGCTTGTTGTCAAGTCATTAGAAGAGTCAAAAAATTGAAAAAGAAGAAATGAAACAGGCTGCAATGATTAACCAAAGTCCACAGGATTTATGAGGAAGAATCTAAAATCACTTGGGTCAGAAGTTATTGGCTAAAATGTAAGATTACAGGCATTTGGCCGATCTATTTTTGTTTCTTAATTAACGGGTGAGATTATGTGGAAAGTTTGATTGGTGTGGGTCCGACGGTCTCTGAGCTCCTGATACAATATAGTGTAGTAGTGGAGAAGAAATAGACGAAGAGAGAGGAGGAAAAGGAGAAGAAGCGATTGATGGAGAGGAGAAAGAGGAAGAATTGTATCAGCACGAATATTCATCTTCTACCAAGAGCAAGAGATGAAGAATAAGGTCACAAATCGGTAGTGGTATAACAGCACATACTGTAAATAATAATAATAATAATAATGATAGTAATAATAGAAAAATGAGGAGGAGGAGGAAGAGGAGGATAAGAAGAAAGAGAAGACGAAGAAGGAGACGGAGGAGGAAGAAGAGGAGGAGGAGGAGAAGACGAAGAAGTAGAAAAGAAGAAAGAAGAAATAGACAAAGAAGAAGAAGAAGAAGAAGAAGAACAAAAAGAAGAAGAAGAATGAGGAGGAGGAGAGAAGAAGAAGGAGACAAAGAAGGAGAAGAATGAGGAGGAGAAGAAGAAGAAGAAGAAGAAGGAGAAGAAGAACAAGAACAAGAAGAACAAGAAGAAGGAGATGAAGGAGGATGAGAAGAAGAAGAAGAAGAAGAAGAAGAAGAAGAAGAAGAAGAAGAAGAAGAAGAAGAAGAAGAAGAAGAAGAAGAAGAAGAAGAAGAAGAAGAAGAAGAAGAAGGAGGAGGAGGAGGAGGAGGAGGAGGAGGAGGAGGAGGACGAGGAGGTGGAGGAGGAGGAGGAGGAGGAGGAGGAGGAGGAGGCGGAGGAGGAGGAGGACGAGGAGGTGGAGGAGGAGGAGGAGGAGGAGGAGGAGGAGGAGGAGGAGGAGGAGGAGGGAGGTCTATGCATGATTCATTGATTGTAATTATTGATGCGGTCGTGTTGAAGCTCTTGTGTGTAATAGTCCCCTTCAAATAGAGTGCTGATGTCACACTTTAATATCTATTAAATGTTTATCAAATGTGTTAAATATTTGTGTGAATATCCAAACTAAACGTGTCTGTTAAATGAAGTTAAACTCCATAATATTTGGCTGAGAGTTTGATGAAAACTGGGAATCCATTAGACTAGTCAAATAACTCATTTTATTTTCCAGAAGACATGATTGGTTCCTTGGCAGCGACTAATTAATGTATTGCAGTTCATAAACTCTCAGTGTTGAGAATACCTCGAGTGTGTAATCTTCTAATTAAACGGGAAAAGTAAACAACGTGGTGACCTGCATAACAAATTCCTGCTACTAATGTCACCATACTGTTTACATCCGTCTGTGTCCAAAGACACAATTGTAAACCCAAGTCAACTGTGGTGAATTTCACACTCTGAAGAAGAAAACAAAGAGCAAAAATGTCTGCCCACTTTGAGTGTTAGCCGATGTCAGTTTGCTTTTTGACTCAGCTCCGTCTCATCTGTATGCTCCCTCTGGAACAACACGCTCCCTCTACCGCATATTTTTTGTCTTTTTTTCCACAGAGATGCGAAAATGAACAAATGCAGCTGTTAAAAAAAAACAAAAAAACCTTATTGACTTTCAAATGCAAACTACGGTCGTGTGATCCGCAAGGTCAGACTGGGTGATATTCAGTGATATCTGGTCCCCGCAGATTGCTGTGTCATGCGTATTGAGCACTGAATTACAAACACTGTATTAACAATATGACGAGCAGATGCTGGAGCGGGGCGAGACGCTGATAATACAAATGCGCAGCAGGTTAAAAATCCTCCCCATTAGATGAATAATACAAATCACAAGGGTTCCCTGTGATATCTTTTATCAAAGGCTGTATTATATGCAGTATAAAACAGTATCATAAATATCTTCAGAGCCAGTTAGAGAATACATTTAATGGCTGCTTAAATTGGTCGTAGTACGCAGAGAAAGATTTTTGCCGAGATGAAAGTAAGTAACAGTAGTGGGTGAATTTGACTTTGTTCAGATGAAAGAAGGTTGAAGCAGGTGGGAGGACGGGGAAGGTTCAGCTAATGATCTCACATGTAACCATGCTTGCACGAGCAATGCCGAATTTTATTTGAAGTTGTGATCGTTTATAAGTGAGGCCGACCTTAATCATTCCCCGTTTGCTCAGTGTCATTTTC
The DNA here is from genome assembly GCA_916701645.2 of Sebastolobus alascanus. NCBI lineage: Eukaryota > Metazoa > Chordata > Actinopteri > Perciformes > Sebastidae > Sebastolobus > Sebastolobus alascanus. The sequence continues at coordinate 1,090,839 of CAKAOJ020000158.1, read as the reverse complement.
ATAAATCTGCGTTTTTGTGAGCGGCAATTAAACCGAAGGTCCACTTTATGGGCCCGTACATCCAGCCAGTCAGAGAGCTGCTGCTGCTGCCGAACACACACCTCATGACCGTATAACTCACTGCTGGAGCCAGAGGTTAGAGAAGGACTGCAGAACAACTGTTGTAGGTAATGGGTATGATTAGTTGGAGAGAGAAGAAGAAGAAGAAGAAACAGCAGGAATATGATGAAAGGGCGTTCCAGTAGAGGGCGCTATCTCTGTTTCTATTGCCTTTGCCTGAGCAACCTGTTGTGTAGCTGCTGTGTTCAATGAATGTGTGAGAGAAATAATGAACTATATTTTTTTTAAAACTCCATTTTCATTTGCAACAACCTGTTAATGCAATCTGCTGATGAAACAAACAATCTGCTAGTGAGGTGTTTCGCTGTTGCTTAAATGAGTTGTGGATGCACGTGTAGTGTACTTACTCTCCACTGTGAGCGTGATGGGCTGACTGGTTTTGTTCTCCCCGTTCTTGTCATTGACCGCCTGGGCGTAGTAACTTCCTGCGTCGGGGGCCACAGTGGACAGGATGACCAGCGTGTTGTCCAGGGTGATGGCACTGAGGAAGTGTTCATGCACACACATATTAGTTTAGCATTACTTTTAAGGGTATGACACTCACTTGGAGGGATAGTTTGGGTGTTTTGAAGTGGGGTTGTATGAGGTACTTATCCATAGTCAGTGTGTTACCTACAGTAGATGATGGTCAGCACTTCCCCAGTTTGGAGAAGCAGACAGGAGTTACCGCACGGGGCCAAAGTAATGTACTGCTGTGGACGGGGCCGGCAGCAAAACGTATTTTAACCACCTAAAAGAAAGGCTCACCAAAAAAAATCAATATCAGTTTAAGTGTACGCTATATTTACAATATTTTACCGGTTTACCTTGTCGTCAGAAAGCTGTACAGTCTATGTTTCCGACGGGGAACTGAAGCTGTTATGCTCTAACCAGACTCCATAAAAAAACCCAGCAATTTTACCTCGCAGAACATGTGGGTTGCTGGTCTACCGCTACCACAATCATTTAGTTTATTTGTGTTATTGTGTGACTTTGGTGAATCCAAACTAACCAAAGTCACACAATAACACAAATAAACTAACTGATCGAGGCAGCGGTAGACCAGCAAGTCCTGTGTTTTGTGAGGTGAAATTACTGGGTTTTATTTCAATGGAGTCTGGTGGCTTTGGCGAGAGAATAAATGGATACAACGGCTTCAGTTCCCCGTCAGAAAGGGCTGTCTCACAACAAGGTAAACCAGCGAAAATATTCTAAATATAGCTTACACTTAAACTGATATTGATTCTTTTAGGTGGCTAAAATACGTTTTGCTGACGGCCCCGTCCACAGCAGTACATTGCTTTGGTTCCATGCAGTAACTCCTGTCTGCTTCAGGAGGGCGTGCCGACCGTCATTTACTGTAGGTAATACACTGACTATAGATAAGTACCTCATACAACCCCACTGGGGTTCACCAATTTGGTTCCCAATTAATCATACATTCCCACTTAACTGGTGTGCATTACAACATTTGTCCCCAAACACAGCCAAACTACTCACAGACACACTCATATCATTAAACCAGTGAGTAGTTGTTTCTCACAGTCAATAAATCCTGAGGGTAAACTGACACACACACACCTGCTCATAAATTATGTCTGAAAAAGAAGCACGCAATTTTTATGAGCACTTCCATCTACAAGGTACTGCAGTGTCTTAAATGAATAGTTCAGAATGTCTGTCGTTATTTTAAACTCACTGTTTCTGCGGTACCTGTGTATTAATACAAAGTAAATGTAATATCAATCGCTGTATGAACCCAGTGGGTTAAGATAAGTGAGGCTGGTCTTGTCATTTACTTAATATATCCAGACAAATTAATTGGTCCTACAACAACAGCTTTGAGCAACTGATGAACTTAGATGTCTACGTATTTTTTTTTGTAAGACATAATCACAGTACATAATCATGCATGAATGAATAAATAAATTAATAAATAAATAAATACATACATTTTAATAATGAATAAATATATGCACAAATAAATAAAAAATAAAAAAATAAAAAATTAAATTCATACATTTAAAAGTTAATAAATATAAATAAATAAAAGAGGAAATTAAACAGAAGAGTAGATAGATAGGGGAAGATAAAGAAATAAAGAAGCAAATTGAAAATGAAATATCAATTTATGTCTCATTTCATCAATTAATTAATGCCTATATTTATTGATTTATTTTTGGATCATTTAATGGCATATTTATTTATTGAGTCATTTATTTATTTATTTATTTTTAATTTTGGCAGGTTTCGTGCTGCTTAGTAGTCAAAGCCAAACTTTGCGCAACCTGCCCCAGTGTATAGAGACGAGTAAGTGCAACAGACAGACGCTAAAAGGGTAAGCACATAAAGTCCTTAGCAATAAACACAAATTTCGTTAAATTCTGTAAACTCAATATGTGTTGTATTAGCATCACGTTAGCTTGGACGATCTGCGGAGTGTCTTTTGAGCTTAAGATGGATTTTTGATTTGTCCCACATTAATTGAATTTGCAGTAATTATGACGAGCAACGCAGAATACAAGAAAATGGATGGATGACTGTAAAAACTACACACTAGCTTGACAAATACCAAGCTACTCCTTTAAAATCCTTTTTGTGCCTGGAGAGTGGCTGAGCGTTGGTTGGGCTGATGGGCTCAAACGTCTGAGAGGGGCCCATTAAATGAGAGCTGACATTAAGCACGCGGCCAGATTAGGCTCTCCGTATATCTGCCAGCATCTGCCTGATCGGCGCAGGATAAACAGACACACTCCTGGACAATTAGGAGCTGCGTGGCTCTCATCGAGCCAACAGACACCTACACAAACACACAAAAAACGACGTACACACATGCCTGTGAATATCAATGTGGCCTGACACAAAGCAAGCAAACAAGCGGTAAATGCAGAGTGTCCTGTCAGTGGCTCTCATTGTCACGGAGCAAAAGCTTCACCGCTTCGCTTCTGATAAGAGTCAGCGGCACAGTAACCGGCTCTGGAATTGGTCTGGAACATTCATGGAAGGGGCTGGGATTTTTCTTACTGCTACTTGTGCTGTGTATTTTTTTTTTTTTGGAGCCCTGCAGGCAGATGGTACTCGCACCGATCCGCTCTTCAAGGGGGAGCGTGCAACTCTGGGTCTTCATGTCAGCTACGACATGGTAGAGCTCGCTGCTGAATAATACACGAGGTGGTGGTTTCCGAGGAGCTGTGGACTGCCTTCCTCTATTTGTCTGGATGGCGAAATTAATCTCAGGTGATTACCTTCACAGTGTCTCTTCAGGAAAATTGCATATCTGAACAGGCAGGAATCCAGCGAACCAAAAAAAAAGCTACACTCACGCTCGCAGCATAGCTCATAGAGATATACAGTCAGCCACCGAACTCCCACTGTGCACACGCGGCCTCACACAGACTCTTACCACATGCACACACACACATCCTCCTACATACAAATCCACCCAGGGGTGAGAGCTGTCAGTCAAACGTATCGTCAATTGAGGCCTTTTGTCCAATTTTGTCTAATTGGTTCCCCTGCTGCCTGCTCTATCTCTACCCTTCAATCATTCCGCCTGCAAAGTCAATAGGGGCGATATAATAACCCGCTTTATCATTGAGAGGTGATTCAGTGATGAACACACGGCCCGCGCCAACATCATCAACCACTCTGCTCAACTTCACTCATGGTGTGTGTGTGTGTGTGAGAAAATCTGCGAGCAGTATTGAACTTCTCGGAGTTCTCTGAAGTGAAAGATATTCTGCTTCAGCAACAACTCATATACGAGCGCTCAGACACACGCAGAAACATACAAGAGTCACACGCACACACGCTCAAACCGAACAAACCGTGCCGGGTAGACTTACATGCGGCTGCTGGAGGGAATCTTGCGCCCGTCTCTGAACCAGGTGATCTGTGGCCTTGGGAAGCTGTGTATCCGTGGCGCGTGGATGAGAGCGCCCTCACCCTGGGAGACAGTTTGAGACCTTTCGACCTCCACAAAACCACCCATATCTAGCAGGCATTAAAGAGAAGAGTGTAGACAAGGAAAGTGAGCAAAAGAGGAAAATTAATACTAGAAGAGAAACGTGTTGGAAGATGAAAAAAGAAGAATTGTCATTATTATGTACCTTTTTCAAATGCTAAGCTCCTTTACTCAGTGACTCATCCACATACTGTGCCTGACAAGCCTTTAACAAAACCCACCGTCCTCCCCTTACTCTGTCACACGTGTGGAAAAGAAACCCGCACTTACAGGCAACCTGCACTTCAGTGCTGCACTGCATTATAGCGCCCACTCGGTTCCTCACGATGCAGCGGTAGTGGCCGGCGTGCGACCGGTCCAGCGAGGGTATAAGGTACCTAATGGGCACACACACAAACACAAAGTGCCATTAGTCGTCATCATGAGCGTGACAGACGGCGACATTTTATCATCTCGGAGCTTTTATCCCCCCCCCACACTCGAGATGCTAAATGAATCGAGATGTTTCACTGGGCACCAGCTTAAATGGCGTTCCACTTAGTCATGAGACATAGAGGTTCTAAATTAGGAATATAACAGAGCGGCCTTGAAGTGTGATTCAGCGCTGATGTGCAGATGGACGGATGTAATCTTAAAGGGACTGTATGTAACTTTTTACACATATAAACGTGTTTTAATCGTTTTTTATTGCCAATGTGTGAACAGGTTGTAACTTAACCTAAAAAATAAGACCTACCGTGACTTTCTGTGTTTCCTCTATCAGCCTGTAGACGGCTTTTTATGTGAAGAACACGGGTCGATTTACTGGCAAAATCCAACGGATGTGTCGTCATGTATGTTCGTGAGTGCCTTTACTCTCTTCAGCTCTGCTTCAGGGCCAACAGTGTGCAACGATAGCTAACGTTCGTTTAGAAATGGAGTCTGCTAACGCTAACAAACGACCAGCCCCCACCACAACTCAGACTCAGACACAAACTCCACGGATGCTTGCCCGCGTCTACGTAGTGCGAGCACAAGCACGAGCAACAGGACGCTGACTGTCGTTGACTTGATGACCACAGGTGTCACTGTTAAAGCAGCAGTGGGTAGAAATGGAGCAAATGTGATTAAAAAAAGGTATTTTTATAAAACAGTCACTATATCCTGATTTCACAGACTGGTGGAAAACAACCAATCAGAGCTGATCTGGAGCCTGCCGCCTCTGAGCAGCTGTCAATCACTGACAACCCCGATCAAACGGTCAAACTAGGCAGTGCTGATCAAATATGAATCAATATTCTGTTACTATAATGCCTATTTCTCGCTTCAAATGTTTTCAGAAACATCTTGTAGTGTACTGTTTAGCTGTAAAATGAGAAAGTTTGTGACCCGGCAGCCATGTTGAGATCAGTCAAAGAAATACCAAGCACCGCCCACCAGCCGGAGCACAGCAAATAGGAACGCTCTCTCTGTGAAATGACCTGTGATTGGTCAAAGTCTGTGCTAGATTTTTTAAAGCCTGAAAACAGAGCAATGAGAAGGTGCAGAAGTATCTCTCAGAACACTTGAATTACAATATGCTGAACGGTTATTATGAAATTGTTGCCCAATGATGCTAAAAACGTTCTGCCTACTGCAGCTTTAACAAGCAATTTCTGATTCTTACATCGAGTCCCTTTAAGGCCAGCTGTGGAGCGAACAGCGAAGAGTTTCTGACTGACTGGCAGGACTCACAAAAGACCCCATTGTTATCTTGTATCTTCAGTCAGTTGAATCAGATTATATGAGCGCCTCTCACCTGTTCGTCCTGGGCAGCCATAACTCCTTCTCTCCCCCGATGTGCATTCATGTTAAATGGTGTGTGTGTGAAATATAGGTAGATAAACCCCAGATCTGAGTCCCCTTTAATTGGTTTGCTACAGCCACTTAGGAGTGTGGAGTCCGCCCCTGCACTGCAATTCACAGTAGGGGAGGGTGGGTGAGGTGGTGTGAGGGGGTGGGGGGGGGGGGGGGTCTGATTAAATGGATTCAAGTTCTCCTCTTTGATCAGGGCTGGTGAAGAATAACAAGCAGAGGGCTGGCCCGCAGAGCAGACCCAGAGACTAAGCCACGTGAGAGCACAGCCAAATACTGAGGAAAAAGACAGGGAAAGAAGAAGACGAGGGGGAGAAGAGGATGTGAGACGGGGAAGGGAAAGTGTGAGTGTGGGGAAGGAGGGAGGCGGGGGTGTAGCCAGTGATAGCAATCAGACAATGCCACCTGAGAGAGTCTGTCCATGTCTAGGGGACTGGGCAGACTGAGTAGAGAGTGAAGAAAACAGGGCTAGAATTAGATAGAAACTGACTTTCACTCTGGACTGTGACTTTTGGACACACACACACACACACACACACACACACACACACACACACACACACACACACACACACACACAAGCCTACAGTACATGGACAAATAGGCTCGATGCATTCACACACAGAGAGGCCTTGTTAGCACAGGCTGAGGCTCTCTCTTGCCACACTACTCTGTGCCCTTAGTACAATCCTCCAGCATTGTGATAGAGGCTGAAGTGTAATAAAACTCCACGGTCAGTGAAACAGCATCTTACTGCTGACAAAGCAAACTAGCCCACCCACACTCACTGCACAATCTGAAGAAAAAATATGCATTGTTAGATTTTGTTGCAGTTTCAACAAACAGCAAAAGAGAGAGAAAAGAGGAGTTATCTCCTCGCCCCATCTCTGCACGCCGAACACAGTGCGAGATACAAATCGGGATAAATCTGACAATCCCCCGAACGCAGGATGTTATGTCTCAGGGGAGACATGCAGCCAAATCAGTCCTGAATAAATCCATGGAAATGAGTCTCCAATATGAATAAAAATGAGCAATTGAGCTATTAGTTACAATTAAATGCCGCTAAAATGTCCTCATGTAGTAAGCTAATTATAGGTGATGAATAATAATGAAAAAAAAAGGTAATAGAATGAGCTCAGGCAGGCAAGGTTGGATTCCTCACCTGTATTCCAAGGAGAAACGTGTGAGCTCGCTGCCGTTGTAGATCCATTTGAATTCAAGGGGCCAGCTGCCCTCGGCCATGCAGGTCAGGACCAGGCGGTTCCCCTCCAGGTGAACCTGGGTCTGAGGAGGCTCCATCTTAAAATAAGGTGCGACATCATCTACTGGGGGAAAAAAAAGAGAGAAAAGGGGAAAAGGTGAGAGTGATTTAAAAAGACGGCTGTCAAATAAGCGCGATAATAAAGTGATAACGCAAATTCTTTTTAACACCACTTAGTTCTTTAACGCATTCTTACTCCCATAAGAGTATTAAGTACTCAAATAAATTAAATACAAATCTCCCTTTAAGATACATTTTGAACTGATAAAAAATGTGTGATTAATCACGATTAAATATTTTACTCCATTGACAGACCTAAAAAAGACATATTAGACAAAGGGACTGAAGCCGTCAGAGGGGGTAGGTGGTAAAAGAAATGCAGTGATTTGGTGATTCAGTGACCCCTGTGTGCAGACACACAACACAATTTCAGCAATTTCACAGGAAATGAGGACTCGGAACAAGCTATTTACATTTTTCTTCTGCACTGATTGGGAACTTGAAGGTCAACGGAAAAGCCTGCCAAAAAAAGCACATGAAATAAAGTTGTTACCGCAAAAAGCAGCTTACTCTTTTATTTCAAACCGAAATGCGCTGGCAAAGAGGTAGAGGAGCAATTTGTGCAGCAGAGGAAGTGTAAATGAACTCTTCCATACCTCCAGATCAGTAAAAGAGGTTGGGGGAGGGAGAGGGAGATGGAGATGGAGAGGGGAGTAGACAGAAAGCAGATGGAGAAAAATACGGCAGAGATTGTACACAAAAAAAAAAAAGAAAGAAGGCGAGCTAGTAGGAGGAAGAGAGAGTGCGAAACTAGGAAGCCATGGGGGGTGGGGGGTGGCAGGGGCTGCTTTGGAAAACACAAAGTTTCCCAGCCTTAAACCCCCTTCTCTGACAGGATGAGTTATGCTCTGTGCCTCCCTTCATTTATCTTTATAGTTCCCTAATGCAGCCAGATTATACAGGCCCCATCCGCAACGCTGCACACAGCCAGCGCAGCCACGGAAAGCCTTTAAGGTGATACGCTAAGGGTCCGGGGCTGAGCTCGGAGACAAAGTGCTTTCATTTGAGCTGATGAAAAAGGCATGATCAGACCTATTGATCTGTCTGCCTCGCCGGCCACGGGCGACACTGAGCCGATTGTGCCAGTGTTTGTGGCGGGCTAATTAAAGTCTGTATTAATAGTTGCAGTAAGCCGCCAAGAGCCCGGAGCACGCCTGGTCCTGGGTCTACCACACACTGGCTGACTCACTCTAATGGCACATCGCTGGAGCCTCTTTCTCCCTCTCTCTCCACATCCACAAGCAGGTTCACGCCCAAGATTTATGGCGGCGAATGCAGAGGATGGCGTGGCGGAAGCGGGTGAATGTGAGGGCAGCCTCGCCCGAGCAGGGAAGGGGATACAGAAAATTGAACCTGATTGAAACTGTAAATAAAAGGAATGACTGTGCACCTCTGTGTCTCACAGTGTAGGTACGCAGATAACAGGACACACACACACCAGCACAATACCCCTCTGGAAGCTGCAGCTTACTCCCCTTTCTATTACCCTCAAAAGAAAACAGCACTCATAAAAAAGAGGCACACAAACCACCTTTCTGTTTCCAAAACCAGTCCTTACATTTCTCCCGTTTGGTAACAACAATACTCCACTACTACCTGGCTAATCTGTTCTTTCTACCACCCGCACGAACGTCTCCAAAACAAACCCGACAGACCCTTGAAACTGATCCCCGTCTGAGCCCAAACGTAAGAACCATCCTTATTTTCCCCAAGCAGTAGCCGCTGGAGTGGCGGCTGTGCTTTAATTCTACCAACCAGTAAATGCATTCGTACTTAACACACACACACACACACACACACACACACACACACACACACACACACACACACACACACACACACACACATCCAAAACATTCACTTATGCCTGAACAAACGCACACAGGCAACACCCAACCATTTCCAGCTGGTTCAGGGTCTCGGTGGCTGCATGCACTTAGCAATGCGGCTCCATCAACAAGTCACCATTAGAGACCTGCACACGCCAAACCCAGACTCACACATTGAGGCAAGGAATATGCGAAATACCAAGTTACTGATGTGAAATTGTCGAATTGGGTGCACAGTAATCACCACTGTGGTTACCTGTTTTAGTGCCTTTCCTGTGTTCGCATCCGTTTCTACCTCAAATTACCCGTTCACTTGAGCCCTGTTTATGAATTTCTGATCACTGGCTATCTGTGGCAATTTCTCATTTAGAGCAAAGTGTGTATTTTCAGGAACAAAGCCAGAGAGGAAAAGTCCCTGTTTAAGATACAGCGCAGAACCGACATCCAAGAAAAGATTGCGCACCACGTTAAGTGATCTTCTCCTCGAGACTCGGTGAGAACTTAAATGACCGCTGACTGCTAACAGTTCTCACTGCTGAAGGAAGATAGGACCCATTCCTCTGCACGCTGGGCTCTGGGATCTAATGAGTTTCCGACAGAGAACCTCTCGTCTGACCCTCATTCTCCTCTTCCTCTTCATCGCTGTGCTTTTGATCTTCGCAGTGAACCACAGAGGTCAAAAAGCGCCTGTGGTGGACACCGCATGTGTTTTAAGCGTTTCAGTTTCTTCTGTTTTCTGTGTGTGCAGATAAACACTGTAAATATATGCAATGTGTCTGTTTGCACATGTGCGTGTCAACGTGGGAACAGATGTGTCTATTTATGCTCACGCAGATGTGAACTTTCACATGTGTGCACATGCAGTAGTACAAAGCTCTGTTAACATACAGTAAACTAGAGACGTAGATGCTGCTGTCACTAATGTGTCAGGTGTGTGTGTTTGCCTCCGCTGTGGTGTCATCACCGCTGAGCTGATCTATAAATTGTCTCAGGTATCATCTTGTTTTAGAGCACTTTGACTTCATGGAACAGAAGCGTGCTGTACATGACAAATACATGTCTCATGTTTACAGAAACACGTCTGTGGACACACATGAATGCACACATAGGGGACTATACAATCAACTTAAAGGGACAGTTTGGGTGTTTTGAAGGGGGGTTGTATGAGGTATTTATCCATAGTCAGTGTATTACCTACAGTAGATGACGGCTTGCAAACCCCCAGTTTGGAGAAACAGACAGCAGTACTAGCACGGAAGCAAAGCAATGTACGTGAGACAGCTATACAGTCTATGTTTCCGATGGGAAATTGAAGCTGTTTTCGTGGCTTTGGCGACAGCATAGATGGATACAACGGCTTCAGTTCCCCGTCGGAAAGGGCTGTCTGATGGCAAGGTGAAGCAGTGAAAATATTCTAAATATAGCGTACGCTTAAACTGATAATGATTTTTTGACAGCAGTAGACCAGCAATTCCCTTGTCCTGCGATGTTAAATTACAGTTTTTTTCAATGGAGTCTGGTGGGTTTGGTGAGAGCATCGAAAACGGCTTCAGTTCCACGACGGAAACATTGACTTTATAGCTGTCTAACGGCAAGGTAAAGTGATGAAAATATTCTAAATATGGCGTATTCTTAATGCTGATTTTTTTAGGTGTCTAAAATACATTTTGCTGCCAGCCCCGTCCACAGCAGCACATTGCTTTGCCTCTGTGTCGATACTCCTGTCTGCTTCTCCAAACTGGGGTCGTGCCGACCGTCATCTACTGCAGGTTACACACGGACTGTGGATAAGTACCTCATACAACCCCACTTCAAAACACCCAAACTATCCCTTTAATGACTGGAGGACATTAGTTCATCTGACTGCGGCTGACTGGCTGCACTGTGTCAAGTAGTAAAGCTGACATCTTTTCTGGAAGAGACGCGAGGAAGAAAAAGGAAGAACTGTGGCCTTCGCCATTCCAGTGATGAACGAAGGGACAGCGATGGGTTTGGCAGGTGCGAGGCAGTGCCTGCTGCAGGCTTCCAGATGGGAAGCTAGAGGGCAGTCCTTCTGGACTATGAATTCCTGCAGCACTATGAGCACAGATAAAAGCCAGCCCAAACGGGTCGGCAGATCCAGGGAAGACCAAAACCTGGCATGGTGGGACCAGGAGGGCTTTAATGTGGCTGCTGTGCAGAGCAGCTGCCCCCCCGACAGTCATGCTGCGCCACCAGCCCATTCACCAAAGATATGAAAACACCTTATTCGAACCTGACAGCTGAGGTTGAATGGTGGCATCTCTCCAGCCGGGTCCCCCGCTGCAGACACAGAATTTTAATGGCCGTGAGACAAAGACCACAGGCACCGGGGCAGCTTTATAAACCGAGGCCCATTGTGCTCCCCATCGCGCCGCGGCTGGCATGCAATCACACAGACGGTGTTCACATTCGGCTTTTGTCTTGTATTCTTTCTCTTGCTTATTTTTGTGCCTCACGTCCTTACCCCTGCTCCACTCCAGCAGCAGGGAGCTCTTTCTGCCCTCTGCTTAATCCTCAGGAACCTGTGTTTGAGCCTATGTAACCACATCCTAGCTGGCTCTCGGCACAACTGTATCACTGAGATGCAGCGATAAAGTGGAGCCCCCGCCTGCTGAAACATTTGGAGGTCTACCGTCTTGTTATCTGCTCACTCTTTCTCCACCTCGCTATCTCATTCTCTCCACCTCTCTTTCACTTCCCAGACACGCACACATACTGTACATATATGCACATAACTTCCCCGCTCCATCGAGCACCCCCAGTCCACCTCGTGGTGCATCATGTCATCCAGGAAAATTTAGAGCCGTCATTTAGCCTCTCCAATTGGACTTTAACATGTGAGATGGGTCATGGTTAGCCTCTCTGATGGGGGTTATGCAACAGTCATGGCAGCGACCTTGGCCTAGTAATGGCTTGGTGAAAGTGTGTGGGTTGTGGGGTTGGTGGCGCGGGGTTAAAAGCATCTTAAAAGCTGATGAAACACCTCCCTTATAGATACACACATGTGCATCAAGCACACACACACACACACACACACACACACACACACACACACACACACACACACACACACGATTTGTTGCTTTACCAGTCGAGATGGACATGTTTGGGCTCTTTTAACAAACACATAAATACACAAATATCCACACCTCCTCCCCCGCGAAAACACCATCCATCCTGAAGGTCAGCCCGAGCTGTCACTCCGTCACCAGCCGCTGTCACCGTGACAACAGGCACCCCACCGATTTACACTTCATCACTTAGGTGAGTCAGAAAACAGGCGGACACGTAGGGAGGGATTAAGAAAGACAGCGAACGAGAAAAGACAGAGAGGGCGACGGTGAAAACAGATGGCGAGAGAAACGCGGGGCTTAATGATAAAAGAGAGATATCGGGAGGTGATGTAGAGGCGGGATGAGGTGAGGGATTGAGAAGGGGGGAGAAATGAAAAGAGTGTGTCCTCCAACGCTAGGCTGCAAGGTGAAGCGACCCATTACAGCCGAAGCCAAACAAGCAGGCCAGGCCTGGAAGACGGGGAGGGGAGATGGAGAGCCTCGATCTAACCCTACACTCATTTAGAGAAATGGCTCACGGATCAGCATCTGCATGCGAGTGCCCGTCCATCACAGCTCCATGTCTCCCAACCCCCATTTGTATTTATAGTAGGGCTGGGACGATACACCTATCTCCCCATTCGATACTATCACGATACCTGGGTGCCAATTCAATATGTATCACGATTCTACAAGTATTGCGATTCGACATTATGATTTATTGTGATTTTTGTTAACTTTTTTAACTTTAGACAATGGGGAAAAGTTGAATCATACACTTCTAGGGACTTTTACTTTGGAAAATGTTTGGTTTTTACAGCATGTATGTAGTCAGAGATGTCCTGAAGTCAAATTTTCATTTCCCTCACAAATTAGTGTATTTTCTATTTAATTTATAAGAGACATGTAATGTTTTATACTTCTGGTGAATATAATCTAATACATTTTTATTTCTATCTATGTATTTTGCATATACAGTTCCCTTTGTTAAAACCTTATTTTAAAAACCGGACGTAGTCACACGTGTATACTTCCGCTAACTTCGCCAAGTCCGTCTCTAGCTCTCCCGTCAGCTCCGTTCTCTTTATACATCCATGTTCAGCTCCATCAGGGCCGTTTGAATGCATTTAACATAAATGTCAGTATATGGGTGCTCTACAGTTGTAGCGTCGGCCGATTTGACCATGGAGATGAGAGTGACGGCAGCTTGACCGCACGTTACCGCAATACGATAACGTTTCCTGTCCAAGACAGAGTTGGCATGCAGCTTTAGCCGTGATGTCTAGCTCTGCTTTTCCTGGCAATGTGTGAAACCCAAAGTGTTTCCATACTTTACTGTATGTGTAGTGTTTACTACTTTGGATTTAAAATGTGAGGGTTCAAGTCGTATCCACTTGGACCCTCCGCTGCTTTCTGCTTTGTTGTTTTGGCTCGCTGCGGTTTGTTTTGGTTGACGAATACGGAACAGATGTGACGTCATGTTACTCTGACTACAACAATAAAATCTGTAACTTCCTTCTACCTCCGCATAGACTCAAATGAAGCAAATATATTGATTGTGGCAATAAAAAATTGATTTCAAAGGTTACATAGGTGAATCGATTTTTTGTCCCAACCCTAATTTATAGCCCGCTAGAACAAGTTTGTGCACCATTCAATCGGACTAAGATCTCTTTGGTATGTATGTTGTGGCGATAAAGGTTTCATGGCCCAAGTGACAGCTTTTAAAAGCTCATACAGTCACGCTCACCGCTCAGGGGAAAGTACGAATATGGATTTTCATGTTAAGCTGTTTTTTTCTTTCTGATGATGCGTCTGCTTTGATGTTGCAGAAAAAGTCCTCAGGTCGCCGCCGACGAAAAAACGCCCGCATACTCGGCTGCGTTAAGTGGATCGCCACGGGTTAATTGATGCGTAATTGTTGTGATTAATTGAGGTGTAATGTGGCGCGGTGGTGACGTGTCTGGGATCCCATTCGCTGCGGGCTTATGTGTGTCTGTGTGTGTGTGTGTCTAGGTGTGTCTAAGTGTGTCTATCTGATGCTGCAGCATCACAATTAGAAGCACCAGCATCCAGCCAACAAATGGAGATTTAATTAGGAGCGAAGACGGAGCGGGAGGCCAGTCAATGGGCAGCAGATTGAATTATCTGGACACACACTCCGGCGGGCAGCGCAGACAAATTCACAGTTACACACACACATACTCACACACACACACTTTCTGTTTGGAATTCTTCCCTGTTTGCCTCGCTGCTCCTCTGAGTGTCTCCCTCTACCTCTCTGCTATGCTCTGCCTGTCTCCGACTAGCTTTTTCTTTTTGATTCCCTCTTCTTTTTTTCTCTTCTCTTTTCCCTGCCACAATATCCGTTTCCTCCCTGTGTGTTGTGGCAGCTTTTCTTTCTTGGTGGCCTTGATCTCTCCCAATACAGTCGTTTTCATACTCTCTCTCCTTGCCCTCTCATCAGTTGTCATCTCCCTCGCTCTCTCCCCACGTCCGTTCCTCCTGAGCTCTCTGTCGAGATGTCATTCCGTGCTCTCTATCTTCCTCCATCCTCTCGCCCGGCTCTCTTCTTCTTTAGTACTTTTTCTGATTCACTATATTGTGTGGCGTACAGCGAGGGACGTGTCTGTGGTATCCAGGAGCCTAATTAGCAAGTCCAGCTCCTGGCAGGGAACACGGCACGCAGAGGAGCACAGGCACAAGGCCCGGCGTCAATTAATGAGACCTCGCACACCCACAGCCGCCATTACACGCCCTCTGCAGCATCCAGTCTCTAGTCAGCTCAGCCTTGTCCGGCGAACAGTGGGGGAAAAATCACAAATGAACAACTGTAGCTCGATGTAGGAAAGTTATGTCTGTAATCATCAAGGGATAGTCCTAGCTTTGTAAAAGACAAAGCAGGGGTTCTTGTCTGACTTTGTGGCACTCAGAGAAGATTTATGTGTCGTAGCAGCGAGCTGTGAACACATTCTCGGATCCAACGGATGTATCAACTTAGGAATGTAAGCCATACACTATATGGCAATTTCTTTCTTGCTAAGGACAAGATATATGAAATTGTTTTTCCTTAAGGAAGTGAGATTTGGAGAGCTCTTACGGGTAGAAAAGATCCAGGCTCGTCGTGCGTGTGTGACTGACAACACAGTATTATTTCCCAGGTGAGACAGACGGCTTCTACGATTTGGAAGAGGTAGTAAAGGTTTTTGTGTGCCAGATCACATACACGCCTCACTCCGACTCTTCCTCTTTTCACAAGGGAAAAGGGAGACGGTAGCGGGTGGGGGAGAAAAATAGGTACAAATTTTCACTTGATCTTCGTGAGAGCTAATTGACATTGTTTGAAAAAACAAGAGAAAGCAACACAAAACACATAAACGACAGTAAGTGGAAGAAATAGCAATAATAACAAGAAGAAAAAAAAACAAGGAGAGCTGCATCGGGAATAGGAGGCGGGCAGTTTTTCTCAAGGCATGAGAAGGTTGGAAATAGGCCTAAGTGAATTTAGAAAGTAGGGCAAAGACTAATGGAGGAAAATAAACAAACGCGCTGAAATGTGAATTCCACAGGGCCCCGGGTCATTAGAGTTAATACGGCACGCTGTGCCATCTGCCGCGATTGTTTACACTAGCCTGGATAATTAGATCCTAATTAGTGGATGGTATGGTGGGGGAAACATTACTTCACACGCATCGAGGTGGAGATGATCAGATGCACCTGCAACGCGGCGCTGCCTGTCCATCCTGGGACCGCTGTGGGTATCGTCAGATTTCAGACAGGTCTCGATTTAATTGCCTGATGCACCAGACAGAATCTGGATCTCTCCCTTCCCACCATTAACATATAGATAGAGTTGTACTTTTTTTGGAGGAGAGAGTCATCTTTGCTCTTGACATTATGACAACCTGTCTGCTCCTTGTTCCCCTTTATCCCTCATACTATATGTGTGTGTGCAAAATGTATGCGAATCCTTGTGTGACTATGTGTCTTTAAGATACAGACACCAGAATATTATCAGGCAAAATGCATGGACTCAAACTGCCATGTCCCATCCGCGCTCCTCTCCCCAGCCGAACCCTTTGAATCTCTGAATTGGAGAGATACCACCGGCATGCTAATAGTGTTTTGCTTAGGTGCGACGTATCAGGGCGCTTGCCATTGTAATATATGCGCGTGGAATGGCGGGTGATTGTGATTCTTATCAGTGTGGCAGAGTGCACGGGCGCCAAGCCGTGAGTGGCAGGGGCTGGCAGTAAATGCTAATGGCAGAGAGCAGCTGACGGAGAGAAGAATTATTATCTCCCTCCCTTCATTACATTTACACAACCTGCCTGTCTGTCTCACTTCCTTCCTCTGAGCCCAGACGTGAACAGCAATCAGTGTTGGCAATGCTTTATTTACATGTTTTGCAGGAGACAGACACCTTCTTTTTGTGTCAATGCATCATCTACAATGGAACTGGGATGTGAGGAGTTTCTCAAATTTACAATATGTCACACAGATTACATGTGAGCAACATCGGGTCTGAATTGACGGTTATCAGGCCATTAAATAGGCGTTATCGGTCTCTATAAGCGCCACAGATGTGGGTCAATAGGGGTCGACTACGCCTACTACATTGTAAAAGTGAAAGCGAAACTTAAAAGCAACACGTTCTAACACGCAAAACTGCATGAAACGTTACGTTTTGAACATAAAAACATAAAAAGGCTTCTTTAGGTTTATAGGCAACAAAACTACAACTTCTTCTCCACCTCATGTGGAGTTTCAGGCTGTCTATACTACACTCCAGACTTCTGCTCATAATTATCACAGTCGCTAGAGGTCGCCGTCATCTTCTTTTATATCTTCTTTCGTACGGGTGGGGGAAAAATCTATACAGCATAGTATCGCGATATTTTGCGTGGCAATATTGTATTGATACACGGACGTCAAGTATCAATCTTTTATTATATAAACTTCTTGACAATCCGACGGCGGGCCCTGCCGCTATTCTGTCTTTCAGAGGTGGTAGCGGGATCAGTCTTAAAGCTACAGTGAAGATATTGGTATCATATGAAACTAAAAAAAACTTAAGGAATCAATTGGTAGACGAACGCTAAGTAACGCTCCAAAGTTATGCTAAATTTTGGCGAGGAAAATCTGGCATGGCCATTTTCAAAGGGGTCCCTTGACCTCTGACCTCAAGATATGTGAATGAAAACTCTGAGATGAACAGAGTGAAAACTGTATCTTATTAGATAAAACAAACTGCAAACAAACTGCATCATTTGCAGTTGAAAAAAGGTAATACATTTAAATATATCTTATTGCAATACTCAGCATATCGTAAAATGTTTAAATCGCAATAAGCTCGTATCGTGACTTAAGTATTGTGATAATATTGTATCTTGGGGCCTCTGGTGATTCCCATCCCTATTCTTTCTGTGATCAACCATGTGAATGGATGATAAAACCTAATATTGGGTGTAGCCGGGCCCTACTGACCCACATCCACGGGGCTTACAACCACAGATAACACCTATTTAATGGCCTGATAGCAGTCTAATCGCCTGGAGATGAGTAGAGTTAAAGAGTGCATGGATGTGTATTTCATCTTATCTAATTTTGGTGGATGTGTAGCAGGATTATCACCTTTGTGAGCAGGGCAGCCTGAGGGAGGACAGAGTCCCTGCTCCTAATTGAGACCTCTGGAGTGTGAGAGCCGACAGAGTGGAGCTTGTCACATCACTGCCTCTCTCGCCACCACATTACAGAGGCCCTCTGACCACTATTTTCTCCCATCACCCATGCTAGAGCACCAACTCCTGCTCTGTGATGGTGTGAGAGCTCCCCCATCACCGCCTAAAATCACTTCCTTCAGATGGAACCTCAAAGCAGCCGGCCTCCTATGCTACATCCCACCAGGCCACATCTCTGACCTCTGAGGCGTCTGAGTCCTCTTTTGCCGGTTCTTGTCTCTGAAGTGCCTCCAAGCAGGAGGAAAGACAGCGGATGAACACAGCTCCGTGGCATCGTGCGAAGACAGGCAGCCAGCACTATACGCCAGCAGGCAGACAGCAGATCTGAACGCCCTGACATTATGCTAATGGAAGCGTTTGGCTGGTTCTTACATGACTTCACACCACATTGCTCATCTCAATTATCAGATACAGTAACGGGCGCCGAGTGAGAAGCATGCAACTTGAACAAAGCAGCGAGAAATTCTCAGTCAGAGATACTAATTGTTGTACTCTCTCCACATGATCCTTTAGGATGATTTAGCACGAGAGGAACACGACTTGTTAAAATCGCTTAATAACATCCTATGTGAATACTTTGGAATTATGCATGAGAGTGAAAATAATGAATACTAATTAGACGCCAATCCTGACACCAGAACATTAAAGATGTGTATATTTCTCTTGATTAAGTACACAACTTAGGAGAACAAAGAGGAAGATCTGTCCACCAGTTGTTATACACATACAATCAAACTCTCAGTAATCACCCGTCATCTGTTCACCTAATGATAAACACAACAAGCCCACATTTCCACTTGTAAAGATTGTGTCATGTTGATCTCAAAATTGCAAGCTGTTTTACAAGAAAAACCAAATCCTACCCCTTTGGTAGTTGCCACAACATTGGCTCAGACTACAGCTTGGAGCCCTGTGCCAACAATGCTATCTAATATATGAAGTTGATGATGTGTTTTTTAATTATATTCGTGAGCTTCCAGTGTTGCTGCAGCGATGTTTGCAAGGGTTGTTTCCTTCCATTTGGGTTGAGGGTAAAGATTAAGAAACTTGCCAAAGGGAAAATCCATCCTGGATTCAAACCTTCAACTCTCTGCACTCCAACGCGTCCATTTGATATGCAAGAAGTATGGACTGCATTTGTGAAAGTAAAAACCAAGGTTAGCTCTATTTTTTGACGGTCTTATACATATGCAAGAGCTCTTTATGTTAAAAAAAAAAAGGAATTACAACCACAGCAATTTTAGTCTTCATACAATGTCACATATATCCTGGAGGTTATCGTTAGAAATTACATAAATTTAAATAGAAACACCATCTTCCATCAGGTTAATGTATTCAGAGAGCATTTTTTTATCGCCGCTGTGTTCTTGAAATGTTCCCATCACTGCTCTTAACGCACCGGTGTGAAAAAAAAAATAAAAAATCATGTGGGTAATTCTCTCAACTTTCTCCGCCTCTAAGGACCTACAAAGCGGAGGCATTGACTGTTGTTGGCTGCAATCGCACATTGAAATATGCGAACGATCAAGCGGATATGGCATAATGTAACTGGCGCCCAAGCAACGGGATGAGTGATTTGAAGGCTTAATGCGGCCCTCCACGCCACGTAGAGTTATAGCCAGTGATTTGCATCATAAACGTCTGCTAAATTTCCACTTTTGGAAATGAATATCACTAAATGACAACCTGACGGGGAGCCAGATGGGGGGAAGGTAGGAGTGACACTTTTTTTCATGTTTGTATTTTCCACCCATGATGGGACCTAATTCCATATTACTACATCTATAAGCCGTGCATAAATACACATCAAATAGCGCTTTTTTTTTTTCAAGCCTCATAATCCCTGGATAATCTTCATCTACAATGTGAGCAGCTCTAAATTGGAGGGAAGATTCACAAATGAACATATTTACATCAGTCCCATTAGCGAGACACTGAGGAGATACTGCTCAGAGATCCGCCGCTGCTTTGAAATGCCTGTAGGCACTTAGGAATTTTATTAGAAGCACTTTAACGCTCACCATGCCATGGTAAGTAATGTGCTTTAATACACATATAATGCAGTGGATTACAACTCGGGATATTAATAAATCATCTGTTTTATTTATTACTTCTCTTTTACCATGGCGAGTAAATGACATGTTTAATCTCTGTCATGGATTCAAGGGCTTTTTGTGCTTTCCTGCATATGTGTTTGTCTATATGTATGTGTGTGTGTGTGTGTGTGTAAAACGCAAGCATCTGCATACCTGACCTTTATATACAGTAAAGCTGTGTATTGGCAAGAATCTGGCGATACGAAACGTATCATGATACATGGGTTACAATTCAATATATCGTGATATATTGCGATACTGTAAGCAAGGCGATATATTGTGATTTTTTAAAATCTAATAGAAAAACACGTCATAGTATAAAAAAGAGAGTAAAAAAAGTTTTCTTTTCTTAATTCAATCAGAACAGTGGGATTTCTCACAGTCCCTGTAACATCCAACATCATAGCACTACGTTTGGTGCAATCTGAGCTATGAATCTTTGCATGTATCTAACTACAGTATAAAGCAAGGAATCTCTGTCGGTCTGTCCCTCTGTGTGTCCTCAGCATATCTTGAGATTCGCTCATCTGATCGACTTCACACTTGGCTGGTGTATTGCTCAGGCGCCAAGGGAGTGCAGTGTCGGATGTGGTGCAATTTGGCCAGATGGTGGCGCTATAACAAGCCTGTAACTCTTGAACCGCAAGACAAATATATCCATATGTGCCACATTTTGCATCTAGGCTGATTTTCTACCATTTTGAATTTTGTCCAAATCAGAGTTTTTGCTACTCGTCCTACAAATTTTGAGCAATCGTCACCAAATTTGGTACAGAACATCTCTGGAACAAGGCAGAAAAAGTTACTTTTTTTAAAATGTTTATGTTCTATACAGTTTTGCTATAGCTGACCCTAAAAGTTAAATCAAATGCTGTGGGCAGGGCTTATATTACAAAAAATGTCATGTCTCCTGAAGGCTTTGTGCTATTGTGACCACATTTGGTAGAAATGTGTAGATATGACTTTTGAGTGACCATGACAAATTTGGTATCATTTGGCCAATAGGTGGCGCTGTAGCAGCATCATCTAACTATGATGGATGTATTCTCTGTACGTCTGCAAGCAGCCATACCGCGGTTCTTGGCAACGCTGCAAGTAGAACTTCTGGAGGCCAAGCAATCGGCCCGTTCCATACGGACACATGCTCTCAACGGGACCTGCACTTGTACTATTAATTAACAATTGATAGTGTTTTTGAGAATCGATACGGTGTTTTCTTACACCCCTAATATACAGTAAAGGCAGATGTTTGTGAGTGTACAGCGTCTGTCTTCACGTGTTAGTGTGCATATATAACTATTCATGAGGATACATGCTTGTACTGTAAATGTGTGTGCGTCTCTCCAGTCGATCCGTGTATATTTGAATTCTTCATCAGATTAAAGAGACGTGCATGTACTTCACGGTCCCTTAATGACAGACAGATCAAAGCCCATCATGTTCCTGGCTTCGTTGAGGGGGGATCATTAGCGATGGGTCAACGGGGCATCATTAGCCAGCATGCTACCCCTTGCAGCATGTTTACTCTTCTCCGAGCCTCATTGTGTGCGTGCGTGCACCTGTGCGTGTGTGTGTGTGGGTGCACTCATGCCTGTACGCGATCATCAAATGCATCCGCGTTGCTCTCTGATCTCTGCACAGTGTGTGGGAGGAACACAGGTCTCTCCTGTGGCCCATTTCCCCACCGACAAACGCCGCTCCAGCGGTGAGAGCTGGCCTCATCTATTGTACCTCCTGCCTCCATCAACTCACTTTCCATCTATTACGACCCAACAGGCCGATCTTCATGGGCTGAAGCTCATTGTAAAACCCTAGCCTTGCTGATTCAATAGGCTCTGGAGGGTTCTGACAATGACCAATTCACTCATGACTATTATTCATCACAAAACCTTTCCAGCTCTCCAATAAAATCCACCACCCACCTTTCCCACTCTGTTTGGTATGCTGTAACAATCCATCACCTCCAAATGCTGTGTTGCCCCTACCGAATGTATCATGCACACACAAACACACACACACACACACACACACACACACACACACACACACACACACATCACTTTTCTCTTACAACTCCACTGAACAAACTCTTTCTCACCTTAGAAATTGCTATTTTGGTGCAGGGCTATTCCTTCTCTCAGCAGTTTCACATAAATTCTTTCACCCTTTACAAACATTCCCCTCCTGGCTGCCTTCTACCATCCACCCTTCTCAACCGCAAACTGCTCTTTTCCACTGCCAACTCTCTGTCTCTCTCCCTCCCTCCCTCACCTTCAGATGCCACCCATCCACCGCCTCCATGCCTGACTGCTTTGACAGGCCCGAGATTCAAGCGAGGGGGGATTTGATCCCTCCGTGGAGTGGAGCTCTGGCAGTGGGGTCCACTCTCTAACCGCCGGACGCACAGCCCTGAGCCACCGATTAAAAAGTCATGAAGGCTTTTAGGGGCATGCAGGGCTGCAGTTTCCCACTCCTCTGTGGATTGGCTGCCTGAAAATAGTCTTTGTGTTCCTGAGACAACAGTAGAATATGCAGGAGGGGGGGTATGTGTGAAGAGATGCGGGTTAACAGAGCAGCAGTGCGTGGGCCACCTCGCTCTCCCCTGTGCTCTTAAGCAGCACTCTCCCGGCCCCTCGCTTCCTCAGATTAGATGAAACACCCACAGTCTATACACACGGACTGTACATCATTGGCCCCTATATGAGCATTGTGTCCAGGCTTTACGAGCAGCTCTTTTTAAAGTCTGCCTCCTTTCCTTTCCATCATGCTGGAATCAGCTTGGGCTTGTGAGGGTCACATCCAAGGTCACGCTCTTTACACCTTACAACAAAACACATTATGGTATGTGTCCACAGGATCCGTCCTTTCCATGCTTCCCATTTATTGTCAATGTAAGCAGCTGTGCAATGAATTCTGGTAGCGTTTTCGTTTCGAGAGATGGACCGTCACGTTGGCCGCTCCTCATTTGATAAAGTTGAGGTCTAGACTACTTTATTCAAATCAGGGGCATCCGGCGTGACTCGCCGCCTCTGGAAACATCTAAAATGAAGACAGATTCAGCAACCTGCATGGCTTATTCCTCGCCTAAAATGTTTTCAGAATCAAATTTCGGTGAACTATTTTCATAATATAAAAGATGAAAGTTTCCAAACGAGTCAGCCATGTTGGTTACGGTTTGAAAGCTGGGAGCAGCAGCCCACGAGTGAAAACGAGTATCGCGATATTATGTTTTGCGATACTGTATTGATTCTCCAAAATGATGTATCGATTTTTAGTTAACCTCTTAAAAATCCGACAGCGGACCCGGACACTATTTGGTTTTCGGAGGTTGTAGCGGGCTGTTTTACAGCTAGAGTGAAGATACTGGTATAATATGTAACTAAAAAAAATGAGGAATTTATTGGTACCAACGATGTCATACTAGCTTGTTGAGAAGGAGGCTAAATAACGCTCCAAACTTACACTAAATTTTGGTGAGGAAAAACCAGCATGGCCAGGGGGTCCCTTGACCTCTGACCTCAAGATATGTGAATGAAAATGGGTTCTATGGGTACCCACGAGTCTCCCCTTTACAGACACTGCACACTTTATGATAATCAGTAATGCAGTCGTGGCTAAAAACCATCCAGTTTTTTGCATACAGTATAAATGTGTTATTTTCACCTATTCTAAAATGGTGTATTTGAATATTTCTGCATACTGGGGTCGCTAAACAGTTTTATAATTGCATAAATTGGATATGACTGTAAAGCTGAGACTCTTGTGGATCCAATTAGTCCAATTATATTCATGTGTAATGATGTTAGTCCCCACAGTAGCACTTTCACATAGTGACTTTTTTTCCCTCAGATTTTATACATATGGTGGTGTGTTCTGTATACTATGACAGTTTTCCTAAAATTAGATTTGAAAAATAATCGCAATATATCGCTTTGCTTACAGTATTGCAATATATTGAATCATTACCCTTATATCATGATATATATCGTATCGACAGATTCTTGCCAATACACAGCCCTAGAGCTTATGCTGGGAAGCGAGGCGATCCCTGGATGTGGACACGTACTATTTCTATCATCCTCTGTGTGTATGGCTTTATACAAGGAAAACATTTGGCAGCAAGCAAATATCGATGCCTTCTTTGAAGATGAATAAACAGACTAATGAGAATGGCTGTGAGCTAGTATATCATCCACCTGAATAGCTCGCTTTCACAAGGTTCCACACAAATCAAGTTGGTGACCATTCGCCTCATAATGGCAGCAAGGACAGGTCGTATACAACTAAACACGTGTGAAACAAGACCTTAATGTGCTGTGAAAAAAAAAGACTCGCCTCCCAGCATTGGCTTACTCTTACCAACAGCAACCATCCATACCATTGTCACAAATAGCAGCCAGCCACTAATGGAATCAATAACGCCTTGCAAATATTTACAGGACAAGAGAGCCTCGAGGCAATCAATTCCAATCTATAGGACGATGGAAGGTTCTACTGTGGCCGTGTTTCAGGTTAGAGAAATCAATAACGTCAGCTTTGAAAAGAGAAGGAAAAAAACATAAGTAACAACCATATTGCAGCGGCACCCCTCAGTCTTTTCACTCATACACTCTCCTTCCTTCCATCATCCTGACCCTCGCTTTGGTTCCTCCTATTTCCCCCCCCCGCATTCGTCCAAGTTTGACATCTCCGGCTGCGCCTCCCAGCAGGTATCGGCAGCCGCAGGGAGTGCATCCAGCGAAGGTAGTGGGAGACAGCTTTTGAAGAAGGCAGAAGCTAGTGGATGTGACAGGCTGTTGAAAGCCTGGGAGATAACAGCATCTGCTTCTGGAAGTCTTAACAGGTAGAAAGGTAAAGTAGAGGGGGGAAACGGAGGGGTGAGAGGGCCAGGCGAATTCTCAGGATAATAGGATCTAAAAACAATGCCGCTCGGCTCCTGCATACATTCGCAGGCAACAAGGACGGCAGGCTGAGTGACGGAAAGCGAAGCGTTGAAGCGGTGCAGAGAATAAGAAGTGGAGTGTATTAAAAACAGATTGCTTCCACGTCTCTCTGGGGGCAGATTTTTTTTTTTTATGCACAAGGTTGTAATCCCTAGTTTATGTTCTGTAGTAACTAGCTCGATAAAATACATCAACCCAGCACATAAAAAGTGAATAAAACGGAGTATATAAAAGTGTGTCAGGGCGGCAGGAAGCGATAGAAGTCGAGACCGCCCAGAGTGATCGCTGATTTATTGATGCATTGATGCCTGCTAGTGCATCGATGAGTTCAGCAACCTCTGATAAATAGGCGATAATGTCGAGCTTTTCTTCGGCAGGCACGCAGTTAGCAGGCCTCACGCAGTTCCCCGGTCTCCAGCCTAATGAGCAGGTAGTCGGGAGAGGATGAACGGGCTCTCTCTCTCTTTCCCTCTCTGATGCCACTCGCTGTGTTTTCGCTCTCTCATGCACAGCGATCCTAGAGAGAACGATCAGACGGAGCTACAGCTTCTGCCAGCGGCTATCAGTGTCTCTTTAACAACTCCACCTTCCCTCTGTGGGAACATACATGTGGGGAAAAAACAGTGTGTGTGTGTGTGTTAAATAGCCACACAAAAACCCTCTGGTGGGCAGCTTTAGCATAAACAGACCATTCGAAACAGCTTGAAAGCTATACAAACAAGGGCGTACAACAAGTGTACGGCTAATAGCGGAGCCACATGTCACCGCACATATCACAGTGCATCCAACTGCCCCGGGGCTCCAAATCCTAAGTACCTGGTCGACTGTTTCATCACCTAAAGTGCCTGCATCAATGTGAGTGTGTGTGTAACGGTACAGATAAATCAGGCAGATATGTGTATGAATCAACTGTTTTGCACTCTATGCATCATGCAGATATGAATACTGCATGTGTCCACACTCTGAAAAACGACTGTATCCTGATCTGATAGATATTTCACAGCGCGGCTGCTCAATTAATTGAATTCCTCAACTGAGTTGTGAGAGAAATCCATAAAACAGATCAAACTGAAAATGCACCAGACAGAAAGTGTGTGTGTGTGTGTGTGTGTGTGTGTGTGTGTGTGTGTGTGTGTGTGTGTGTGTGTGTATAAGAGAGAGAAAAGAAATGGAGGGAGCGAGCGAGACTGACCGCACAAACTTGAGGGCCCACTTGGCAAAGCATATGTGGTTCTGACTGCCAACACGCGAAAAATGTCAATTACTCTCTCCACATCTAAAACTTTTATGAAGGCTTCTGGGCTGTATCAAAGCCTTCAACCTCCTCACCAGCTCCCCTCGAAAAAAATATTTTCTCTCAGAGAAAAAGAAAAATCAGCTTTAATTATTGAGAGCGTGGCTTCAAGTTTATTAGTGTTTTTCAGGACTTCCATCAAATAGCTGTCCAAGGCGCCGCTGTGCATATCAAAAAAATGATCTTATTGATTCTAACCTTGCTTTCCCTTTTTGCAAATAGAGACTGTCAAAAACCTCAGATCTGTAGCCGTCAGTTTGATGCATCACAAAGACGACTGCTTGCAGACACAAGAGGAAACATGTAATAGCAGAAAACACAGATATCACTCTGGAAGGAAATGAGAAACAAACAGAAACAAGGGGCACGGCCCATATCTTGTAAAATCAGGGGTTGAAAACAAATAAAGATGAGCAATGGTGGAAGGTAACTAAGTATGATTTTGTAGGTGTGTCAAAAACTAGTTTATATATAATATGTGTTTGGAAAAATTACACATTTGCGGCTATTTGTTCTTATGGTTATGACTCGTGTACGACAATTTTCAGCGCCACTGCTAGGCCCACACACTGTGCGTAGGGCACCAAGTGCCGGAGGGGGTTACAATCAGCCTGGTCGTAACACTGCCGTTTGCCAATGAGGTGTCACGGACCTCGCGGTAAAGACAGCTCAACTTTGGAGCGATATTTAGCCCCTTTCGCAGTAAGTTAGCATGACATGTTTGGTATCAACGGATTCATCGCAATCTCAAGATTCATATGATATCACTGTTTGTCCACTATCTTAAAAAAAAAAACCCGCAACGGCCTTCAAAAGACAGTAATGTTAAAGCCAGTCAGATCATCCACCATCATTGTCAGAGGGTTAAACGTAAGCCAAGTAAACCAAGAACTGAGGAGGAGAATAATTCCAATTTTAAGATCATGGTGATCAATGAGACAGGCAGAGTCTAATTTAAGCCCTCTGGTCTACCAGAAGGCTACAGTTTCATTTTGGGCCTATTTAAACAAGACAATTTCATTTGAAAAATATGTATCAGCTTGTTTTTTTTCATATGTTACTGTTACATTCTGGTCATATTTAATTCTTTTTTTCGTCTCATTATCAAGGTCAATATGGTAGCTATATTATAAGCAGGTTAAGAGGCTATATGTCAATCCTCTATGCACAAAAATAACACTGTTCAAGAACCTTCCGGCAGGGCACGCTTTGCGAGTGCACAGAAAAAAGAAGAGGATGGGCACCAGCTAAAATCTTGCCTAGGGAACCAAATTGGTCAGGGTCGGCACAGATAATTTTACTCAAAATATACGATAATTTCAGGCCTCTGGTACGATAGTTTAACATTTCCTATCTGGCAACGCTGGTGATGGTGATGATGCTGGTGATCAAAGCATAGTAGCGGCAGGTGGTCTTACTAGTTGACCATATAGTGAATCGGACCTCCTGGCCCTATCATGAACTGACCGAGGCTCAGACTCTTTCCCAGCAGTACATCAGACAGACAGAGAAACAGGCAGCCCCGATCTTTCTACTTCCATAAGCAACACTGTTTTAATCCCTTCTGGATCAAAGGAGGCAGCCAGCTTTGCCTCCCTTTCATTAGGGAGGGATAGAAGACGGCATGGAAACCCTCCGTGTTCTCCAGGACTGAGCGGCCAGGTTTGATCAATCAATAACGGTCCACTAGCTCTGGCCTAAGTGCTCCTGCTGTAATCACTCTCCTCTGAAAAATGGAGGATGATGTGGTGGGACCCAAAAACACACTCCCGCACAAACTTTCATCAAAACAAGTCTTTGGTCTGGGAATGAGTCAAATTATACTGCGCTTTGTTATGTTGTGTTCCAGCAGAAAATCTGCCGCCTGACAAGCACCGCCTCAGTACTTAAGTCCCATCGCTCAAAACATGAAAGTCTGAACGCTGGTGAAAGGACAGAATAGGGATCAGCCAGGCTGACGGAGTGGCTAAGTACAACTGGGCTGCTGTCTGACTCTACCATTGTTGTTCACTGGTGGAACGTAATCTTCTTAATCACGGGCTAAACCTGCAGAACAATTGACCCATTTTCATATGCAGCTTCTTATCTCTGAATGCGTGCCCATATCTCATTTAGAAGTGTTAGAAATCCCTCTTCAATCTAGGTGATCTGTTCTCACGAACCTGCCTCCACATTCCTCTAATCCTCTCTGATCTAATCCAACGCATATCAGCCAGAGAATGCCATGTTTATATATTGAGTACTTGGGTTCTGCTGTGCTGTCCTGCGTGTGTTTAACACCAGAGGTTCTCAATCTTTTTCAGCCAAGGACCCCTTACAAGATAGAGAATATACCGGGGACCCCCGCATGTATGTCCCTTGGAATAATTTGACGTAGCCTATTTTTTTTACCCTACTATAGTCTTAATTATGTGAAAGAACAACACAAGAGAAATGTATTAGACACATTAGTCGAGTTAAACATATTTGCAGATTCTAAGACCTATAGATTTGTTAGATAACATTTTCATTCAACTTCATATTATCTATGAAGTATTATACCAACCTAGTCGTCAGGAAAAATGTTGGCAATGTAAATATCTGCAAACCACGGGATGCGCTGATACGTTTCATATCAACCTCGTATCACGCTTGTAGAAACGCACTTAACATTGTGAAACGATTGGTTAGATTTAGGCAACAAAAGTATTTGGTTATGATTAGAAAAAAAATCATGGTTTGTGTTCAAATAATAATGTACCAATGTAATGTAACAACTGTAACAATATAACCGTAAATAAACAACAACCGCCCTTAGTGGCCTTTCTTATGTAACGTTATGTAACAAGAGTAACAATGTTACGTAAAACAATGTTAAAAAAAAACAATGTTACGAAAAATAATGTTACGAAAAAAAACAACATTACGTAAAATGTTTCTTAAAACAATGTTACTTTAAACACCATTACGTAAAACAACGTTACGTAGAACAACGTTACGTAGAACAACGTTACGTAGAACAACGTTACGTAGAACAACGTTACGTAGAACAACGTTACGTAGAACAACGTTACGTAGAGCAACGTTACGTAAAACGACGTTACGTAAAACGACATTACGTAAAACGACGTTACGTAAAACGACGTTACGTAAAACGACGTTACGTAAAACAACGTTTCGTAAAACAACGTTTCGTAAAACAACGTTTCGTAAAACAACGTTTCGTAAAAACAACGTTACGCAAAACAACGTTACGTAAAACAACGTTACGCAAAACAACGTTATGCAAAACTATGTTACGGAAAACAACGTTACGCAAAACGTTACGCAAAACGTTACGCAAAACAACGTTGCGCAAAGCAATGTTACGCAAAACAATGTTACGCAAAACAACGTTTTGCAAAACTATGTTACGCAGAAAAACGCTACGCAAAAGAACGTTACTCAAAACAACGTTACGCAAAACAGCGTTATGCAAAACAACGTTTCGCAAAACAACATTACGTAAAATAATGTTACGAAAAAAAAGCGTTAAGTCAGCTTTTACTTTCGGTTTCACGAAGGAACCAAACAGCGATCTCCTGGGTGAAAGTCCTGTGATTGAATCACTGTTAAACACTGTTGGGATACCTCACAAAGAAACAGTCATTACGAGCTACTACGTATTTTGAATTTCATTCCTTATTTATTATATAAATCCTTTCCTTGCTTAGTGCTTGCTTCTCTTTGTACAGCCACAAAATTACTGCTTGCATGAGTGCTTCTTCTTTTAACATCCCAGCAGTGTGAGGCAGGCTGGACAAGTTGTTGGTCCATCAAAGGATAAAAAAATCCTTTTTTTTTATATTCACAGTTCTGACGTCCAAGTCAAGCAAAGTAAAGAGAATTTTCCAAACTATCCTTGGCATTTTAATTTGAAAAAGTGTCTTGTATTCAGGCTGAAAGTAATCATACTTAAATCACAGATGTAAGCTCACATTTAAAATTGGATTAACAGGTCCAACCCTTAATAAGACAAGTCAAGTCGAACTTATTTGTGCAGCGCTTAATCACATTAGTCTCAAAGAGCCACACACCCACATTTTAAAACAGCTAATGACTGATTGCTTTTCAGCGTAGAATGAAATCACTCATGATTTTGGCAGCTTCTCACCGGAGGGAGTTTGACATATTTTCTGCACACATAGTGCCGGAGATGAAAGCACATATGATTTTAGAACGTGGGTGAAAACAAGCAGCTGCGCCGAGATGCTCAACACTGACCAATGTTAAGACTTTTGAAGACGGCTAAGGTTGTGTTGCCAACTGTGGCTTCATTACTGTGCATATATACAAGTGCAAATGAGATGTGCAGGCTCATTCTAAACACAAGGTCAGAGTCAGGGTTCAATACAAAACAAAAATTTCCTACTAGTATATGCTGATGTAAATTGTTTCTGATAGTTAAAGGGCAAAAGGAAACATTGCAGAAGGGTTTGAATACATATTAAAACTGCAATTTTTTAGTAAATATAGTCAACTTTTAGCTCCTCAGTTGATCAGTGTTAACGTGTACTAATCGTAGACTGTATATATATATATATATATATAGATGGGCGTCTCCACTTCCTCCCATTGTACAAAAGTGAAGCCAAAATATCCTGGATACAGGAGCTGCCATCTCGAGATTTTGACGTCATTTGGAGCCAGAGTCTGCTCAGTAGTGATCGGGGGGCTGGGGCTGCGGTATCGAGGTCCCGCCCACACACCCGCCCGAGCCAATCACGGTCTGAGCACGGCTACAGCTCGTTAGCGTGAGCCACCTAGCTGCTACGTTAGCACCACGGTAGCTGTTTGGCTAGAAAGACACAACAACTAACCATAATATCTCTATAACTACATTTATGATCAACTTGACACATGTTCTCTTACACAGACTCGTGACGTTATGGAAAGTTAAAGTTACATCTCCTCTCGTAGCATCAAATAACGAATTAAACCTAGAAAAAATGAACACTTGAACATACGTCAGCGTGATAAGAACTACCTAAAATGACAGAAACCATCTTTGGGAAAAATGTATTTGACTTGAACTTTGACTTTTTAGTTTGGCCCATCCGCTAAAATGGAGGGGGCGGGATTTATGACCTATACTGCAGCCAGCCACCAGGGGGCGATCAAGATGTTTTGGCTTCACTTTTGTGGAGCTGTCATGTCCTCTCTTTATACACACTTTATGGTACAAATAGACGTTTCCGTCTTGTTTTCATGAGGTGAGATAGATTTTGGATTCAACTAACATTTTTTTTTAGACAAGTGTAGTGATTACTTGGTATTGGTAATCATTTCCAATGCTGAAAGTGTGACAGTGATTTCTACGTCAAAGTTACCAGGCATACAAGTTGCTTACAAATATACAGGCCAGGTTTATATAAACCATGTTTGTGCGTGTGCATGTGTTTATCAGTTTGACAGTCTACCTACACAGCAGAAGAAGGGTGTCACTGAAGGATTACCATCGCAGTGGCAGACTGTCTGGAGCTCAAAAATCTGTGTTTTTTTCCTTGACTAGATGCCATTCAACCTCCCTCTTTTTTCCCACCTCTCCGCTCTCCCTTCCTCCATCTCTCTCTCTCTCTCTCTGCTCCCCTTCTCAATGAAATGAGAAGGGATGGGCTCTTGTCAGCATGAGCAACGGTGGCGTTATTGTCAGCGTGAGCTGTCTATCGTTGCAGTGTGTCGGGCCGGACCCCTCCTGTCGGGCTGTCACCGTGGCGCGGGGATGAGATGAGAAAACTTCGGCGGATTTGTCGAGGGGGAAATAAAGCATGGCACCCGACTGATCTGACGCCCTTATCTTCATGGTATCAGTCCCCCCACACATCCGCAAGTCAGCCAACTGGATCAAATATAAGTAACGCACAAAAAAAATCAATATAAAGTACATCAGAGGCTGCCCATCTACTAGTCCGTATGAAATTAATATGACATAAGCAGCCGATGCCAGGCCCGGGGAGTATCAGAGTGAGAGAATGCCTGCATCAAGAGCTCTGACCTCCAACAAACAGCTTCACTGACGTTAAACAGTAGACTGGACAGTGCCAGAATTTTTCTCTATATCTCTCCTGCTCGCTTTCACGCACACTGCCAAGTTTAGAAATCTGAAATCATCCCTGCCAGAGAAAAAGTGATATCTGGAGGCCACACTCTTATCTAAAAAAAGGTGGTGTAAAGCACAAAATTGCACATCCCTTTTATGATTTTTTTTTCTGCATACAGTTGTGTATGTCTTCTCTTGAGCATACATGTGTGGCCTCCACATGAAGCCAGCTAGTGAATACTTTTTCATTTTTCCCCCACATCACTCCCACGGTGTCTGAGCTGTACTCGGGGAGTAAGTGCGGTGCAAACGGGAGCGAAGCCACCAGCTGCTGACCTTTACTGGCATCACACAGCAGCAGGGAGTGCTCCGGTTTACCTGACTCACATCTTGAAAACAGCTAATCAAAAGGTCTCTAATGGCTTACCACCTGTGAGGAGCTGTGTGTGTGTGTGTGTGTGTGTTTGTCTGTTTACCGATGTGTGTATCTATGCACTGGGTCAGGATGTGTGTGTACATATGGTCATATAATGTTTTGATCATATCGTTACAAGTCAACAAGGAAAAGAAAATTGCCTCTTTGACCCACTACAAAGTGGATGCAGGCTGTGCTGTGAAGGCCCTCAAAGTGGGTGTGAGTCAGAAGAATTTAATAAATCAAATCCGAGTTTCATGCTCATCCTTTAATTTGGAGCAACCGCACGGCCGTTCCAACCGCCGCTGCCTTTCAACACCAAAACCACACCTTTAAAAAGTTACAAAGGTCACATGAGGTCATGGTCTGGCCACCGCTGACTAAATTCCTCTGTTGGATTAAAAATGCATCTCAAGGCAAATGCTATTCATGTTATTCTTTCATTATGGGAACTTAATATTTATGGACTATTGACATTAAACTGTCTGCAAGAATTTGAATGAGCTTGAATACTTAGCAGAAGTTTTATTGCTTTTAACCATAGATTGTAAAAGAAGTGGACGTAGTCACCGTGACGTCACCCATCGGTTTGTGAACTGCCGTTTTGAAGCCTCGAGTCATTTTGACCGTTACCATCTTGGTTTTTGGCCGTTGCCATTGTGTTTTTTGCAACCAGAAGTGACACAAGACGGTAAAGCTGAGTACAACCGGACACTAAATAAGACATTTTTATAGCTGGTTCAGGCTACTCGATATCAGCCCGATTACAGCCCCAGAGTGCCGTCGTAGGGTGTCGGCTATGATCAGGAACAACAATGAGTGTCGTACGCGACAATCAATCGTTTTATCATGTGTAGTGTGTCATAGTACACTACAACCGATGCTGCGTCTGGGATGCCTCACGTCGTCTTGACAGAAAGTCTAGCATGTTTGATTTTATTTTGCCTTCCACGACATGTCGTGGAAGAGGAACGATGATGGTGCTGTGAAATGGAGAAAACATGTGTGGAGCTATGGCAACAACACGCCAGCATTTTTAATGTTTCCTCGAGGGACTACCGCGACAGAGTGGAAAAAAGAAAAAAGCTGGAGTGAAATAGCAGAGGCACTTCAGCAACCCGATGAGTAGACTACTGCCATTAGCATCAAGCTTCCTTCCTGATGACATCGTCGGGGACCGACGTGTAGTCTGTCATGTCTCTTGGGCAAGTCACGACAAGAATTTATGACTCCCAATCGCCTCATCTGACATAATGACCATTGTAACCAACAAAAATATTGTGTAGTCTGAACCATTACGCAACCAAAATGTTATAATTAACTTTCATGAACTGAAAACACACTGTGAAAGGGTTAAAGTTGTAAGACAACTCCCAGACTGGACATTGTCGTGGTAGCGACCTGTCAATCACAAGGTAGCCACGCCCTAAAGCATACCCTGCTTTATGGTCTATTTCACTCTAATGGGACCATAATTTACTAAATGAACATCATGCTGTACTGAGGAAACTAGCGATTGAGACCATAAACTCATGTTTACAATGTTTACTGAGGTAATAAATCAAGTGAGAAGTAGGCTCATTTTCTCATAGACTTCTATACAATCAGACTTCTTTTTGCAACCAGAGGAGTCGCCCCCCTGCTGCCTGTTCGATAAGTTTAAGGCACTTCAGCATTGGCTTCACTTTTCAGAACCAGAAGTTTCCACCTGTTTTTGACCAAGTTAAACTGATAAATATTTACTGTTTCTACATTCACTGTGAGTTCTACTTTGGGGTGAATTCTCCTTCAAGGTGAATTTACGCTTGAGGCCAAAGTACTGCTGGAGAAGAAAGTGCAATTACACACAAAAAAAAAATCCCCTTTCCCACAAGCTAACACACTTCTGAGAACTAACTTGCCCTTTTCCCCAGCAAAGGAATCCAAGCCACCTCGTGACTCTTTCAGCAAGCCTCCTCGAAATCCCTCATAATCAGCACTGCTCCTTGACAGCCTGTCTGCGGGGCTACTAAGGCCGTCCTGATAAAGGTGTGCCTCACATAAGTAAGATGGGGTAACACTCTAAAAAGCATCCACTCATCGATCAGATCGATATCGGGTATCTCACGCCCTTTCGAGAGTGAAGAGGAGGGGGAGGGGACGTGAATATTGGGTGAAAAGATCTCACTTGTGACAAAAGAATCCAAGGGAGGGAGTTGGACGAGGGCTGGTGAAGGCGGGAGTCTAGAGGAGGGGAGCGGGGTGAAATGGGTGAGGGTGGTGGTGGTGGGAGGGAGTGGCTTGGCTGCTATTATAGCTCCAAGGAGAGTAGGAACTCAATCAGCGGCCAGGCGAGAGGCCCATTGTGCCTGGGTGTAATGGGAACTGTGAGATTTTATTAAGAGAGAGCAATTGCATGTGCTCCTCATCAGGGTTTCCATTGTCACCCTGGTGGTCACAATGACGTCTGGGGAAGATAGAAACAAGGTATTTACTGTCTCACATGCGGAAGAAAAGACAGCTCCCAGAAATAGGGTTCCACTTTGACGTTAGGGGCTCTGTTGCCTATAATTGTCATGGCATCCTCTTGTTCGATCAGTTTCCTTCCCCGTGCCTCTCAGTCTATTATTCCTTCAGCTCTTTGCCTTTCTTACTTTCTCTCTTTCTCTAGCTATTTCATTTCTTTGCTCTTTCATTATTCTATCACTTCCCCGACTGTCTGGCATTATGGTGGAACTACGCAAGCAGAAAGTCAACCGCGGCCAGTTTTGTCGTTTCTCAGTGATTGCATGCATAGCGAGCCCGTACTGTGGCTATTTAGAGGAGACAAGTGGAGAAAGGTGTGGGAGGACAGCGCTGTGAGAAGGTGTGTCAGCTTGACTAGTGATGGATCCAGCCTTGTCTGTTTGATGCTGTCAGCGTTGGGTTCTGGAGAACACAGCCCATGAGGGAGCTCTGCATTCATTTCCCCCTTGGTCGGTACAGATAACTATAGGTAAAGGGCATGTTGTTGATTGCTCTGTGTTTGCGTACAGCTTCATGGGAGGAAAAGAATAGATTTTCTGTCTGTATAGGTTAAATTACAATTCCCTCACTGCTGAGATTCGAGAGGCTCCCATTAACTATGGCCGACATCACTGCAGAAAAATGCCCGTCTTGTGTTCTCTTAAAAGCCCATCCTGGTTGTTTTGTGCACTTTTAGTAAACTGAGCTTCACATTACTGGTGTTTTTAAACGGCTTTCAGCAGCCAAGAGTTTTCAATGCAGGACATTTTGAGTGAGAGTGTCCTCTCCCCCCAAAAAGGCCGTCTGTGCAAGCAGCTTCTTACGACCCATATTTACATTTATTGGTAGGCGGTGACATCTAATGGCCGCAGTGGGAGGAAGTTAGGTGACATAGTGCAAAAAGCGACAAAGTCCGTGTAAGGAGGATGGATGGTGGACGGACGGGTCAAACAAACACAACTTTCACCAAGGAGGCCGCTGTTCCTGTCCCGTGTGAAAGCAAAAGTCATCGTTGACTTATTCGAACTTGCGTGACGTACTTAACTTAGGTACGTTACCCAAGTTAGCAAACACACTTATCTTAACCCAAACCATGATTTTTTCCTAAAGCTACCCAAGTAGATATGTTTCAATTCACAACCTTAACCATGTTTTCAAAATTGTAACCGTTTCACAACGCTGGTAGGCTCCTCTCCAAAGATCATATATGTCGTTTTGGTATTAATTGGCAATTGTTTTGAAGATAATGCATAACTGTGTGACAATCTGACAAAAAATGAATAGAAACCAATATCTGCCTGGAAGGTAAGAAATCAACAGTAATGTGAAATATGCAACAAGTCCTCCAACAAACCACGTTGTGTGTAACTTCCCTCCAGAACAACAGATGTTACAGATGTTCAGTACATGTACAAATTAATCTTTATCAACGTATCTTCACTTCACAAAGTGAACTGACTTTCCTGAATCACAGAATCAGTAGCTTTTAGCGTGAACGATGATGCGTTCACTCACTGACGTACATATACTGAAGTGCATTTCAACGGAGATGCAACGGCTCAGGAAAAAAAGTGAACAAACTACACAGTCAGTGACTACAAATCTTTGAGCTGAACTGAACGAACTATATTGAATCAGCAAAGTGATATCCAGCTCTTTTAAGTGTTTTCTGACCTGACGCTCCTGTTGGAATAATAGATCTGCTTTAGTACAGTACCTGAAACTGTTATGGTTAAAGTTTGGTCATGTTTAGGCACAAAAACAACTTGGTTAGGGTTAGGGAGAGATCATGGTTTGGTTTCAAATAATTACTTTGTCAAGGTTAGAAAATCATTTAAGTTTGGGTTAAAGTATTAAAGGTGCTACATGCGAGATTGGAAGCATTTCTATTGCCTCCGTGTGGCTCTCAATGGCGACAATGGCTATTAACGGTGCTAACACTGCTAACAGTAGCAACGGCAAAAGTGCTGACAGTGCTAACAGTGTTTACCTGGAGGGGAACCAGAGGGTGGGTGCTACGCTTCCGCAACGACGTTGTCGGTCGGGACGGCGTTATCAGCTGTAACCGCCGTATGAGAGCAGTGCAGAGTGGCGAGCTAGCCAGTGGGGCATGCTCACATACACTAAAAGCACACGCGGCCATATAGCCAATAGTTGTTTGCTGCTATATTAATGCTCTGGATATCATATAATAACTACTACTGCTAGGGAACAGAAAATGAACAGCAGTCTCAACATTTCACCTGACTTCCTCCTCTGCTACCGACGGGTAAGTCTCAATTACTCTGGCCGCTAGCGGACAGTCTCGAAATGTGGCCTTAATCTGGCAAAAAAACACACAGTTGTTTTAGAACATATGAACATATTGTTTGTAGGCTGTTTTCTTTGGTTCAGGCAGGAACAAGTGTCATTTCCCTGCAATAACTGCACTTGGTCTGAAATACAGTGACATGACTTAATTATAGAAATTAATGAATCAAAACAAGTCGAATTGTGGATTGCTGCAATTATCCAATCCAACTGGCAAATGTATTCTCTCGCTTTAGGAAATAGCTGATTCCAACATTACTTGTGAAAATGGACTTTGCGGGCAGCCACGTCATCCGACTGCGAGATGATTTTTCTATTGAATTATGAGCCGCTATCATCACTCTCTGTCCTGATCTGGCTCCGTCCTAATGAATCCAAACCTACTCCCTCTCTCTCCGGTCCCAGCCACTACTGCCTCTCCATCACGGCCAATCTGATAAAGGGATGAGAGAGGATATCATGTGTTCCTCACACAAATCCTGCCTGTAATCCGTACATTGTTGTTGTTCTACTTCCCTCACTGTAATCTCCTTGCAAGTCCATTCTGCCCCCCCCCCAATCCACCAGATATAGCATATCACACATCTCGGTCAGCCACAATTTGGGGGAGACAAAGGAAGCGACTGTAAAAAACTTTAGGAAGTGCTTAGTTGTCTGTGAGAGATAGTGCTGGTATGTGGCTGCTACACATGCTGGCCATCTGATAATGAGGCATGGCAGAAGGGGGTGGGGGGGTGGGATTACATCCCCCAACAGGGATGGGGACCAGCACAGGCCATATGTGGTCCTGTCCCTCATAATCCCATTGGACCACACTTAAAGTGGAAGACATCTGATGAGTAGAGGGCAGATTGAGGGACAGAAAGGCGTGTTTGAAATAAACGGATGACGCGGTGTTAAGGACAAATGTTACTTCAATCAACAGATTAATCCTCCACCTTAAGTCCATCAACGCAGCTTGAACAAAGCCCCGCCAAATGTTGTTTTCTCCATGATTTTTTTTTTTATTTCTCCACCCCTTCCCCCCCACCCCCAACCACCAGAGCTGTCTCCTATCTACCAGTGCTACGCTCACCAGTGTGTTTATTTCACTGTACAACACGCTCCATCTGCTCAGTTCTGGGAATGTAAAGTGATTGCTGTCGCACGTAATTTCTCTGAAGCGACTGGATATTTTTGGCGAGCGCGCCTCCTGAACGAACCACCCGAAGCGTAGGTAAAGTTGCATGCACAGACAGGTAACAGTTTGTCCCCCAAATACACACACGAAAACACATACTCCATCTTCAACCGGCCTTTATTTGTTTTTATGCTGACAGATCCAATCACGAATGGCATCCAAGTCCATTACCATCAATAATAGGCTCTGACAAAGGGAACAAAAACTTGCAAATGGATGCAGACACGGCGAGAGCACAGTGAATTACACTAACCCCGAAACAGGCGCAATGCAGCACGGCTGACACAAACTATAAAGACCTGCAGACATGAAACAAAAGCATTGTTTTTGAAGTCTAAAAATACCGTGATGTATGAGCACGGTTCACATCTGACATGAAACGCAATAGCTGCACAGACACTGTTGTTTAGATTGGATTCTCGCCCGTGATTAACAAGGGAAGAGCCAGGTGTTGTTGAGCCTCCGGGTCAGTTCGGGGCTCTGCTGGCTGGTTGATAGTGGCGAAGCTCCACTGAACACTGTAAATTTGACTGTATGCCACAGGATTCAATTTACAAGCTGTTGGTTTAAGCTGGCACAGCGCACCACCCTGTTGTTTGCACCAGGACACTCTGTCTGTTTTGGAGGCTTTTTTGTCCCGCAGTTAACGAGCACTCTGATGAGAGGGGAAACTGTAATGGTCGATTACGGCTGTGATAATGGTAGACTCTCTTGTGCGCTCCTCACAATAGCAGAGAAACCTGTCCTCACCGAGAGGAAGGAAAACAAATGAGGGAAAAATAAACTCTCGCTTTGCAATCCTGCAAAGCCTGGTGCTTTTATGTGATGTGCTGACGGAGGGCTCAGCGCTCTTCGCCTGTGGATCTGGATCCCAGTCAGGGGGATCATGCACGCCCAACACCCCCACCAACCCTTTTTGCATCCACTCCCCTCCACATACACATACACACACACAAACACACACATTTAGTCACTTACAAAGGTGTTCTTAGAGGTACACCAGGGCATTACTCTGTATTCCTGCTGTATTCTATGATTTTAGGGGGTTATTCAAATTCATAAACAACGCTGCAGGCACTTCTCTGTATTTCAGAAAAAGCCGACTGAATATATTAAATTAATATTCCGACTTGAGCTTCTAATTTAGAAGCATTGGATAAGAAACTATAGCTTGAAGAGCAACATATGGTTAGTAAGCAGCTGAGAAAACAGGATACAGACTGAGAGGTGCTTTAGAGTGGGTTTAACTCTTATTAAGGATTTTAGTGGAATCATGTTGGATATTTGCACATCACTTGTTTGTAATAAGACTCATTTCAGTATCTATTTTACATGTTGCGCATTTGGCACAAGGCTTCGGAATAGCTGCAACAATTAATCGATTCATTGTCAACTATTACAATAATCGCCAATTATTTTGACAATTGATTAATCGGTTTGAGTCATATTTTAAGAAAAAAAAGTAGGGCTGTCAAAGTTAACGCCACTAATTTCTTTAACGCATTAACGCAACTTGCTATTTGTAGGTTGTAGAGGGCTCAGTTTTAAAGCTAGAGTGAAGATATACAGGCATCATATGAAACTATAAAACCTAAAGAATCCATTAGTACCAACAGTGTCATACCAGCTTGACGCGAAAGAGTCTAAATAACGCTCCAAACTTACTATGCTAAAGTTTGGCGAGGAAAACTTGACAATGGCCATTTTCAAAGGGGTCCCTTGACCTCTGACCTCAAGATATGTGAATGAAAATGGGTTCTATGGGTACCCACGAGTCTCCCCTTTACAGACATGCCCACTTTATGATAATCACATGCAGTTTTGGGGCAAGTCATAGTCAAGTCAGCACACTGACACACTGACAGCTGTTGTTGTCTGTTGGACTGCAGTTTGCAATGTTATGATTTGAGCATATATTTTATGCTAAATGCAGTACCTGTGAGGGTTTCTGTTTTGTGTTGTTAATTGATTTCCAATAATAAATATATACATACATTTGCATAAAGCAGCATATTATTTACCCACTCCCATGTTGATAAGAGTATTGAATACTTGACAAATAAGTCAAATAATAATAATCTCTTTAAGGTGCATTTTGAACAGATAAAAAATGTGTGATGAATTTGTGATTAGTCACGATTAACTATTTGAATCGACCGACAGCCCTAAAAAAAAAAAGTAAAAATTCTTTTTTAGCTTCTTAAATGTGAATATTTTCTAGTTTCTTTACTCCTCTATGACAGTAAACTGAATGTCTTTGAGTTGTGGACAAAACAAGACATTTGAGGACGTCATCTTGGGCTTCGGAAAACACTGATCGCCGTTTTTCACCATTTTATAGACCAAACAAATAATCGATTAGTCGAGAAAATAATCAACAGATTAATCGACGATGAAAGCCCTACTTCAGAGGGCTGCAACTAAGAGCAACATCGACTTAAATTCCATCTTAATTAGTCAGAGAAGGCAAAACAAACAGTGCATTCACCTGCTCAGCGATCCCAGAGAAAACAGAGAGCACTGAAACACAGCGCACACAACAAACAGAGAAATTCATAGTCAACCAAGCACAGGGTGCAGACAATCAATCCAAAATCTATTTCACCGAGAGATCAAAAACTCTCAGAGATAAAGGGTTTGAAGAGGAGCGGAGAGATTTTTCTCAATCATGTCGGGTCAACAGGTGTCTGAGGTGAAGAACAACATTCGTTGACGGGACTGAGATGACAGCGTCAGTTAGCAGCAGCACTGAGAGTTCAACACAATTAATCTCTGACTAGAGAGCCTTCAGCCACGGCTACAGTGTCAGGCTGGTGATGAGGTCGTGCTGAGTGACCGGGGCTCTGTCTTCAGCTGATTAGTCGAGAGTTTTACAAAGCCGCCGCAACTGTGGGCAGCCATTTGTCAGGCGCCCTGTAATTAATCCATTTCCATGGGAGCCTGTTGGGAGGCACTGAGGAGGCCCTTGAAAGGCAATCATTACACACACAAAAACTGAACTGTGTGACACGCACAAGACACAAGAGGAGGCCTGTTTTGAGTGACACCGAGGTATCTGATGTGTTCCCGGCCTTTCTACCTCTGAGTGAGAGGGTTGATTAGAGAAAGGCCATAGATCAGAGCCGCCACTGTGGGAGAGACAGGTGGAGAGGAAATAAAGAGGACAAAAAAAGATTGTTCTCTAAGTGCACTCATTTATCCATCCTCTTTAAGGTCAACACTTGTCTTTTTTTGCCATGACAGGCAATATTTGAGCGTTGTAAATGGCTGACATTTCCAGGGAGGATGTCTTGGAAGATGCCTTGCACAGCTCAGCGATGATGGGAAAGGTAATTCCCATGCAGTATCTACGGGAGAGGCCTATTCACTGGAGAGCCAGCAATGTTATTTGACCCTCTGAATTGAGGTGAAGCCTCGCTATGCTAATAGCCGCACTCCCTGTTGATATCATTCTGCACGTCACAAGAGGCGATTTATGCTCAGTAACGGAGAAAATGTTTCTTCAGTCGCACAGGTGTTTGACACCATGGCTGAGCGCACAATGCTATCTCCAGCGCAACCAGAAAAAAAAACAAAACAGATGTCCAGCCTTTAGTGCGGCATCCCGCTCCCACCGAGGCGCGCACAAAGTCACCCAGTCACCCACGCATTAAAGGGAGGCAGCTGCCAGAGCATTAGTGTCCAAAAACTCAGCTGAGAGACAGACATAAACAAGCATGACAGTTGGTTTTTGGGGGATGCGAGGAACGCTGATTGACAGTTCTCTGTCGGCCGGATTAGAGACGTTCATTTCGTCCTGAACTCAATTATATTTTACAAAGGCTGACATCCCCAGTTAATTGCAGCCTTTCCACATGAGGGAATTATTTGCAGTTCTCAATTCCCTGGCCATGTGTACTCTGTTCCGCATGTACAGGCTTCATCTAATGTGTGGAAATATTGCAAATTAGATCAGTAAAAAAAAAAAAGAAAAACTTAGGGAAGTGTCGAGAGGCAGAAAGGAGCGAAACGCTGGTACAACTTCAAGAGAGAGGAGCGTCGGGCTGAGTAGTCTGCCGCGGTCTCTCAAGTGCGTCTGGATCTTAGCTCAGAGACAGCTTAGTTCAGAGACAGATCCGGAGTGACAGCATTGTGATGATTGACGCGGTGATGAAGAGGAGGAGAGGAGAGGAAGGGAAGAGGGAAAAAGGTTGTGCGGCGCCACTGGCTCCACCGTAATGAAAATGTGAATCTTGCCCATGGAAGGATGTGACAGCAATCCCAGGCTGGGCTTGTGCTGAGGAGGTAATGTCAGGGAGGTAATGTCAAGGAAGCCCACAGGCCCGTGTACGGGGACGCCTGTGTGCAATAAGCGCCTCGTACATGTGTGACTGGGGGGGTTGGTGTGGGAATGAAGTGAAAGACCGTATAGCCTGGATTACCTCGCCATTTCTAATGCGCCCCATCTCCTCTCAGCTCTAGACATCCCGTGGTTGACATGTGTCACAGCACACAGTCAGATTACCGGGCTTCTAATCCACCTCTGAGGCTGCCTGGGTGGGTGAGAGGGCTGCGGATGATCCGCCACACCACCAATAATCCAGCACCTAGCATTTCCACGGTGAGAGGTTGTTGTTGCTCTCCTTACTGTCGCTGTATGTCGGAGGCGCCATCATGCAGCCTTGGATTATGTTTGTACCACTGGCTGACATGTGGACAGACAGCTGTCAGCGAGATGTGCTAAACCAAAGCGCCGTGCGGGCCCCGTATCTCTCTGCTGCCCTTGGGCCGTCCCTGATCGGCGGGGCGGCTAATCCCGTATCATTGTTTCGTGGTTTTGTCTGTTACAACGGGTATCCGTGACATCACTGGTGTTGACATCGGCTCACCAGCAAACAACACCGCTGTTTATCTTTGTCTGCGAGATACCGTATGAAAAACACTCCCAGATGGGAGCAGGCCGCTGCGAATGAGATACCAGAGCAAATAGGTAGACAGGAAATATTTACTGATAATAATCTCATCAAACAAATGAATGGAGGTTCTCTTTTCTCGACAATAAACATCTTCTCTGTTGTGCCAGACCTGTAGGATGTGATATATAACATGTTCTGCATCTATCCTGGTAAATGCGGCGTGATAAACATGCATAAAACTAATTTGTTGTTTAAATGTACACATAAACCAAGAGGGAATGATTCACATGGTGCTACAGATATATAACAATGATTCAGGATATCTTTGATGGTGGTGCCGGTCTGTGTGTTATGACTCACTCGCTGAGTGTGCTGCTCCTTTCAGGGACACTTGACACTGATCTCTCATTTGGTCACTGTGACCCCACTGAGAGAAGAAAGTCCTGATAAGACTATGTTTTGTGTTTCAGATTTCCAGAGGGCTTTTCTAAACGCACATCAGCAAATAGAGGAGAATTAGTTTGGGGGGATAAAATGTTCTAGCTGTATCAAGTCTTTAAGACAAAACATGTATTATGTTTTAGTAGATTAGTCTGTTTAGGTGTTTCTTGTAGTTAAAGGGATAGTTCGAGTGTTTTGAAGTGGAGTTTTATGAGGTACTTATCCATAGTCAGTGTATTACCTACAGTAGATGACGGTCGGCACGCCCCCAGTTTGGAGAAGCAGACAGGAGTTACCGCACAGAAGCAAAGCAATGTACTGCTGTAGACGGGCCCGGTAGCAAAACATATTTTAGCCACCTAAAAGAATCAATATCAGTTTAAGTGTACGCTGTATTTAGAATATTTTCACCACTTTACCTTGCTGTCAGACAGCCCTTTCCGACGGGGAACTTGTATCCATCTCTGCTCTCGCCAAAGCCGCCAGACTCCATTGAAAAAAACGGTAA
This sequence comes from Sebastolobus alascanus, assembly GCA_916701645.2. Taxonomy (NCBI): domain Eukaryota; kingdom Metazoa; phylum Chordata; class Actinopteri; order Perciformes; family Sebastidae; genus Sebastolobus; species Sebastolobus alascanus. The sequence continues at coordinate 1,046,351 of CAKAOJ020000158.1, read as the reverse complement.
TTTTACCTCACAGAACACTGGAGTTGCTGGTCTACCGCTGCCTCGATCGGTTAGTTTCTTTGTGTTGTTGTGTGACTTTTGTTAGTTCTGATTCACCAAAGTCACACAATAGCACAAACAAACTAACCGATCAAGGCAGCGGTAGACCAGCAACTCCCGTCTTCTGCGAGATAAAATTACTGTTTTTTTCAATGGAGTCCGGTGGCTTTGGCGAGAGCATAGATAATGGCTTCAGTTCCCCATCGTAAACATAGACTGTATAGCTGTCTCACGGCAAGATATTATAAATACAGTGTACACTTAAACTGATATTGATTTTTTTTTAGGTGAGCTTTTCTTTTAGATGGTTAAAATACGTTTTGCTGACGGCCCCGTCCACAGCAGTACATTACTTTACTTCCGTGCGGTAACTCCTGTCTACTTCTCCAAGCTGGGAACGTGCTGACCGTCATCTACTGTAGGTCATACACTGACTATGGATAAGAACCTCATACAACCCTACTTCAAAACACCCAAACTATCCCTATAAAAGTTTATTGAAAAGACCTTGGTGAGAAAAACATCTTCCTACAACTTGATGGGAGTCAGAAGGAGAGCTGGGCGGTAGGAGAGGTCAGGTCTGAAGCGAGCACAGTGACTCCCTGCTGCTGCTGCAAGGCACTCCACTTATTAAGACTCGCCAATCACTCTTAGAGTCAATGTCAGGTCTAGTAAGGACATACAGTGCGTAGCTTCTCTCTGACCGTAGAGGAGGAGAGTAGCTGGTCAGAGTGGCAGAGGGCCAACGCCGGTTCAACAACCCCCCCATTAGCAGGAGTGAACCAGTGAAACCCAACCTCGGCAGACCCCTGACTCACTACTGGGGGCAAATACCGGCTGCTTATTACAGTAAGCTCGAGCTGCTTCAGGTTGGTCTCGAGTGCAGTTGTTGCCATAATGATGTAAACAACTCATTCTGGGAGAATTCTGCGAGACAGAATTATTTTGCAAGTCATTGTTCTGTCATTGTTTCGAGTGTGGGTGTTGCTCTCCATCTGCGATATAGGAAAGTCATTAACCGAGCAGCCAGCCAGTTTCCAATCACTGTAAAAAAGTAATGGTGAAATTGCTGGAAATTACATAAAACCGTTGTCTATAAAATCCGTGCAGCAGCACTTCCTCTCCAGATGTTGGTTAAGGACAGAGCTCATACGGTTGCCAGATATTGAACTAACTTCTACATGTATAATAAGGATGGGGGAAAAATCTATACAGCATAGTATCGCGATATTTTGCGTGGCAATATTGTATCGATACACAGACGTCAAGTATCGCTCTTTTATTATATAAACTATTAACCTCTTAACAATCCGAATCATATCATATGAAACTAGAAAACCTGAGGAATCGAATGGTACCAACCATGTCATGTTAGCTTGTTGGGAAAAAATTCTAAATAACGCTCCAAAGTTGTGCTAAATTTTGGCGAGGAGAAACTGGCATGGCCATTTTCAAAGGGGTCCCTTGACCTCTGACCTCAAGATATGTGAATGAAAACTCTGAGATGAACACAGTGAAAACTGTATCTTATTGGATAAAACAGATTTTGACAAAATGCAAAATTTGCAGTTGGAAAAAGGTAATAAATCGCAATACATTGCAGTATATCTCATCGCAATACTCAGCTGCGGTGAGCTGCCAAGCAACCTCTGTGAAAAGTTGCGGCGGTCGCTCCCGAGCTCAGCGAGCTGCAGCCATTTGATTCTGCGGTGAAGTGCGGCCAGAGAAGACCCGTAGCCAATCAGTAAACATATCCTGTGACTCCTGTGACATGTTGACCTATGTTATAAAGAATTTCTTCCCGCCTGAAACATATGAATACGCCTCCGGGCCGTAGAAAAATTTAAAAAGCCGCACTTCACCGCTGCCTGGTGTGAATTTGTTTTTTTGCAACAAAACTAGCGTTTTGATCTTCAACAAATTGGTCTTTACTGCAGGATTTTTGCATTTCAAGTTGTTTCTGTTATTTGTCCGCCCCCTGGAGCTTGTAATGTACATAGTAGGGCTGTAAATTGTTTGAAATAGTTAATCGTGATCAATCGCACATTTTTTTATCTGTTCAAAATGTACTTTAAAGAGAGATTTGTCAAGTATTTAATACTCTTATCAACATGGGAGTGGGCAAATATGCTTACTTTATACAAATATATGTATATATTTAGTATTGGAAATCAATTAACAACACAAAACAATGACAAATATTGTCCAGAAACCCTCACAGGTACTGCATTTAGCATAAAAAATATGCTCAACTCATAACATGGCAAACTGCAGCCCAACAGGCAACAACAGCTGTCAGTGTGTCAGTGTGCTGACTTGACTATGACTTGCCCCAAACTGCATGTGATTATCATAAAGTGGGCATGTCTGTAAAGGGGAGACTCGTGAGTACCCATAGAACCCATTTTCATTCACATATCTTGAGGTCAGAGGTCAAGGGACCCCTTTGAAAATGGCCATGCAAGTTTTCCGTCGCCAATTTAGCGCAAATTCAGAGCGTTATTTTACCTCCTTCGCGTCAAGCTAGTATGACATGGTTGGTACCGATGGACTGAGTCCGCTACAACCTCCGAAAGATCGATTGCGTTAATGCGTTAAAGAAATTAGTGTCGGTAAAATTAATTAACGTTATTATCGCATTAACTGTGACAGCCCTAGTACATAGGAATAACAATCAAAGGCAACAAAAGACAAAATGGGACCAAAAATCTCACATGTTAAGGTATTTTTAAGGTGAATTTTTCCTTTAAATCCGAAAAATGTAATTATTGCGGTGAGCCACACATCACCGCTGTCTGGAGTGAAGTTAACGGCAGAGAAAAAAAGAAAAAAAATGACTACTTGATAACTACTCAGGCAGCCCCTTACACCGTAGCGTGGCCTCAGTGGTTATCACAATATATGAATGATGTAGAGACAATCATGATGATGGAGTGGCTGAGCTCGGCGTGTGGGGAATATGTGATGTATTCTCTATGTGTCCGGGCCGAGCTGTTCAAACACCATCTTTATGGTCGGATGTGTCCCGGGAGACACGGCGCTGCAGAGGTTAGACACAGAGACACAGATTGAAGGCTGGCCACCTCTCCGCTACAGGGGCCTGGCCACCAACCTCACAGAATTTTTAATGGCACACTAAAATGCTGCGTAAAGACTAAATTGCTGCCCTCAATGGGCAACAGATGATGGAATTAAAGAGATTTAGAGCTGTGGGGGGAAATGGGCTGCGCATGTTTGATGTGGGCCTGGGAACGAGGGAAGAGAGGAAAGAGGGCAGCAGAGCAAACCGAGGCAGCATCTGGCCCTTGTAGGGACAACACAGCTCTCCGGGAAAGTCTCTACGGAGCGAGAAAGGGGCTGACTGATAGCTCTTTCCTAACACCCACTATGTGCACAGACTGGCGCTCGGCTACTAGTAACACCTGCTGCACCCATATGGCTCTACAATATCACCCATCACCTAAACAAAACTAGAACATGTGAGGCGTAAAAAAAAAAAGTTATAACTGGAAAAATTGCGAGGACGCCACACAAAAACATTCCAACCCTACTCCGGGTAACCATGGCAACCCCCTCACCTGTCGTCTCCTCGACAAGAATAGGCAGCCAGCCAGGTCAGAGTGACACATTTTCTCTAACTCACAAACACAAATGTGTCGCACAGTTCCCCCCCCCCCCCCTCTCATATTCTCACACCACACATTGGGTTTATCCTCTCCTCACACCCTCCCCTCTATTCTACTCTCATTCACCAGTCACAGATGCACATTTTAGCTTCACTACTGGCCACAGGAAGCTGGCGAAATGCCGCCCGCCGCCCACCAAAATGGCAACAGTTATCCTGACCTGGCATATTGTGAGCCCAAGTGAAAACGTGGCCCAGTATAAAGGGCTGGTGGGCTGCGGCAGCCTCTCTATTCACTAGAGACAAAACCTGGATCTGTGGCATGATCTCGCCTGGCTGGACTTATGAATACAGCCAGCAATCCAGCACCGACACAGCCCGTTAGCTGTTATACTATGAGGCTTTGCCTTGCTGTATACAACATAGATGGAGAGGGAGGTAGTACTGGAGAGGGGGGTAGACATAAAAACTAAAAAACTGGCACTGATGATGACAGCTCTGCACTGCGTGCACGCGCTCATGATAGAGCCATGCGCCGTACAAAGAGACGGGGGATTCCAGACACACTACGGCTGCAATATACAGGGCGACAAGCAGTCATTGAAAACTCCAGCAAAGAATTATTAACCGCAGCCTCGTCTCTCTCTCTCTCTCTCTCTCTCTCTACTCTCCCACATACAAACTTCTGCTTTTATCTCCTCCCAAGTGTGGAGGGGAGTTAAAAATAATTCAGAGAAGAAAGGGGGGGCTAGCAGACTGACACATTCAAACAAGCTCTGGTGTGAGGGATGGAGCTGAAGCACAGAGGCTGTTGATAAGTTCGGATGGGACAGGGCTTTATCCCGGGTGATGAGAAGGGGGGAGGGAGGGGTGTGGGGGGGGTTGGAGTGGGCCTCGCCACCTTGGCTCTCATTTTTCCCGCCGCTTTCATCTCGCCGCAGACCCAGTGACTCACCCAGCGAGCAAAACACAACCAAAACCAATAGCCGGCGGATAGCATCTCTTACGCTAACAAGCTTTTCACTTGGGGATACCAGCAGCTCCCTGGTTTTCTCATACAGCTAATTAGGGATGGACTGAGAAGCAGACCTGCAGCTATCTATCCGCCCTGTTTTTCCTTTCCTCTCACTCTTTTTTTTTGCTGCTTTTCTCTGTCACTCTTTCTCACACACACCTATTTTTCTCGATTCACTCGCTTTATGCTTCTATCTACCTCTCCATCTTCCAATCCACCACTGCCGCCATCACCGCCACTGTGTCCAGCCCGAGGCCACTACTGCCTCTTAATCCCATTAGACCAAACACAATCAATTATCCAGCCAGCCATAAGGATCTGAGAGCATTAAAAGGTTAGCTCAGGAGATTTAGAGCCATTGATGTCCATGACAGGAATGCACCCCCTCCCTTGAAGCACTCCCTTGCTTACCGGAGCGTTCGAGTCTGTGTACGTGTGTCAGCGCGTGTTCATCAACATGACACCCCCCCCCCCCGTGCACCAACTCAAGCCACCGTGCGTTGCTTGCGGATCTTTAATCATGTCCCTGCAAGTCCCAGCAAATTACTGCCTCGTGATGGTAATCGATAAAGCGATAAACGCAGCCAGGGACTGCAGCTGCTGGAGCGAAGAAATACCGCTGTGTGGCCACTGGTTGAGTTCTCATAATCATAATCTGATCCCCCCCCTCTCTTGCCAAGAGTAAAAAAAAAAAAGTAGAAAGACTTTATTCTGCCAAGCAGGAGAGGCACAACGTGGGGGAGAGTGTGCTGGCACTGAGAGGTGGAGGAGTGGTGGAGACACAGGTGCAGGTCAATCAATGCTATCAGGCAGATAGACTGATATAATCATAATGTAATCTGGACACTCACCCCCTCCCACAAACCTCCCTCTCTCCTTCCCCCTCCCAAGCCTGCCGGTCCATAAACTCCATGCCGCTCCATTCATCGCTTGATCTAATTCCCTCCCTCCCCTCCCCTTTATCTTCCCCCTACGCTCCTCTCCTCCACCCTCCAGTCCTCACTAACTTGTTCCTTCTCAGGCGAGAAAATTAAATATGATCATTCCCCTTCAAAGGCACCACTATTAGCCACATAATGAATATTCAGTTAATGTAGCAGAGAGGAGAGATTGTGTGAGTGAGAGAAATTAGTGACAGCGAGAAATGAAAGGTGAAACTCTGATTTCCAGCGGCCTTATGTCCAAAAACAAATCAATGTGCGCTAATATATCATTTTCCATAAGGGCGAAATAACACAAAACATTACTTATTACAAATATCGTATTACCACGAACGAGCTGTGACATTTAATGTGAATGTAGATCTACCTCATCAGAGTCCAATACATCATTTATGGCTCATTAATATTCCCAGTGATGAATCATTGATTATAGGGCTATTATGAAATACTTCCTCAAATCTCGTGTCCCTGATGCGACCTCCGCTGGAAAAATCATTTGGCTAAGGCTTGAAAGGCGCCGGAGCACTTGTGGCGCTAACTTTAACTCCACTCCTAAGGACTCGTCAGTCTGCGTTCCAGATGCAGCTGCCAAGCACCTTCTCCGCCGGGATTCAAATGTGTTTCCTCATGCAGACACGATAGCCACTTTCCAATTTCAACTTCATCTTAAACCGCCAATTTCTGCCGCCGCAGCGGTGATTGAAATATGAAACCCTGCATATATACAGGCCATTACAGCGAATACAAGGCCCCAGCTGCTGTCAGTCTGCCCGGGGAAGTGAGGGGAGAAGAAACAACAAGGATCAGCTACAGTCGGAACACATTTCTATTTATTTATTATTCAATAACGTCGAATTGGCCCCTGACCCCCCGCGGCAACTCGGGCCAAACTGCCCTCAGAAGAAAATGGCAGCCGTGCTGAATCAGGAGGAAATCAAACAGAATCCCCAGGGCTCACTGGTATGAGAGCTCAAATCTGACAGAATTTGATGAGTCTCCCCTTTGAGTAAATCCTTTTTGCTGTTTTTGATTCATGCGAACATAAGTAAAAAAAGCACAGACTTTCACTTTCTAGGGCACCGCCGTGAACAGACACGCCAACATAGAAATAACAAGTAAATAAATGAGTCATCCCATTACACAGAATCTTTATGAGCATCCTAGAAAGTGATGCACATTTTTTTTCTGAGCTCTTTTATCTGCTTTCTCTCTCTCTCTCTCTCTCTCTCTCTCTCTCTCTCTCTCTCTCTCTCTCTCTCTCTCTCTCTCTCTCTCTCTCTCTCTCTCTCTCTCTCTCTCTCTCTCTCTCTCTCTCTCTCTCTCTCTCTCTACGTCTCCAACCCCACAAACCGACACGTTTTTTCAGGGGCAACATGTAGTGCTTTTATCTGTCTTTTATGCCTCTCCAATTTTCAACAGAGCGGTTTGATGGGTAGGTACTTCTAACCTAATTTCAGCTGGAGAGAAAAGATTATAAAGTAACAGTTGTTCAAGTGCAAAATAAATGAATTGAGTAGCATAGCACATAGCACAAACAGACACAAGAAAATAGTGGGGGTAAAGAGAATCGTGGTGGTGGGGGGGCAAACGCTGCTAACACACTGTTGTTTGCAGCTTTCAAGGTTGTTTCAGCTGTTAATTAGTTTAGTTTGATGGCTTGCATCCATGGGTGCAGTCTAACCCAGTTAAGTCAGATGCTCAATGAGTTTTCTCTGGGCCTTAAATACTGCGCCGCTGCTCTACGGGAACCTGGCTCAAGGTTAGCGCCATGGTGTCAGTCATGCCCGATGTCCGGCGCTCACAGTCTGCCATCCTCCTCAAGTGGCTGCCAGAGAACACTCACCAAGGTTACGTCTTTCGGAGCCAATGAGCATCCCACTTATCTCAATCAAAGTCCTTCACAAATCTTTGAGGGATTTGGTCCTGCCTGTGCTTCAAACTCGAGGAAAAATAAGGACATTAACTTTCGGGGGGGATAAATGGAAGGGAAACAGTCTCGCTGGCTGTTGCACCTAAACTCAACAGCTTGACAAATAACATGTTGGATTATTAAGCCGCAACCAATCAAATAAACATCCTCAATTAATCAATTAAAATTGTCGCCTACCGAGGGAAACAGATGAACACATTTGCATATTCTTGTTTGTCATAACTTTTGTCTGTATTAAAGAAAGAACACACTGATACTAAATTTCTCTGATGAGTTTGGTTATTTATTTATTTTTAGGTCAGGGCTTTTGATGTTGATAGATAGAAATAATGAAACATGTCTTTAGAGAAACAAGCCTGTGTGTGATGGACTCAGTGGGAAACCTCCATGTCTGAACAGTGAAGCCAATGGGGAAGTGCCTTAAACTTTAAATTCTTTCTAATAGCCAGCAGGGGGCGACTCCTCTGGTTACAAAAAGAAGTCTGATTGTATAGAAGTCTATGAGAAAATGACTCTACTTCTCACTTGATTTATTACCTCAGTAAACATTGTAAACATGAGTTTATGGTCTCAATCGCTAGTTTCAAGTCTTCTTCAATACAGCATGATGTTCATTTAGTAAATGATGGTCCCATTTAGAGTCAAATAGACCATAAAGCAGGGTATGCTTTAGGGCGTGGCTACCTTGTGATTGACAGGTCGCTACCATGGCGTTGTCTGGTCTGGGAGTTGTCCGTGTCTTACAATCATAGACCGTGTATAAGAAGGGGACGTTGTCACCGTGACATCACCCATTGGTTTGTGGACTGCCATTTTGAAGCCTCATGCTCAACATATGGGTCGTTGCCATCTTGGTTTTTGGCCGTCGCCCTAAAGCATCCCCTGCTTTATGGTCTATTTGACTCTAAATGGGACCATAATTAACTAAATGAACATCATGCTGTATTGAAGAAGACTTGAAACTAGCGATTGAGACCATAAACTCATGTTTACAATGTTTACTGAGGTAATAAATCAAGTGAGAAGTAGGCTCATTTTCTCATAGACTTCTATACAATCAGACTTCTTTTTGCAACCGTAGGAGTTGCCCCCTGCTGGCTATTAGAAAGAATGCAAGTTTTAGGCACTTCAGCATCTGCTTCACTTTTCAGACCCTGGAGTTGCCCACTGCTTGCAACTTTAACACTTTCGCAGTGTGTTTTCAGCTCATGAAAGTTAAGTCGGTTGTAATTAGCTCCACCCTCTCGTGTCACTTCTGGTTGCAAAAAAACAAGATGGCGACGGCCAAAATGCCGAACTCAAAGCTTCAAAACGTCCACAAACCAGTAGGTGACGTCACGGTGACTACGTCCACTTCTTATATACAGTCTATGCATGAACTGCACTTGTGATTGATGACTCATTTATCTGTGTTTTTCTAGTCAAGAAGAAGAAAAGTTTGCAAATTTCTGCTCAAACAGCAACCGCAGAACTAAAAGCGTCCCTCCTCGTTTATTAGATACAATATGAACAAATGTCTTTCAGTTAACATTGGTTGGTTATTAATGGCCATGTAAGGTAATGACATTGTTTAAATGCCAAGCTACAAACACAGAGAGATAAATTGACATATCTCCATATTCCCCTAGTGAGTCTGAACGTAATGAATTGTGCGTTAATGACAATAAATTACCGCGCTTTGTTTCCACAGGAAGCAGTCTATAAATTGGTTGACAGGCGATGTAAATGTGTTGTTTGTGCGGCATGAATCACCAGCTAACAATATGACACCTGTGGATTTTCAAAAGTAAGAGAAATCCTCTTTGAAAGCCATCCACCCACCGCTCGATATTTCACGCATACTAATAATTGATCTATTCGCTGTGACATCATGCACAAATGGAGCAATTATTTATGCTGGATACTGGGGTAATTATTATTTCAGGGAGGTAGACGCAGGCTGTGATACGTCAGATCGTTTGCGTCCAGCGAGGTAAATAGTATCACGAGATGACAAGATTGTCACTCTTAAATGCTGTAGCCTTTTTGAATGTCATCATGCTGGGGCATTCGTTTATGTATATGTGTGATTGTGTGTGTGTGTGTGCGCGGGTTGTTTGTCTGATCCCTCCATCTCCAGGGCCAGCGGTTCCCTCTCTCATCAACCATGCTCAGCCAATGTGACTGTCACTCCCAATCTGCACTGAGAGGGGAGCCCGTGCCTATTTTTATAAATGTATTCATATTCATTAGCCCTGAGTGTCATTCATAGCAGCGAGTTCTTTAATGCGGCGCGTAACCATCAGAGGCTGGAGGAGCCTGCCTCCTCTCATCTCTCAAATTAATAACACAGGCAATCACTGCAAAGGTGCCTACTGTCAAACAACAATGGCTCCTGATTTCCATCAAATGCGCCGCGCACCTCCTCGTTTTCCACATGACACACAAAAAAAAACACTCATCAGTGGTCTCCCCTTGGGGAATCTCAAAAAGAAAAAGAAAAAAGCCATTGTGCCAGCCTTTGAAATATGAAATCATTAATTTAAGTGAGAATTAATTACAAGGCCTTTTTTTCCCTCCCTTGACCCACCGCCGTATTCTGCCTCATAACATCTTGGTGGCAGCCGGTTAATTGTGCAGAATAACTGGTGTGAACGTCGGCGGCTAATGAGAGCAATTAGGCATCACGCTCGCCCAAGATTTCACTCAAAGGCAGCACACTTTGCCTTGATTGGCTCGTATGTGTCACATAAAGCGCATGATGAACTTATTCCACACAGTCAACCGGAGCAAGAGTCAAGTCTCTATGACTGACAAAAATCCACTCCTCTACTAAGACTGCTCATTTTGACATCTATATAATGTATATATAGTAGGGCTGTAAAGGTTAACATGATAATAATGCGTTAACGCAAACTTGTGATTTTTAGGTTGTTGAAGATACTGGATTCATATGAAACTAGAAAAGCTAAGGAATCCATTGGTACCAACCATGTCATACTAGCTTGTCGTGAAGGAGGCTAAATAGCGCTACGAAGTAACGCTAAATTTTGGTGAGGAAAAACTGGCATGGCCATATTCAAAAGGGTCCCTTGACCTCTGACCTCAAGATATGTGAATGAAAATGGGTTCTATGGGTACCCACGAGTCTCCCCTTTACAGACATGCCCACTTTATGATAAACACATGCAGTTTAGGGGCAAGTCATAGTCAAGTCAGCACACTGACACACTGACAGCTGTTATTGCTTGTTGGGCTTCAGTTTGCCATGTTATGATTTGAGCATATTTTTTATGCTAAGTGCAGTACCTGTGAGGGTTTCTGGACAATATTTGTCATTGTTTTATGTTGTGAATTGATTTCCAGTAATAAATAGGCCCTACATACATTAGCAAGAGTATTAAATACTTGACAAATCTGCCTTTAAGGTTCATTTTGAACAGTTAAAAAATGCAGGATTAATTGTGCTTTCATAGATTAATCGATTGATTGCCCTAAAAATATCGTTTTTATAGAATCATTAAGAGCCGTCATGTGTGACTGTTCCTCTCTCTGTACTGTACGTCCACTTTCTCATGCACCATTTTGGGCACCTTGCCTTCTGAGGTAATGGAAGTGGGCCGCTTCTTCTCACAGCCTTCCTTGCCATGTTTTTTTCATGGCCATTGTTTCTGCTCCACCCCACTTTAAATCAAGAGCACAATGCGTCCCCTCCCCGGCCCCGCTACCCCACCGTACTTCACTCTGGACAACATTAATAAAACAAGCTTTCAATGATGCAGAGTGCAACGCCACATTGGGCTCCGAGCGGCGGCGTGATTAAAGCTTTTAAAACACTGCCACCCTTTGAGTTTGCATATGTCAGCTCTGCAGTCTGTGTTCGCAGCGAGGCTGGTGGTGGTACACGCCGTCTCCGCCGTTTACCCTGTCTCTTTTTCTCCTTTTCACTATTCCTCACTAATGCAATGGGGGCAAGAAAAGTGCTTGGTCCACTTTAACATATAAAGCAACAACGGGAGCTTCGACAATAAAATCGGAGTGGAGGTCCACGGAGGAAGATAAAAGTGGAAAGGTAGCTGCTGTGCTACAGTGATTGCGTCTATTGTCCGGGCCTAACAGCTGTACTTCTCCCTATCTTTGCATAACGTACTAACCTGATTTACCCACTTATTCCTCTCTGTTCTGTTTTGTTCTTCTTATAGAGTCACAGTATTCACTGTGAAGCATGCGGATCAGCATGACATGCGCTCAAAGAACACATTTTCGAATTTCTTCTCGTGACGGCGACCCCTTGAGTTATTACAGAAAATGGAAATAAAGCTTTTTAATTGAATTTCGTGAAATTAAACATCGGCCGGAGCAACTTCATTAAACTGATATAATCCCACTGACTCTCCCTTTCCTTTCTGCCGTCCCCACAGGCGGAGAACAGAACATGTCCAGCGCCGCTACAATAAGATATGTGCTCAAACAGTTCCCTTCACAGAACAAGGAAATTACTCTTTTTGAAAGCCCCCCACTTGCAAATGAAAATAGCTTGACCAGCAATTTGTGAAAGCTCTGAGGACAGTGACACGGAAATTTAGCCCCGAGGCCTCGGCAACAGCAACACAAGTCAGAGAACAGCTGCAGCCATCATATGGAATCTGTCTTTGTTTTTGTCGTAATGCTCTTGCTTGTAAGTCAGGCGTCACAAATCAGTTTTGAGCCGTCATATGTGTACGTCACATGTGATGTAGATCTGATTTGGCTTTACTCTCTCGGGTGAAGCTCTGTGTCAGCCTTAGAGTGTGTTCACATGTCTGCTGCATCTCCCAGTGTGGAGGCAGTGGGGGTGGGGGGGCAAAATTGTAACATTGTCAGAAGTCTGTACAGTACATGTCCCCAACATGGGACGCTCGGGCACGTTCCTTTAGGTACGTCTCTCTGGCTCTGAGACAAGAGGAGACAGTGACCGAGGCATTTGGGACATGGCAGAATTCCCCTGCAGAATTAAGCAGGCTGCGTCTCGAGCCCCAGTGACAGGAAACCTCACTCAGATCACAAACGGCAGCACTGATCTCGTCTGACATGCGCGTCCTCTTCCCCTCAGATGCAATGTCTTTGTTTCGTCTGGATTACTCGCGTGTAGGCATTTGTATTTTTTGTCTTTCCATATGTGTGTGTGTGTGCTAGAGCGGGGGTGGATTTCTGCACTTCTCTTTGAAAAATTGAAACTGTGACCTTTTTCTACACATTGCCTGTCTGTGAGAGTATGTAAGAGTGTGTAAAAAAAAGGCTGATTCCAAATTAAACAATTACTGTAGACTCAGGGGAGGATAACCAGAGATGTGTTGTGTCTAACAGGCCGAGCACACACCAGTGAAATGCAGGGGTGAATGTATAAAAAGGCTGGCAGTGGGGAGAAGTGGAAGGGTTACTGTTTGGGCTCAAACTGGGCACACTAATCCCTTTGATCCCCCCATTTTACTGTCAGCTGTTTCCTAGCTACCGTCGGATCTGCACAGAATTTGGGATTTGTGCTACTGTACACCACAGCAATCTCTACCCCACTGATGCAGCGCTCTCCTTTCTTTCCTCCATCAATACCCCACCCGACCCCCCCGACCACAACCTATTGCCTCCTCACAACGTCCACAACAATATTCATGTCTCTCTCTGTTCCCCCTTTTCTCCATCACTTCCCTGCAGTTGGCAGCGACTGCGACATGGCATGGAGACAGGTTAGATTGGAAAGTATTTTTGCACAGAGGGCCATCGGAGCATGACGCTTCACAGCGAAAAAGCTGATTCTGATTTTGTCTATTCACACGAGACACCGTGGCTGTGCCCCACTTTCATTAGTTGCGCCGAAGAAAAAAAAACCCCCAGCATTCAAATGCTGGTTTGGTCTTTTGAGAAGGCTCCATTTAGCGATAATGAAACAATCCTCACGCGTGTGCGCAGATATTGGAGAATGTGTTGGCGTATTAGCGTGCATGCACTCTTTTGCTGCGTGCATGTTTGTGCATCTGCTAACATGCATTAAAGCAATGAAGGCACTTTTATTGGATTCCTCTTTCAAGCTGCCTTTGAAATTAAAATAAATATGCAGCTGTATCTGCACAGGATCTCTTGCGTCCTTGTCGGTATTGCTTGCTTTCAGAGGTGCACAGACTTCCCGTTTAACCTCCGAGGAGCCCTCCCAAACTGATCCTAAATCATTCCAGGCAGAAACACATGACGGACTCGATTTGCGTATTGGCAGATTCATGCCTCATTGTCAAACACTGGCTCTCCTGCATCAATTAATCCTGCAAGCATGTAGAGGAAAAGCGAATACAACAAGTTTCTCAATTTGCTGATTTCAATAGGAGCCGCTGTGCCGTATTGATTTGGGTATGTACTGCACACCTACATAATTTGTATCATTCAAGCAGTCACGCTCTCAGACCATCCCTTATTTTTCTGGAGCCATTTTGTACGTTTCGATTACATCTTACCAGTCAATTTTTTCTTTTTTAGCACATAAATGAAAACGGTCGGCAGAGAAGAAAATTGTAGTCGAATATGTCATCACTCATTGTGTTCTCAAGAAATGTAGTTGTAAAACCTGTTACAAGTTAAAAAAACAAAAAGCATTTACCACAGAAATCATAAGTTTGTTTTTTAGGTCTGTAAATATATCTCTACAAGACAGCAGGCTTCCATATAGAGTTGGATAAAGGCTTTGTCTGGGCTTTGACTGTCTGGGCTTTGAATCCCGCCATATGGTTCCAGTCTCGCACCTGAAGCACTTTCATGGCTTGCACTGCTGAGAGGCCAAGGAAAGGGGATCCAGATGTGACATGAGCCATAGAGCAAGAAGCCCGCAGTACCTCTGTCAGCTCCCATCTCCATCACACTTCTCAACTGACACTATTGATGTTAGAGGCAAGGACAGTGATCAAAGATATGTGTACATTAAAGTGCTGCCATGCCACAATGACAACCAGCTCCGCTCTACGCCACGCATACCAGACGGGGAATTCCTTATCAGCCAACACAAAAGCACGGCCGGATGAGATTGTAGGTAGGAATTTCTCAAGATTTATCTTACTGGATGCATTTGCATGTTCCACGCTTTAACATCCACACGGACATCCGCCGGTATCTCTGCCGCTGCGAGCCGTTTGTTTGCAGCGAAGGAGGAGTCAAAATGTGACAGGAGTGGGAAGGGGCCTGGTGTTGAGCTCTGCCTATCTCTGGAAAGAGGGAGGAGGCAGGTGTTGGATAACAAAAGTGATATCAGACATGATATGGAATCCCATGTGGCCAAGAACAGGACAATGGGAGATGAGATTCAGCTCTGGTCCTAATCAATACTGAGCACACGGCATTGAGATGCAGCTTGAGGCATTTCGCCAGGCCCCCTAGTGGGACCGGTAGGCCTGCTGCCAAGCGCAGCCTGAGCAGCAAACGCAGCCCCGCAGATGGAGGGCATGGAGGCTCCCTGATTCCAGACGAGACCCTGCCCGTGGACAGGAAGTACGCCGTAAACTGAAATAGTTTCTCCGTTCGCCCAGCCCCTGCCAACCTGCCAACCTGCTGACCCCTGACCCCTGACCCCACCTCTGTGCACATAAAAGTTGGCAATCGCTAGTTTCAAGTCTTCTTCAATACCGCATGATGTTCATTTAGTGAATTATGGTCCCATTTAGAGTCAAATAGACCATAAAGCAGGGTATGCATTAGGGCGTGGCTACCTTGTGATTGACAGGTCGCTACCACGGCGCTCTCCGATCTGGAAATTGTCCCTGTTTTCATCTTACAACTTTAACCCTTTCACAGTGTGTTTTCAGTTCATGAAAGTGAATTATAACCTTAGCGTTCAGCTGTACTTAGCTCCACCCTCTCGTGTCACTTCTGGTTCCAAAAAAACAAGATGGCGACGGCCAAAATGCTGGACTCGAGGCTTCAAAATGGCAGTCCACAAACCAATGGGTGACGTCACGGTGACTACGTCCACTTCTTATATAAAGTCTAAGAGTCACACAAGCAGGTAGCGAAGAAGAAACTAAATATTCTCTCCCTGTCTTCTCCAGTTCCATATGTTGTGGGACTTGTGGTTCACCTGACTCGCTTATTTTTCCTTTTTCATGTTTCTGTATTGAATGAAACAGCAATATCTATCCACAGTTACTGCAGGGAAACTTGCTGCTGGTGGTCGGCAACATAACCAAGGTTTGGTTTGAGGTCAGCAGAAGAACGGAGCAGAATATCAAGATGTGAATTCATTCATGTGAATGTACAAAGAAGAATGGATCGGCACCACCAGTTGTTTTCACTCGGAGAGGGAGACAAAAACATCCCCACCCACCACAGTTTCTCCTCCATTTCTCTATTTCTTTGCCTCTTTTGCCATTTTATTCACAACACAAGAATACACTCACCGGTCCCCAGGAGGGGCAGGCTGAATGAGAGCAGAGATTCAGTGTGCACATTATGCTGTAAAAAGCATTCTTTCTCACCACAGTTTTCCTTGAGTTGCCTTTGTGTTGTTTAAATGTTTACATGGAACAGCTTCGGGGGCTTCAAGACAGATGTATGGTCCAAGAAAAGTGCCTCAGTAAAATCCCTCTTTTCCCTGGATGAAAGTAATGACACCATTTTGAGGGCTTTTCAAATCGCTCCTCAGAATGACGCTTTGATGAAGCAGCATGCACAACATCTCTGCTCCCTTGTCAAAATGATATTAGACAAATTAAACGAACAGTGCCGCTTTGAATCCCCCTCCCCATCCAAGGTCATTTCCTTTCAATTCCTGTCCCAGCTCAGGGCCTGTTCTGAGACATTTCTTTTTGTTCTTGATGGTTGAAGAGTTGCCTCCTGGTCCTGTGTCAGATTGATTAGACTTTTAGCCAGGAGAATTAATATGTGGAGAATTTGTCTCTCCCCCCCCTTGCAGCGCTTCTCCCCTCAGTCTCATCAGTAAACAAGGAGACATGGAAACAAAACCACTCTCAGCTATGTGATTAAAATTGGCCCCAAAAGAAGGACTTGCCTCTTCAGTCAAAGCTGCTGAAAATCTAATTTGAGAAGCCTATACCTTTCCTTAACTGTATTTTTCACCCAGTAGGGTAAAGAAGGGCTGTCTGTGGGTAAAGAAAATCAGTCTGCATAACATGATTTTGTGGGGTGAAGATTTTGCCTTACCCCACAGGTTGCATCATACCTTTTATTCTCCAGTCTATCATTAAATCTAGGGTTGGTAATCCTGAGAAACTATCAAGTACAAGAGATTTAAATATTATCCAACCAAAACAACGAGCCCAGTATTGCCATCTCTTTTCCAATAAAAGTAGTTAGCAGAAGGGAGGTGACGGTGAGGAAATTCTCCCACCGGTTAATAAACTTAGACAACACCGGTGTTACCTATTACACCGGATATTTTACAAGAAAAGGTGACGGTGAATATGTGTAGCGCGCTTACTTTGATCTTTAACATCGGGTGGCTGAGTGTCTGGAGCATGCCGTCTCCGAGCAGCTGTCAATCACTCACAAACTCCGATCATACTAGGCAGCGCTGATCAAATATGAATCAATATTCTGTTGCACCAGCCCTCTCCCTCTCATTTTACAGCTAAACAGTTCACTACAAGATGTTTCAGAAAACATTTGAGGTGAGAAATAGGCATTCATGTCACAGAATATTGATTCATGTTTGATCAGCGCTGCCTAGTTTGACCGTTTGATCGATCGTTTGCGAGAGATTGACAGCTGCCTCCGTTGAATGAACAGCCAATAGGAACGCTCTCTCTCTGAAATGACCTGTGATTGGCCAATTAGCCAATCGATTTTTTAAAGCCTGAAAACAGAGCCATGAGGAGGTGCAGAAGTTTAGTTTTCTCTCAGAACACTTGAATTAAAATATGCTGAAAGGTTGTTATGGAATTTTTTCTTTAGCCAACAAAATTCTCCACACAAACTCACATCATAGCGATAAGTTCTTAACACTAGCACAGCAAAACTAACCTCCTGTATAAAGTAATCATTTCAGCCAGCTACTCTCATATGGCAGTATGACAGACTCATGGTGGGAGATACGACTCTTTGCCCCATGCACATAGCCATTATCATAACCCTTTTGGGTAAATGGCAATTACTGGGCAAGGGGTGAATGCCAAAACCCTGCGGTACAAGTTAATTTGATTACATTTCCATTATGAACTATAAACACAGTTTTGCTGCTCGACTGAGCCAATTAAAGGCCTCCTGAAGCTAAAAGACGTTGACAGCTCAGCGGCCCTATTGTTCTTCAACAATACAGTAGATCGTGATCATTTGTAACCCTTAAATGGGTTTGAGGCACTTGTATTTTCTTTCTTTTCTGAAAGATTTGCATTAGGCTTTTTTATTCATTTATTTCAAATGTTGCTGCCAGTGAGCACAGATTTTTTTTCTCCCTTTTCTAATTCAGCTGTGATATGTTCCATCTTGGTGAATAAAGCATCCTGTGACAACATGAATAAACATGTGTAGACAGCATTTGGCAGCCGAAGAAAAAGCAGCCAACCGGCCAGACATGGGAGGCGAGGCAGGCGCTGAAGACACACAAGGAGCCCGATTTGGAAGCCAGGCTGCCACCACGTTTCACCTGAGGCTGTACAAAGCCACTAGCTGGTGTTTCTGGGCACGAGCCACGGCGCCAAGAAAACAAGCGTTTAGTCCAAATTTCAGCAGACATCTGTTAGCTCTCTGGAGAAGTAAACATGTTTAATTAACTACATTTCACCAAAGATATCAGAAACATGCACCGTGTGTAATTATGGTACGGTGGCTGAGAAGTCACAGCGCTCCCACGTCACTGTGCCCCATATGGGACTTGCGACGTGATCAATTAAAGGGCGGGTCCATCTGTGTTCTGTTGCGTGTTTTTTTCAAATGGAAACGCCCATTCAGCTGCAAACAGCAGTGATGTAGGTTTCCAAAGTAAGCTAGTCAATAAGGTTATGAGTAATGTGAACGCTAGCGCTAGCTGAGTCAAAGTTAGCTGTGCTAAGTTTGGAAATAACTGAAAGGGTTAGTTCGGATTTTCTGAAGTGGGGTTGTATGTATACTCCCGCGTTCTGCGAGGTAAAATGACTGTTTTGTGAATTGTGTCTGGTCTAGGCCGCGATATAACGGCTTCAGTTACTGTCGGAAAGGGCTGTCTGACGGCAAAGTAAAGCGGCTGTGGACGGGAGCAGCAGAAAAACTTATTTTAGTCACCTTAAAAAAATCAATATCAGTTTAAGTGTACGTTATATTTAGAATGCTTTCACCGCTTTGCCTCGCCATCAGACAGCCCGTTCCGACGGGGGACTGAAGCCGTTACATCGTGGTCTTCCAGACCAGACCAGACTACATTCACAAAACCAGTAATTTTACCTCGAAGAAAACAGGAGAGGCTGGTCTACCGCTGCATCGATCTGTTAGTTTGTTTGTGTTGTTGTGTGACTTTCAGATCTGAACTAACGTGGTGTCCACACAGCAGCACGTTGCTTAGCATTCCGTGCGGGTACTCCTGTCTGCTTCTCCAAACTGGGAGCATGCCGGCCGCCATCTAAGTTACTGTATGCAACGTTAATACACTGACTATAAGGTTGTATATATACTGTAGGCTACATGTATCAGCGTCATCATGCAGAAACGTACATCAGGTCACGTGGGAAAAAAGAAGGGCTTGGGAAAATAGCATTTTGACACTAAAACAGACTAACTTTGACCAAAATTTGAATGTTCGTATTTGAATACATAAGGAACACCATTGGGAAGCTCCAGAATGATAAAATAAACCCTCAAAAATATTGGACCTGTCCTTTAAGTTGAGGAAAACGCAATGATTTCATCACATATGGCTCAGGATTATCATGTCTGAAATCAGATGCCTGAGGCCAGTGTGCATCAATGTCAGTATGTAGGTCTACTTTTGTGGGGCCGCATGCAAAACAGATTAAGCTTCCTGTTATTTGTGATGGAGTGGTGGTACGTGTGGGCGCAGATGAACATCAGTCTTTGTTGGAACGAGGAGATGCCTTTGATTCTATTAAAACTGTAATCTATTCCTCTTGACGGAGTCGTGTTATCTTATACACATTGATTTTTCTATCTTTTAGTGGATGTGTTTGCATCCACACGTGTGTGTGTGTGTATTGGTGTGTCACTGATGTAGATGAATTATGATCTGGTGCCCGCATTAGAGCGGGGAGTTTTAATCACACAAGGATTCAGAGTGTTTTAAACAAATGCTTTTTTTTGTAAGCATGGCGGATTATCATAAGATTTAAAGATTGGGAAAATGCCTGACAGCTGTCAAGCTGCATAATAACGTACGTCCAGAAAATTATAGCAGCTGCCGGTTGGCAGGATGTCAATGCGGCTATCTAGATTAAAGCTCAATAGACAGGAGCATACAGTAAGCACCAACACATGGCACAAGAAACACGGGTAGATTTCAGCAGTAGAGGCTTTGAGGATGGGTGAGGAGATACCGCTAAAGAGGCGAAGAAAGACAAAACCTCACATCTATTTACTTGCTATTTTTTCGATGAGGGTGTCTAAATGAGTCTTGAAATGGCATGCTGAGAGCAGCCTGTGGCAGGAGAGCGGTCCCCCCGTGGACTCTATCAGGTATCCTCTTGTGCTCTGGAGCAGCCAGCAGTATTAAACGCAGCAGGAGCCTCAGTAGGAACCTGTTGAAAAACAAGAACACGCCACCTCCGGCTCCCCGGGGCCTGTGTGCCGTCTAATTTATGACATCCTCAGAGGTCCTCCCTTCCCAGCATCTCTAACTTTATGCACAGGCACAGCCGCACTGCCAGTCAATCGCAAACACGGACGCCCCACGAGGACGAGACCGGCTCCCTACTTCAGAAGAACAAGAGCTCTCTGGCGTGCGAGAGGACCCCCCCTGCAAAGACTGCAACTGCGTCTTCCCTAAAACAACCTAAAGCAGCGATCGTGCGCCATAGAGGAGGTCCTTCCAAATTGAAAGAGCAGGCAGACAGAGAGGAGTGAATCTCTCACCAATGCTAATGCGCAGCCGGGGAACATTCAAGGGGGCCTGAATACCAACTGCAAGATGAGAAAGAGGTCTGTTTGGGAAGGAAAGGTAAAACCCTGTGAAGTAGCCTTGAAGCGCTCAACAGATCCTCACAGACTCCAGGCATGTTAGCTGGAGAAAAAGGATGGTAATAACAGCTAGAGGAACTGTGCCCTGCATAATAAGAGACGCCTGAGACTCCTTTCAGATAAGGCTGGGAGCACTTTAGAGCAATGCGACCTGTTCAAAGACAAACAAGCAAAGGGATTATGCTGCTTTTAGCACTTTGGTGCACTGAGCATTGTGATTATAAGATGGGGAGTGCACGGAGAAGCCACTTCTCATAGGAGTCGACTTCTATTTTTTGTACCTCCTTCGAGACCTATCGAAGTAAACGCCTCAAGGATCTGTATGTCAAACATGCATCTTTCTTTTGCGGTTCTGCGTGACCCTCTGTAATAAAAACCACGACCCTGTGGTTGGAACCTGAAGCGTAAGGTTAAACGCCATTTAATGCGAGTGTACATCAAGGCGGCTGATGGAATCCATAGCCCAGTGAGCCCACACTTTGTCCTTCATCAACTTACCTTCAGTTCTTGTGGCAGTTGTGCTTTTCCAATTCTG
Organism: Sebastolobus alascanus; assembly: GCA_916701645.2. Lineage (NCBI taxonomy): Eukaryota > Metazoa > Chordata > Actinopteri > Perciformes > Sebastidae > Sebastolobus > Sebastolobus alascanus. Next base: position 1,025,156 of record CAKAOJ020000158.1, on the reverse strand, counting down.
AAATATGGAGGCAGGGTGGATTTTTTCTCTCGCTCTACCATCTACTGTCTCATTACCTTCTCACTGGTCAAGAAGCACATGTCACCCACTGGCAGATGGCGAGTGACAAGTCATACCAATTTCACAGTAATTGTGTGATTAGTGTAGATCGTGTTCACGCCTTTAGCCACATATCTCTGACTGACTGTGCTGGATGTGAAAGAAAGAAGCCTACATGTTGTGATTTATTCATTCTGCTCTATTACGTTCACACAGAGTGAGAGTGCAAAAATGGACATCAGACAGCCTCCAAATAATGGCCTTGCTTCATTGTTCCGTAGTCATATTCATACAAGTTAATGCTACGCTGTTAAAGGTGGCCTATAGGCAGGCAGGAGGGGCTGCAAGCAGTCAAACTAGTTGTTTTGAGGCTCCTCAGCCAGGACCACTGACCATTTTTAACAGATTTCACCGGACATTTTAAAAAATGTTGCAAAACTAATAACATGATATGCAATTTTTTAGAGCGATAGACAGTGTTGTAATGCATTTTACATTGCTCACAAAGACAAATCATACGTGCAGGCTCATTCAAACCAACCACAACATTACACACTAAATATGAGTGTCCAGTTTTGCAGAGGAAAGCTGAGCTCCCTGAGCTTTTGGAGCATGCAAGTGGCCTTGTGGTTACAATGGGGGATGTGGTGGAGGTGACAGTTTATACACAAATTTTAACATACTGACGAATTAAATCTCATTTAGTGTGTGTCAGACACTGTGCAATAACTGGTCTAAGTTTAGCTATGTGACCAGATTTGTGAAAGCAAACATTTTTGGAACAGTTTTTTATGTTGTGCTTAACCTTATTTGCCACCACAGACTTTCTTGTGCGCTTCTCCGGTCGCTTCCAGCAACAACAACAGTATAGCTGCACTATGAGGGGGGGGGGGAAAAAAAACGGAGTTCATCTTACCTTGAGCCCGAGCGCTGAGGAAACAAGTCGCCGACAGCAGAATCCAACAGGAGACCCACACCTGTCCGACCTGTCCAGTAACCATGGTCCTGCTTGGCGCCACCGTCGAGTCCCCGGTGCGCCTTCCTCCTCCTCCCCGTCTCCACGCTGGGGACATGTTGCTCGGTGACCACCACACACACACACACACTCTCCCGGGGAAAGAGTCCTGGCTGTCCGCTGCTGTATGCTGCTGGTCCTGTGCGTCAGACTGCTGCTCCTCACTGGTGATGAGGGTGAGTGACTGTGGGGGGGTGAGTGGAGGGGGGGGGTGGGATTGTGGAGAGAGGAGAGCTCGCTCCGGCATGCAGACAGGCACGCGGTAGTGTGAGGAGCCCGTGGACAAGTCCCGCATGAGCGAGGCGGAGTCAGTCCAATTGAATTTGCTCGGCTGTCAAGTGTGCGAGACCGAATATTGACATCATCTTCTCATACTGCTCCGAATAACCCCTGGATGGATCACAGAGAGAAATAAAAAAAATAAATAATAAGGAATAGAAAGCGAGAAGTTCATGTGATGTCTGGATGCTTTTTGAGCTTTGGCTCAAGCCGTGTCATATGTCAGTCCTCTAAAATAAATAAAGATCAGTTATTTGTGTGTTTGCTCTCTAAATACCTTCTTATTGCAGCTGTCCTTGAGCAAGGCACTTCAGCAAAGCCAGCTGCTCCATTTCATCCCCCAGCAGTAGGCTGCATGTAGCTCCCAGGTGTGTGAGTGAGTGTGTTTGAAAGTGCAAACAGACTTCCCACAGAGGTTAAAAAAGGTTTCCTTGTGCGTAAAAACGACCTCCGCTGTGCCGTTGTGTCATTATATGTGGCGACTGACTATACATTTTTTTGGAATGAATTGACCATCCCATTATAGACCAGATCAGTGCGCACGACCCGAGCCAAACGATGCCAGCACAAAGTGCTCTGTACGCTACTGCCACCACGCGGCAGAAAGCGGTAGGAAACATCCATTTTGACAAGATGTGATTGATTGTTGACACATTCAAACCAAAATGCCTGTTCAAAAGCTACCTGATGACAAGTAAATCTTCCCAAATGGCTGTTTCGGGATGTTTCTACTGCGGAGGATAAAGCATTAACTAGGTCACAGACTTGAAAAAGTAAATGGTACGAGCCCCCGTTCTGTGGATCTATTTGTTCTGCACTGGCCTCGCTTCACCCTGGCTCTGTGGTGTGGTTAAAAGCGGAACCATTAGACAGACAAATAGCATATATAGGAAATAACCTGTTATGTGAATGCTTTCCTTTCACCACACAAAGGATAAAAGGAGAGTCTGAGCACACGGTGAGAACAGAGGAGGGTACATATGGGCTGTGATATCCGCTTTGTTGTCCTTGCTCCCTTTGAGCTCGCTGAAAAATGCAAGGTATGAGCTGTCCGCCTTAAAAACATCCCCCTACGTGTGCCATTAGATTTTGCGAGTTCTATCGACTAACAGGGAACATCCAGGCTACTGTAGCTAAAGGTAAAGCCGCTGCTTTTCAAAGAGCAAAGTGTAAACAGAGGTGGTTCTCTCTGCATGGTGCTTTATATAGTCACACAGTGAATCCGTCCTTTGCTCCACAAATAACCAACTCCCCTTTGTCCCCACGTCTTACAAAGTCTCATCGCTACCAGGAGCTCATTTGGTGTCATCCATTCCTCCCTCCCTTTTATTTCCTCTTCCCCCCTCAACCCCCCACCACCCCCTGATAATGATGTGCTGATTATGAGGCTCTTAGGCCGGCAGATTGCTCTCCAGTCTCATTCGCATGCAGTGGAAAATTGCTGCTGTCTTGGAGCCCCCCCCCACCCCGCTGTGCGTATCAGGCAGGTTGACATTAGCAAGCTGCTGGGAACAGAGCTCAGGCACCGGGGCAGGTGCTCCGTCTCCGTCTCTATATAACCGTTCTGCAGCAGAGGAAACAGAGGCTGGCTGATGCTACAAGCCACGCAGGCTGCTGTCAAACAATATGGTATTGTGTAGCTGACAGTTACGCACACACTTGAATAGCTACTTTTGTTGCCGAGTAAAGGATATAAAAAACAAACTCATTTACTTGTCTTCTACCATCACAACTGCTCCATTAGTTGACGTGAAGACGAGCGTCTTTCATTTCCAGAGATGTGTTATAATGTGTTTAATCAAAGCGCTTCTTCATATAAGTGTTGAGAGAGAGAAAAATGATATCAAGTAATTGCGTTTTTCAAAAGGTATTGCAGGAGTCCTTGATGGACTAAATGATTAGACATTCAAAGACCACATTGCCTTGGTGACATTGACGAACAAACAAAAAAGGATGTTTCAAATAGACATTGTTCATATTGAAACCTTGGACATCCTTGAACAAGTGTTCTAGACCGGACAAGTCTCCCTCTAAAAGGGTCACTTTTTCTTATTGTATAAACAGCACAAAAGAAGTCGACATGTTTCAAGAGATTTTCTCCAGTTGAGTGTATTTTTCCTGACGGCCTCGAAGGCTGAATCTGAGATCAAATGACTTGTTAAGACAGATGCTCTTTGCAATGTGACATTCACTTAAATGGCACTAATAGAACTTGTCAATCTTTTCTTAGAGGCATCACTCATATGTAATTATCCAGCCCAGTCGCACAGCAGTTCGTGAAATAGTAATAGTAAGTCACGAAATGTAATGTTTTGATTCGTGTATAATTTCAAATTTTTTTTGTGATGGTCAACACGAAATCAATCCGTAGCCTATGTAATTCATGTAATTGTGAACAGGGAAATATAGAGAGCAGTGAACACCACGTAGGGAAGAGGTCGGGGTGGATGGGTGGATGGGTGGGTCAAAAAACACAGAACTTTCGCCCAGGAGACCGGTGTTCGTGTCTCGTGTGAAACCACAAGACAACGTTGATTTATTTATCACGTAACTTCCGAACTTGAGTTACAGCACTTCCGGAGTTATTTTAACCCAAACCACGATCTTTTCCTAAACCTAAGTAGTTTTGTTGCCTAAACCTAACCAAGTCGATCTATTCCTAATCCTAAGTCGTTTTGTTGCCTAAACCTAACCAAGTCAATCTTTTCCAGACCTAATTAAGTAGTTTTGTTGCCTAAGCCTAACCATGTTGATCTTTTCCTAAACCTAACTAAGTAGTTTGTTGCCTAAACCTAACCAAGTCGATCTTTTCCTAAACCTAACTAAGTAGTTTGTTGCCGAAACCAAACCAAGTCGATCTTTTCCTAAACCTAACTAAGTAGTTTTATTTTGAAAAGACTGGAGCGGATACTGTGTGTTACGTGTTTCTGGACATTCGTAGGAAAACGCACGAAAAATACGTTGTAGAAAGCCTTGCTGAGCGTCACGAAAAAAAGGGGAAATTCGTGTCTATGTACATGAATAAAAAGATTAAATTCCGTGACTATTTCACAAACTGCCGTGAGACTGTGTTGAATTATTTGGGTCATCAGATTATTTTTTCTTATCATTTTAACATCAGGATGTTCCAACATGTTGATGTGTCTCAGGGTCACTGACAGTGGTAGCGGGACTGTGGCGATAATGCAGTCTCATGTAGCATCGCGGCTAAATAAATACCCGTGTTGGTCTGGGAGATGGGGGAATGCACCATGGCCCTTTTGGAAAGCTGTTCTCTTTCCCATCAGCTCGCCTGATTTGAAATGGCCTGATTGAAATGAGCTTCATTTGAGATTGGCCCTGTGCTGCTGCCTCACTTATGCATGCAGGCGAAGGCAAACAAAGTGGCCATGAAATGCCAGTCTCTCTGCCTATCACATCTGTGGCTACAAACACTATATGGTCTGTCGGTTTTAAACAGAAAAAAACAGTCCAGCCATTCGCTCCAGCTTTGTTCTTCATTCTCTGCAGACGCTGCTGCTATTTGTCACACATGTTGCTGCTGTTGATTTGCTTTCCTCAGAAAAAAAAGAAATGTGTTCCCTAACAAGTGCAAGCACACACACACACACACGTACAATACATACAATGTTGCTGCATCTGCCTTGACACCTCATCCATAGTATCTCACAGAGGAAATCAGATTTCTCTGCAGTAACAGATCATCTCACAGCTCCTTCCTTGAGACGGTGGTAAACTCCAACTGCAAATTGAAACATGAAAAATACAACCAAACCGCTGCTTCCACGAGATGCATAGCCGCGTCTCAGCAAAGACATCAGAGGGGTAATATCCCATTCTACGTCGCACCCTTAGATCTGTTTTCTCCCCCACACAACAAAACCTAATTTGCATGTCTTTGTGCATCTTCTGGACTCGGATTTCACCATAAGTTTCAAAATAAATGATTTTAAACAATGGTTGCATCCACAGCATATCAACTACCCGTAGTCAAGTTATCAGAGTTTATGTGCTTTTAAAGAAACAATACCGGGTTGGTCTCAGAATATTAATAATATCAGAATGCTACATGGTTATTATTACCCAAGGGACAACTCACTTAGGAATATTGCCTTGAATCACCGGCATAATTGGCCTCCTCGAGTCTCACTTTGATGTAAATAACATTAGCAATTTTCCAGTCATTTTGCATTGATCTTCCACTGCAGAATTCTGCCCCCGAGAAGCAGCTGGAAATTGAATGTCTTAAACTGGAGATGTGAAGGGTGCATTTCATTCAGAGAAACTGCGAGAGAGATGCAACATTATTGGGATTGATTCCGTGCCTCGCCACGGGCAATTTCTGCCCATCATGCACCGACACGTGGAACGGTATACATGCAACATGCACGCGCGTTGCATTTGATGGCCACAAAGTTACATTATGACTTTGCGTTATGCTGTAAACTGCCGCTCCAGGGCCAAGTCTTTATCAGACTGTTTGCTTTCAAAACAATTCTTTTCATAAATCCACCGTGCTACTTGACAATTTGACATTTGTTTACTGATTGTTGTGTCCTATTCGGAACTGTTCCTCCTTCCCGTGTCACTCCATGTGACCTTCGCCACGCTGATTAGGCAATTTATTGTTTGTACTTCCTCTGCAAAGTCCTTGTTTAGAATGAATAGCTTGCGCTGCTGGTAGAAATTGTGTTTTTGTGTCCCTGTCCTTTCTCTCACTGATAGCGTGACAGCTGCAGAACTCTATATAATCTTTCATTACATTTGAAGTGTAGAAAGAGTGCAAAATGGAGTTTAAAGCACCTCATACATAGTGAAGTAATCAATGTTTACCACATTGTGTTGCAGAGTTATGAGTTTTCTAACTAATCAATAATTATGACCTGCTTGTTTTTCCTTGCATATGAAAAGCAGTTCATAAATCGCACGGCAGTTTGGATCGCTGTAAACAAAAGCGAGCTATATCCCTGGTAACTTTTAGATCACCGCTGATAAAGGTCATCTTCACATTCAGCTGTTGGAAGGTAATTAAAGCAGCTATTTACATGCTGAGCAAAAATAATTTTCCACCGCTAGTTCTGCCTTTTGGCTGATCGCATCATGCTGCTAAATCCTTGAGCCCATAAACCCCGCCATGGTATATCATGGCATTATAAAATACCCTGGGCACACTAAAGATTAGGTGGGATGAATAGAGATATAGGAGCCAGAGGTCTCTTAGGGATTTCACACTGGTTCTAGCATGTGAAATTCCTCCCTGTAGCCATCACTCTGCTGCCATAAGCCTCCTGTGTGCGCGATGCTGTTGCAGCATACCTATTCAACCCAACATCCAAACAGAGAGGAATCCATATCTTGGCTTTAATAACATTATGTTAAGGGTCTCTTTTTCCAGGTGTTCATTACAGCCTGGCATTGCTGCAGGAGGCAGGGTGACAACAGCCTCCCTCCCGGAGTTTGACAAAGTGTGAAGATTTTGAAACCTAATGATTTCCAAAACCAACATTCACAGCTGGCATGGGCAGAATTTTAAAACACAAAAACATCGTGTTTGATCCCACAGAGATGAAACTATTGTCTGCTTGGTCTAGTCGCAGTGAATTATGGGGCTTGTAATCAGATCAATGGGTTTGAATTATCGCACTGTACGGATGGCATTATACCACACGAGTCGGCTAAACTTAAGCCAATTGAATTGCCCAAGTAGCTTATAGCAGTGACAGAGTGATTTATGTAGTTTTCAGGTTTTGGCCTGTAGTGTAATGTAAATGAATGCGGTGGAGCTGGAGAGCTCCCATGTGGGTCGGGCATTGTTTGGGCTGTCTAGAAAGCACAGGACAAGGTGTGTACAAACATTAGCATTCAGTCCAAATGCTCTGCACCCTCTCCGCCTTATTGTCACAGTGCAAATGAGATGGCTATAAAATAAGGTGTGACTCATCCTTCTCAAACTGCACGACAAGTTAGAGCGCGTGTTATGTCGAGTTGATCAACCGTACGGTGTCAGTTTGCTCTCAAAGTGACTGACATCCACCGCTATTCCGACATCAACGAAGAGATAATGTAGCATACGGCTTTGACGTACCAACAATTGGTTAGACTGAGTAATGGCAGCGATGATTCTCGCAGATGTCACAGCAAGAGCATTTGCCGACTGTCATTAAGAAATGATTCCCAATAGAGAGAGATTAAAACATTAGCGACATGATCCTGTCCTGTAAATGAGGCTTGACAGACTGCTCCTTTCCTCTCTCCTAATGTAATTGGCCGCAGGAGATTAGATGACCCGTTAACGGTTTATTGAAAGTATTTGCAAGATTTGCCGTAAAATGACATATTGATTTCCATAAAGCAACAATAAAGTGGGCTGTAAAGTACATCGAGCCGTAGCCCCGTTATAACAGCATCAAAGCCGAGGAGATTTGATGGAGCTGTTCGGGCTAAGGGTTTATATTCTTGGTGTAAAATTTTATATTTTCAGTATGCGGCCCACGTCCTCCACAGTTTAACACCTGAGTGCCGGAGCCACACAAGGTTAACAAAGCAAGACATCATTTTCATTAGAGGAGCCACTCGAGCTAATCATTGAGAGCTCTTGTGAAGTGATTATATCAAAAACATAATTAGCGTCCTTGTGACGTCAAAAGACGTCGTGCTTGAGATCGGACAGCTGCAGTAACTTCAGCAGATATGATGGAGGTCATTTTTGTCATCGGGAATATGGAGCCAAACATTTTACACTGGCACTAAATATGGCTGCTCCATAAATTGGACACAGCGCCAACAGGCAATCATGTTCTTTAAGTCCATTAAACATTTAACCACTGAGCGGGCCCGTCTCTTTGACGACAGTGTTGGACTGAATAGACTGAGCGCATTTCAGGTTCACATGTATTTTCCCCCCTCAGGCAGTCAGAGGGGGGAATCAGATATCATCTCCTGTTGATGCAACAGCTTCCATCAGTCCATACAGTCAGTCTCCAAAACCTCCAGGAAGGATGCCTGCGGGCTCCAGCAGCCTCAATTGAGCCCTTATCTATTCCCAAACGCAAAGTCTTTATGCTTCAGTTTGGGGTTTACTGCTGCCAAGGGATTGTAGTCAAACACATCAGAAACAGCTTTATCTTCATCATTTCATGTTTGCCTTTCCTGTATTTTATACACACACACACAGTACATGGCAACCCATACTAAAGACTTCATTAGATATTAAGAGAGACTCGTGCCTCAGCTGATGTCATCCCCATGTAATTATGCTAAGATCAAGTAATGATTATCAAGTGTATATAAGGGAAGACACCCCAGGCAAAAACATGTTTTTCATGCACTGGTCAAGTTTGAGATTTTGGGCTAATTTGCTTCCAGAACATGTCTTCTTTCAGACTAGTGGAGAGAAAACATCCAAAATACACATTTAGGTGTTTATTTTACTACTTTGTCTATTTGTGTCTGTAGATTTCTCCTAAATTCACCAAAAGTTACCATTAGATAATGCATCGTTTGCATATTTAAACATAACATTTCAGAAAACTTGTAATACAAAAAATAATTGTCTTAATGTAAGTAATCAACTGGGGACGTTTCATGGTCATATCTATTAGTAAAAAATGTTTAATCTATTCAACCGTAGTGTCTTGCAAAATGTATTGAATTTCACAATACATATGTTTAAAGGTCGTTTCCCTCAAAATTATTTTTCTCTCAGACTCTGAGCCAGAAATCTCCACTTCAGTAGCACTTACATCCACCAAACTTTCCAGTTTCATTCCTATCTATATTCTGAAGGTTTCTACAGAGGGGTTTGTTCATATATCATCCATAGCCTGATTTATTGAGCATTTTATCCCTAAAAACGTGTCGAAAATGGATTTTCTTTTTATGGCTGTTGACAGTATTTTCTGATTTATGGAGTGATAAAAACATGTCTTCTTTCAGACTAATGGAGAGAAAACATCCAAAATACACATTTAGGTGTTTATTTTACTACTTTGTCTATTTGCATCTGTAGATTTCTCCTAAATTCACCAAAAGGTAGCATCAGATAATGCCTAATTTGTATATTTAAACAAACAATTTCAGAAAACTTGTAATAAAAAAAATAAATGTACTAATTTAAGTAATCAACTGGGGAATTTTCCTGTAGATATCTATTAGTTAATTTCTTTTTACCCTATTCACCTTTAGTGTCTTGCAAAATGTATGTGATTTTAGAATCCATATCTTTAAAGGCAGTATTCTCAAAATGGGTTTTCTCTGATACTCTGAGCCAGAAATCTCCACTTCAGTAGCACTTACATCCACCAAACTTTCCAGTTTCGTTCCTATCTATATTCTGAAGGTTTTTTACAGAGGGATATGGTCATATATCATCCATAGCCTGATTTATTGAACATTTTATCCCTAAAAACATGGCAAAAATTGATTTTTTTTTTATGGCCGTTGACAGTATTTCCTGATTTATGGAGTGATAAAAAAAGATATCCAAAATTCCCACTGTAAAAATCTTTGACTCTAATATATATCAACAAAATGAAACAAGATTTTTGAGCCTGGCTTTATCCAATGTTCACATTTCTGTTCTGGAAATTTATGCAAATTAGCACATATTACTATGCTAAGATAATGCCTCATTTGCATTTTTAAACAAATCTTGTAATACAAAAAATGTCTAAATGTAAGTAATAAACTCGGAAAGTTTCATGGTGATATCTAGTAGTTATTTTTTTACCCTATTCACTTGGGGTGCCATAATTTATGAAAGACTATCAACACAAAAGGCTGAAGACTCTCAATAGAACTACTAGAGAGATCTGCAGTCTGACTGACGTTTGCTGGATGAATTCAGATCTTGACCTGCTGGCTCTCACAGGTCTTTATTGACCTGATTCTGTTGTTCCTGACTCAATACTGGCTGCCTCAAGAGACTTCAGAGTGAAGAGCTCGCAAACCTCTGAAAAAAAAAAAGGTTTCACTGCTTCTTATTTAGAGTAAAATAATTTAATGCCATCACATAAATCTAAATCTGAAATATAGAATGTACCGTATAAAGAAAATAAACATGTTGAGACAGCTTATGAATGACACAGTAGTTCGCAAGTCATTTCGCGTGTAATAAGAATGCTGTTCTTGCTTTTGTCGTGTTATTTGTACGTCACGTAGTCCGTACTGACTGCAATGTAAACGCAACCGCATGAATATGCTACGCTCAGAGCTAGTGACGCAGAATAAAAAGCGAAGAAAGACTGCGTATGAGGGGCGGGAGCAGAGGTGGATGGGTCCACGACTTTCAACCAAGAGACCGGTGTTCGAGACACCAGGTGTATGGTTACGTTAGTGACGTCTTTTCCATACTTCTGTTAGGTTGTTTCCATACGTATTTTACTTAGTTTACGTACTTATTTTAAGCCTAACCATGATGTTTTCCTAAACCTATGTGGTTTTGTTGCCTAAGCAACAAAACTAAACTACTCAATCCTTAGGGACTTGGCTTGGGAACTGACGGGTTGCCGGTTCAAGTCCCCGCGCGGACCAATTACGCGCTGTGGACTGGTAGCTGGAGAGGTGCCATTGAGCAAGGCACCGACCCCCCAAACTACTCCCTGGGCGCTGTATAGTAGCCATCCAGTGCTCCTAATATACTAGGATGGGTTAAATGCACTAAATATCACTGTGTGCTGTGCTGTGCTATGTACAATGTGTAACAATATAATTGGATTTACATTTTACATTTAAACCTAACTGTTGTGTGGTGTAAAAAAAATGCGAAAAGAGGAGTACAAATGACCTACGAAAAGGCTGAAATGCATTGTCATGACATACGGAATGTCCTTGTAATGTCGTCATGAGATCGGATTATGTTGAGAACACTCAATGAGCTCCTTGTCAAATCAGATGGGAAATAGGTATATTTGTCTGTAATCTCAGAGTGAGAGCTCTGGCTTAGAATCGGAAGGTCATGAGAGAATATGTGTGCTTTGTGACCGGACCCTGTCCTTTGTGGTTTCCCCTGTCATATCATGACAATGGGCACATTTGCACACACACTGTGCCTTGGCCAAAAGGGATGCTCTTTCTTGCCTTCTTTTTGAGCTTTCTTTACGCCAGCTCGCCTGCTCCTGGGGCTCTTTCCATCCATCCAAGACGAGCCTGACTAGCGTTGGCAGGGACTGTCCCCAACCGAGAGTGGCCTCCAATGTCACAGATGGCTAACAGGAAGTAGGGGAGTCATGATGAAGTCAGTAGGTAGAGTGCAGGCCACCGGCAGACTAATGGAACCTGAACACTGACGTTGTGAGTCAGATTTGGACTCAGTTTGGATGTGGACGTTTTTCCCGCGAGGCCAAGCGCCCACTGTCCTCTGTGGTTCTCTGTGTCACCTCACGACGATTTGCCCCGAGTGGATGTGACTGCTAATACGCCGTGGCCAAAAAGCCTTCTCCATGCTTTTTGTCACCTCTGTCTGATCCTCCAGCCATCCCAGCATGCCTTCTAAGCCCAGGTGAGAAGGGCAGCCTCCCACTGCGGTGCAGACCGTCCAGGGAATACATGTTCTGTGTCCACTATTTTCTCCTAAAGAAGTTGTACAAAGAAACCCAATGAGCCGCCCACACTCTCCTCTCCATTTGCATTACCGGTTTTCGGAACCAGAGCAATTCAAACTCGCTGTGGATGCTCCTTTGAAGCCGCCCACTGACAATGATGGAAAGTAACTAAGTTTATTTAGTCAAGCTCTGTACTTAAGTACAATTTTGAGGTACTTGTATTTTACTTGAGTATTTCTATTTTCTACTACTTTATACTTCTACTCCACTACAATTCAGAGGCAAATATGGTACATTTTACTCCACTTCATTTAATTGAAAGTCACTAGTAACTTTGCAGATTAAAGTTACTACAAAGAACTTTTAATTTGTTATGACAGAGTCTAAATTTAATACAGCTGCCTCTATATGACCTTCGCAAGCAAACGAGACCATCGGCAAGAATATTGGCTTCTTCTATATTCTTAATGCCTGTCATCAGTTTCCGATTCCCCGCAAAATCAGATGAAACGATTTACATCATGCAGGTTCACCAGAAATTCCTTCAGCTCAGATCCCACCCAGATCCGGCTTCGCTACCACCTTTGAACCGCAGTCGAAGACAGCTCCTCCTCCGGCCAGGAGCAGAGCTTTGCCACCGGTCCCTGCTGGGAGCCAACACCGACACCACGCTGCTGGAGGCCCAGGCCGTATTGCTGGGCCCTCAGTAGTGAAGGGAGGCACGGGAGAACCAGAACCAGGACTGAGCAGCGAGGTAGACTGTCAGACCCTGCTGCAGTAAAATGAGAGGTTTTCTAAAGGGACTCTGGTGCTCGGAAACACTACCGCTTTTGTCCACAGGGACCGCCAAAATCAACACAAAATGAAAGTTCCTCGTAGCAGCTTATAGATACAACTACATACAGTATGCTAAAATGTATGCGCATAGAGAATAGCTTGTTGGTGAACATTTTTTTTTACTTGCGAATCAGAAAAACAACCAATGCATTGTTTCAGGATCCTTTCAGTTGTTCCAGTTTTTTTCTCAAACACAAACCCACTGACAAGCTTTACCGTACTTTCTTTTGCTTTCTGCACAACATTTCTTTTTTGCCTTGTTTTTGTAGCCAAAGTCTGACTCAATTTTTCTAGACCTATCATAACTCACTTCTGCTACAACAGTGAGAACTGAACACTGATGAGTAGCGTGCCAGCGGAGCCTGCATGGGAGTCATCTTATAGGCTGCAGCCTCTTACTTGCTGAAGGAATGGGACCATGTTATCAACAGCAATGTGATAGTGGAGAGCTGGAAGGATGCTGAACTGGGGCTTTAAAACCTGCATTTTAGTCCACCCATCAACTTCTTTCAGATCTCAAAGGATCTCCATTTCACCTGTTGATATTCAGTGGGATCTATATTACTAACCCTCTCACATTATCATGATAGGCCATTTTATTTGGTGTCAAACATATAATGCTTCTCAACATTAATATTCCATTCACCTGTAGAATCTCTCTGTAGCAGATTAAAAAAAATCATCTGCTGAAACCTTTCAAAACTTAAAATAATGGGACTCATGCTAACAGACTGCTGTGATTGAATACTTTTCCTCTTTAGCCTTATTCACTACAAATTAGTTTTCCCAATCACATGCCGTTGTTTTTTTAATCCTGGACCTGCTCATGTCTCATTCATTTCCCAGTCGCCACCACCTCTCTGTTGTTCCAATTTCCTGTTTCCCCCGTCTCCAATTTTCTTTCACATTCTCTATTTCAAATGTCAAGTAGCAGCTGCCAGTGCCGTGCCATTGCGGCCTGTGCTCATAAATCTGGGCTAATTCTCCACCTCTCTCTTCTGTGGTGTATAAATCTTCTCACTCACAAGAGCATTGGTCCTTTTGATGAATGGGCTAGAGAACGCGCTGGGTGCCAAGCGAGCTCAAGTAATGCACACAAGCACAGACAGTAAAGTGTTAAAGTTAGTCTGCTTTTCATTTGTTTGATGCTTCTTAGTGCTTCTACTTTAGAAAATAATACAGAGGCATTCACCCTGTTGACACTCGAATGCTGTGGAAAAGCTTTATTTGTTTTCTTTTTGGTTTGCTCTTATATAAGATGTTTTTTGCAATTTATCCCCTAACACCTGCATAATTTTATTCTGAAGGTAAAAAGAAAAATAGCTGGAATATCTACGATAGAACCACAAATGCCAGTGTCAAGTAATTCACTCACTTAAAAGAAGAAAAGAAGGCACTTCTCTGAAGATTAAATTCCTCAGTGAAATGTTGCATTCAAAGTCATGAGTAAAGGTTGAGGCTTGACTAAGCGTGACACTGGCTCATCTAATTGCCATAACAACACATGAGTCAGGGCTAGTTTGGAGCAGAGGACTAGTTTGTTGCCACACATGCGCAGCCGTGAGTGGGTGTTTTGCTTAATGAGAGGGAATGAGGATTTGCGCCGCCACTAGCTAACAAACAGTTGTTATTTTGTGCTTCATTAATACAGGCTGCTTGAGTCGGCTCAGTTGATCTCCATGTCAACACACATTACCGAGTCAATCTTGCGGCTTGACTACTCGGTGAGAAACCAATCATAATCGATCTCCTTGCCTCACCGTGGGCAAGAAAGAGACAGAAACACCCCGCCAGCTTGTCAAGTGCCAGAAACGCTCCTTCAAAAAGACATCTTGATGACACGGTCCCTTGGCACACTCTGGGCATTTGTCCATCACTTTGAACAGTAAATGAAAGTGCCACAGATGACATCAGTCATTATGAGGAGCCTGTCATGGCACCTCTCCACTGCAGCTCGGTATCAACTTCACCTGATACTTCACAGGTGATGATGGAAATGTTGAGGTCGGTCCCCAGCTGGCAAACAGGGGGAGAAGTTGTTGCCTGAGCTGAGCTGATAACTGACACGTTAATACACCGTATGCTTGAAAAGATACATCACCGTCTTCGACGTTTGAAGTGAAAACAATCCCAACAGTCGCTAAATTATCTCACAAACAACTACAAGATGAGTTCTTAAAAAGATCCAAGTCTTGATGTCACATATTGCAGCGGGGATATCTGGAAAGCCTTTTTAGACATATACAAAGACACAAAGTACCAAAGTAACGGTGACAGCAAAGAAAGATGTGACTCCAGAGATGGTATAAATTGATGACCTCTGGATACAGGCACCTCTGTGGACCCAGTGGGCCAGTCTAAATCAGGATAGACAAACAGAATGGGCCGTTTTTATTTTTTTCCTTTCAGTGGTGCTGGAGTCGCCACTGGCCCAAAGGTCCTACACAACTCCAGATGGCCAGTCCGTCCTTGAGTGGCAGTAGCATAAAAGTTAAAGAAGCAGCCCCTCTGGAAAGGTTGCTCATTCAAATCTCTAGACAGGCTGGAGGTCTACGCGGGGAAATAAATGAGAACGCTCCTAAATAACTACTTCCAGAAGGTACCATTTAGTAAGGCACTAAACCCTCACCTGGTCTGATGCAGCCTAATTGCTCAGTGCTTAAAACAGAGAGTCTCACCTGTGTGAAGGTGTGTTTAACACTGTGTTGATGCCAAGCGGCTACATCCTGGTCTGAAAAGTGAAGCCAATGCTGAAGTGCCTTAAACTTGCATTCTTCATAAAAGCCGGCAGGGGGCGACTCCTCTGGTTGCAAAAAGAAGTCTGATTGTATAGAAGTCTATGAGAAAATGACCCTACTTCTCACTTGATTTATTACCTCAGTAAACATTGTAAACATGAGTTTATGGTCTCAATCACTAGTTTCAAGTCTTCTTCAATACAGCATGCTGTTCATTTAGTAAATTATGGTCCCATTTAGAGTCAAATAGACCATAAAGCAGGGTATCCAAAATGCCGAAATTGAGGCTTCAAAACGGCAGTCCACAAATATGGGTGACATCACGGTGACTCCAGTACGTCCGCCTCTTATATACAATCTATTGTTGATGCTCAAACAAGGCTAAGAGCCTACAGTCATGCTAGCGGCTCTGTGAAGCTGTACTTAGGCATATTGGTACTTTGAGCTACAGTAAATGCTAACTTTAGCATGCTAAACAATCACAATGTCAAAATGCTGATGTTAGGCAGATACAGTAATGTTTTCCATGTTCATCATAATTAGACCTATAACCTTAACCAAGTAGTTTTTTTTATTGTAACCATGATGTGGAAGGTCCCCTAACCTTAAAGATGTAGTCATTTTAACCTAAAACTAGATGTTTTTCGCCCCTTAACTAAGTGTATATTGTAACGCAAACCATGTTTCCCCTAATCCAAACCAAGTCGTCCAAGTAGTCGTCCTGCTGACAGGGCCGTCAGATCAAGTGTTTGGAGGACAGTCACCAAAAACATATTTTTTTCTTTTAATTTGTTGAAAATATTTGACTAAGTGACATTTTGACCTTATGATGGTGCCAGTGGAAAAGCTAAGGGATCACCAAATTCATCATTAGGGGGAAATTCATGTCTGTACCAAATGTCATGACAATTGATCAGTTTCACTAAAAAAGCAAAAATGTCAACTACATGTTGGTGCGAAAGGAAAAGATCATCATTAAGCAACCATAGAGCCTTGAATGTCTCCATCAAGTAGAAACATGTAGAGAAAACTTTCCTGCTGGTGACACCAGATACAAATTGGGGATGTGGATACCATGGATATCTGTACAAGATTGAATGGCAGACCATCCATTACAGTTGTTCTTAGAATAACTACAATAAGTTATTTTACCGATACCTACCAAGGCTCCTCCCTGCTAACATCTTCCCCCCCCCCTTTTTCTTTTCTCTGTCATCCCTGAATGTGACATGCTACCTGCCAATTAGATCTTGCTTCCAACCCAGTTGATAGGAGTGATGTAGAGATGCAGGGTGCTGGAGCAGAGCCCTTGGGCGATGGCTGGGGTAAAATATGAGTGTCTTGCCAATCCTGATGAAATGCTGGAGTCGCCTGTTACGCAGCGGGCCGTCCCCGCCGCCATATATCACCCAGCGCTGTCATATCTTCTCCGACAGGTTCGGTAAATCTCTCACTGTTTTTACTGTTTAAACTGTTACTCATTGCTTATCTTGAGTCATCCTCCCAAGGCAGGTTGTGGAAGAACATTGTGGACATCATGCCTGGCGTTGTTGGGCCTAGTGCTTAAGTGATGGGACTTTAATTGGAACTATCCAACGTGTGATTTCTCATGATACCTCTTGAGGCCTAGGGACACGGGGGGCGTGACGAATAAACGACACGAAAATGTGAAATTCTCATCTATGAATATGTTGCATCAAAGCTATTCATACCGGCAGTGATGCGGAACTTGAGCCAAGCTGTGAAACCAGTTCTAAAATTAAACAAGATTCAGCAGTGGCATCGCCTATTTCTTGCTTAAAATGTTTTCAGAAGTAGATTTTGGTGGATTGTTTAGACGGAATAACAGAAAGTTTATGAGCAGGCCGCCATGTTGTTTCCTGTTTGAAACGGTAAGCAGAAAACCAGGGACCAATCACGTGCATTCAACCATTCACGTCACCGCCTGAACGGCCAGTTGAATGGAGCAGTATGTCCTAGTGTCCTCGCCAGACCTGGTGGACATGTAGCGCTGGATTTAACATTATAGACATGACCACTGACTATTTGTACAACAATTTAGCCACAAATTAACGGAATGACCATACACCGTCCGGACATATACTCGGTTTTGACCAAGTCTTGTTCAATAAAAGGTTCGAATAGATTTGCACAGACAGAGGACCAACTACCGGGACAGCCTGATGGAACGTGACATAAGAACGGCGTTCTTGCTTTTGGCGTGTCATTTGTACGCCGTGTAGTCTGTACTGACTGCAATGTAAATGCATCTGCGGAAATATGCTACGCTCAGAGCTAGTGACGTAGAATAAAAAGTGCGAAAGACTGCTTATGGCGGGTGGGAGTGGAGGTGGATGGGTCCAACAAACACAGGACTTTCCACCAGAAGACCGAAGCTGCGTTAGTTACATTTGTGAAATTTTTTTTAGGAGTGTTTGTAACGTGTTTTTCGTACTTATGTTATGTTTTTTCCGTACTTATTGTACTTAGTTTACGTACTTATTTTATGGCCAGCCATGACGTTTTTCCTAAACCTATAAGTGGTTTTATTGCCTAAACCTAAGTGAGTGGTTTTGTTGCCCCCTGCTGGTATTGCACCTTTATACACACAAGTAATATTCACGCCTCGGCTTGGAAAAACATGACACTGACACGCTATCCTCTAGTGGAGAGATGGGTCATGATATTGGGTTGGACCCAGTCAAAGAAACCTTGCTCCACAGCACTACTAGCGGTGGAAAACTCCACCTTTAAGTCAATGACAAATACAATTTAATCAACCTTAAACAACTACTTTTATTCAAGCTAGTCTCCCCCTCATTTGTGTACTATATACACAGTATGTCCATGCATACAAATGTGTTGACAAGTCCATTATACTGTATAGGCACGGCGTATGTTTGTGTGTGTGCGGGAAAAGAAGGTATCAGCAGCAGTAATCTAATTATCCTGACACTAAGTGAAGGGCACAAAGGGATTATGGAGGTTAAGCACTGCATTCCATTAGTGGTCTGACACTTATCACCCCTATCAATTCATTATCTATAATTATCCCCCATATCAGTAGAAAAGACCAACAAATTCAGCTGGAGCGTAAGAACCCGAAACTGTGTGTTGAATATAAGATGCTCGAATCCCTGAAATAGCCTCATTTCCACACTCACAACAATTCACTAACAGGATGCCGTGCAGCAGGGGAAGCTGGGGATTAAGCTGAATTGTCACTGGGGTTTATATCAGTGCATGATCCGGGTATGAGAGTCAGAGCGAGTGGGAGGTGGGAAAAAAAAATGCAAGTCGCCCTCAGGTGCAGTGGGGTCTACTTAGCACATGAATAATGTAATGAAATAGCTGGTGATTTATTCTACAGTAAACACTAGGTTTTGACAGAATGTCTTCAGACGGCGAGTGTTTGTAGGTGACTGTGTGTTTTGACACCTCCGTACATTGCTCGCACGCTTGTGTGTCTGGATGCAGCCGTCTGAGAGCATGCCATCGGATGTATGTTTAAGTGATGAACCCCGTGTGCGAGGTGCTGGCTGAGCTCATCACAGGGTGAGGGCCGTGTGTGGGCTGCTGTCACCTGTCCTCCATCATCCCTCCTCCCCTGCCTGTCCCCGAATCTCACGGCTGTTTCATGTCATTCATTAATAGATGCCCCTGGGCCAACAATAGCTCACTACCGCCTTTTATTACTGTCACTTCACTCTCAGAGTCGTCAAGGTCAAATCCGCTTCACTGTCGTTCACCTGTCACACGCGACGTGCTGACATTTGTGTTACGGGGAGCAAGAAGGAACGCGCGTGTGTGTGTGTGCGTGTGTGTCTAAAAAAAAAAAAAAGAGTAAGAGGGTGAAAGAGAGAAAGAGACAGAATGACAGAGAGGAGAAGGAAAGGAAATAATAAAACGTCAGGAGAGCTGCCATGTGAACAGATGTCTGTTCTATGTCCTTGATTAACCGTGATGAGTATAGCTCCTGTGAGGATACGATATGTAAGTAAAAATATAAAGGCAAGCTGTTTTCTGGGGAGATTTTTTAATCACAGGATCATTGGTTTTTGGAAAGAAGTGATCCGTTTTCAAAGACAGTTGAAGACTTAATAAAATTAAATGTCACATCTGCCACAAACTGAAGGAGAGTTATTCTAACTTTGATCGATCAACTTCACTATGATTTCCTGTCTGATGCATTCTGCATGGCACTAAAGAAAGTACTATACAATATATAACATGGAGGTTTTTCTCTATGTTTCAATGATTCAAGGATTTAAAGGTTTATTTGAGACGTACACAGAAAAGACTAGTGTGAACAATAAGAATTAGAAAGAGAGAAATATAAATAGGGATGCACCGATACCGATACCAGATCAGATATTGGGCCGATACTGACTCAAATAGCTGGATCGGGTATCGGTGACAATGTGGCCGATCTATTCAATTCAGCTCTATTTTTATAAGCAATATACATTATAAACTGTAATTTTAATTTGACCAAAGTATTGTTGCATTAAAAACACTTGAATTGTAATTCCTGTTAATTTTGAATTTTTTTTTACAAAGTTGCTGGTGTACGATTTATTATTTTAATAATAAATAACAATCAGTAAATGTATATCTATATATTTATATGTTGGAAAAACAATGTTTAAGTCAAGCCTGGTGTCGGATCGGTACTCGGTATCGGCTAATACCCAAAACCCAGGTATCGTTATCGGTATCTGGACTGAAAAAGTCTGATCGGTGCATCCCTAAATATAAAGGATACAAATTCATGTGTACAATAGTAAAATGTGCATATGTCACAAATATGGATGGTTACTTCAGTATTTTTCAACTTGGACCCTATTGTCCCATGTTTTTGTGTCTAAATAACTAATGGGTACAACAATTCCTGAACCTGGTCCAGTATTGAGGGAGAGCGCTCTAGACGGCAGCTGCTCACAGGCTGCAATATGGTGCTGTTGGGGCAAGCTGGCACCGTCATTTATGTCCACTAAAAGTGCTTGTTTTTGCCATGACAGGCTCTGTTTGTTCCAGTCCTGGATCCCGGCTTCGCCGTGGGTCAGCCCGGACTGCTCAGAGAGGGCCGAGGCCCTGCCTGCTCATACACTGTCAGCTGTCCGGGCTGGACCCAAAGCAGGACTACGGTGGCATGCTGCACTCCGCTCAGCCGGGACTGGATCCCGGTACGGGTGAAGGACTGCTGTACGGGCAGCAGTTTACAGACAGGCTTCTAGTGACACATTACGCACACAAGGTTTATTTCCATCCTGAGGCTGCAGGGATTTTTAAAAAAATCTTGTAAGTCATAGTTTTACTGCTTAGTTTTACATAAGAAAGTAGAGATAAGCAGCCAAATAGTGTAGTAATAATAATAATAATCATAATCATTTTATTTATACAGCACTTTGTAGGTGCAATTTGCTTTCCAGATTAAAAAAAAATCTCCGTATATGACAGACAAAAACTAGGAACATGAGAGCTCATCAAGCAGCACTGAGCCCACACATAAAATGGAGGTGCAAGTGCAAGAGAAATTACTAAAATAACATGACGCCGTGTGGGCTGGTTTTCTTCCTGTCCTCCCCAATTTTTTTTTTTCAGTCACCAGCCCCCACTGAACTATAAATTACAATTATGCACATGCTCAAGTGCAAAGTGTATATGTGTCGGACTGCTGACTGAATACATCCACATTGCTTTTCTAATTGTGCTTTCAGCTCCGGCCTGTATTCACCTCGTTAGCTGTGTGTTCTGACACGAATGTGTCTGGCTTCGGACTGATTGTTGTAATGATCATCATGTGTGATCAATTTGACACTCAGGTTTCTGTTTTGCATGCTCCGGGAGGCTCAGGATTCGTCACCAAACGTCAGTGTGCAGTTTTAAGTAAGTGCTTTGTTTTCTCCTTAAAACATGTTTCTGAGAAAAAAGGGAAAAGCAATTTACTGTCCCAAAAGTGTTTAAACCATCTGGTACACAATTAGTATCTTTATTTTGTTCAGAAACTTGGGTGGTTAGTGCTGCAGTCATAATTAAATCAGTGTTTACTCATTCTTGCTGTATTGCTCATTATCCTTTCTTTACCACCATCTCTATCTGGAAGGCCGCGTGACAAGTAGGCCTGAGAAAGAGTGTCTCTGTTGAATTTCATGCTCCGAGCAGAAAAAAAATGACTCCTTTGGTGTTATGAGCATTTTGGGTTTGTGTTAACAGAGGATGCCTCTGTTGGTAGTGACATTTGAGGTTTAGGAAAAGCAGAATTGTTGTTAAGGCTGGCTTCACGCTTTGTCTCGTGAATGTGGGAGCAGGCTGGAGTACGGCCTCAGGGGGCAAAGTGTGACATCAAGCATTGTATCGAAAAGTTGGTCAAACTGTTTGCACTGTTCGAACATCAGCAAATACTGCAGGAACTTCGGACTTTAACTCGAGCAAGCAGGAAACTTGTACAATGTTCGGGACAGGCTGACAGTCAATTATCAGCATCGTTTTCTCCACAGCACTTCCTTTTGTATATACATCCTCCAATTCCAATTCTGGACTTTTAAAAGGAGACCATTTCTTTTCCAGACAGTGATTTCCTTCAATATCTCCCCGAGTCTCTGTGTGTTTTCAACAGACAGACCCATGGGGCTAAAGTCTTGCAAGCCTTGCAACTCCTGCCTGCAAAGTAAGGAGGAATGCCGAGCGGCTGGCGGCTGCTGCTCGTGTGTGTGTGACGACTGGAGGAATTGCTCTGAACACTGCTGTGACATCTGCTGCCAGATGTGTGTGGACGTGTGCTCTTGCGTGTGTTCAAGAGACTGCAGCTACACTTTCTGTAGATTTTGCCTCGACCTGGTGCGGAAATGTGTCTCATTTTGTACCACCCAGCAAACTGAAACATCATAGGCACAATGTAAGTATTCCTCATACCTGTGCATTTACTTCAGCTCACATAAATCTAACCTGAATGTTTTCATCTGGTTTAGAGGCTGTGACGAATCCGGTACAGCATGCTTAGTGAACACGTGACCAAAGTCAAAAGATGCATCGATTTAAGGTAAATTAAATTTAGCTACACGGTGTTTGTTTTGTTAGCTCTTTGACATTATGCAATGGGATTTTAACTGGCTCCTTTGTGTCATCAAGACAACATTTCAGCCGCACTGTAACTAAATGAGAAGACTTTTCATTCGAGCTATTTAATCCACATTGACCTCTAAAGTCCCTGCCAAGCGTACTATGGAACAGATCCAGCCATTTGTATTGTTCGCTTCCAAGTGTATTTCAGTGATAGTGTAAGTGCATTTCGGCGGTAAAGAGCTATTTGATCCCAAGACATGTCGACAACAACAGAAGTCTCAACGCGTTTCACTGGGAAACAATAATAACCCTCTATCTTACAAACAGTTTAGAGATGTACGAGGAGCATCCGAGTGCAGTATTTTGGGGAAAAGAGAGAGACAGTCGGGAAATTGAGCTGCCAGGTTCAGAGGTGGGAAAGGTCTCGACTAGAACAATTAGAGTAGCAGAATTTCTGAAGGTGACGGTGTGGGGAGTGTGTGCGTTAATTGAGAACAGTTTTCCAAGTGAAAAGGAGCGGTGTTGTGGTCTGCAGTGGGGCAGACAGATCCAGAGTGTGACCCTCTATTGTGGGAAGGTAGACATACATGTGATGTTAAGTGAATAAGCTTTAAGAAATGAAAAGCCAGCTGCTTTTAAAGTGCACATGAATGCTGAAGCCAACAAGTTGTAAAATGTTTATCTGTTGGTGAATTAATAAGGGCAGTGCACGTTGATAGACGGGACAACATTCAGCAGCATTAGCAACCATAAATTAAAGCTTCAGTAGGCAGAAAATGTTTTTGGCATCATTGGGCAAAAATTCCATAAAATAACATTTTTAAATTGTATTTGCTCCGTTTCTACCCACTGCAGCTTTAAGTGAATAAGCTTTTAAAAATTAAAAGCGAGCTGCTTTTAAAGTGCACATGAATGCTGAAAATGTTTATCTGTTGGTGAATTAATAAGGGCAGTGCACGTTGATAGACGGGACAACATTCAGCAGCATTAGCAACCATAAATTAAAGCTTCAGTAGGCAGAAAATGTTTTTGGCATCATTGGGCAAAAATTCCATAATAACCTTTCAGCATGTTGTAATTCAAGTGTTCTGAGAGAAAATTAGACTTCTGCACCTCCTCATGGCTCTGTTTTCAGGCTTTAAATAATCTAGCCCGTGACGGGAAACTTTGGCCAATCACAGGTCATTTCAGAGAGAGAGCGTTCCTATTATAGGCTAGGCATTACAGTAACAGAATATTGATTCACATTTGATCAGCGCTGCCTAGTTTGACCGGAGTTTCTGAGTGATTGACAGCTGCTCAGAGACGGCAAGGATCCAGCTCGGCTCTGATTGGCTGTTTTCCTCCGGTCTGTGAAATCCTGCAGATGCCGTTAGGAGCACTGGAGGACACTGGAGGACACAGAGGCACATGATTTTTTTTCAAATGACCTGTCTCATGCACTACTGTCAGGATATAGTGACCGTTTTATAAAAATAACATTTTTAAATTGTATTTGCTCTGTTTCTACCCACTGCAGCTTTAAGTGAATAAGCTTTTAAAAATTAAAAGCGAGCTGCTTTTAAAGTGCACATGAATGCTGAAGCCAACAAGTTGTAAAATGTTTATCTGTTGGTGAATTAATAAGGGCAGTGCACGTTGATAGACGGGACAACATTCAGCAGCATTAGCAACCATAAATTAAAGCATGTAATGTATAAATCAAGCAAGTCATAAAACATGACATGCATTTAACTGAATGAATGTAACAATAAAACAAAGTCTACAGTGGACAGTAGGGCTGCGCAATTAATCAAAATTGTATCGAAATCGCAATATGGCCTACTGCAATTTTTAAATCGCAGTATTTGTTAAATGGCATTGTTTGTTTAAAGTGAGATGTGTCAAAAAAGCATTTTAAACTAAATATCGTGGTGTTGCAGAGATGTCCTGGCCTACACATCATACTCTACAAACTTAAGAAAACATCTTTGTTTTGTACAGATCCCCAGAAAATTAATGCGCCCCCTAGAGGCCTGAGATTATAGTGGAGTTGGACACTGGCCATGTTTTCACTGAGGAACACCTGTACAATCAGCGATCCAGTGCAACAACAGAAACACCAACTTCAACCTCAACAATGACCATAGAGTGACTCATAAAGGTCGTTAAAAAAGACAAGATTTATTGCAGGACTGTGGTATTGGATTTGATTAGACTCTACCGCTATACCTAATAAATGGCTAACTCAATATATAAACCGGTGCCATGTATCTTGTCAATTAAAGTGATTTATCAATTTAAGCTCCTGATCGTGTTGCTCTGTCACACAGAAGGTATATTCATTATTCAAGCACTACTTCACCACATTCATATGCCCATGTTGTATTAAAGGAAGACACCCCAGGCAAAAACATTATTTTTCATGCACTGGTCAATTTTGAGATTTTAGGCTATTTTGCTTCCATAACATGTCTTCTTTCAGACTAATGGAGAAAAAACATCCAAAATACACATTTAGGTGTTTATTTTACTAGACTTTGTCTACTTGGGACTGTAGATTTCTCCTAAATTCACCAAAAGTTATTCACACTCATTTGCATATTTAAACATAAAATTTCCGAAAACTTGTAATACAAAAAAATAATTGTCTTAATGTAAGTTATCAACTGAGGAAGTTCCATGGTGATATTTTTTTTCCCTATTCACCTGTGGTGTCTTACAAAATGTAGTGAATTTTATATCTTTAAAGACTGTTTTCTCAAAATGATTTTTTTTCTCACTCTGAGCCAGAAAATTACACCTCGGTAGCACTTACATCCACCAAACTTTCCGGTTTCATTCCTCTCTATATTCTGAAGGTTTTTTCGGAGGGGTGTGTTCATACATCATTCATAGCCTGATTTATAGAACTTTTTATTTCTAAAACATGGTGGAAATGGATTTTTTTTTATGGCTGTTGACAGTATTTTCTGATTTATGGAGTGATAAAAAGAGATATCCAAAATTCATTCTGTAAAAATGTTTGACTTTAATGAGTAAACAAAATTAAACAAGAATTTTGAACCTGGCTTTATTCAATGTTCAGATTTCTGTTCTGGAAATGTATGCAAATTAGCACATATTTAATAAGATAATGCCTAATTTGCATATCTAAACAAAACTTGCAATACAAATTTTTTTTTTCTTAATGTAAGTAATCAACTGGGGAAGTTTCATGGTGATATTTATAAATACATTTTTTACCCCACTCACCTGTAATGTCTTTCAAAATGTATGAAATTTTACATACATATCTTTTTTCCTCTCAGACTCTGAGCCAGAAATCGCCACTTCAGTAACACTTACATAGACCAAACTTTCCAGTTTCATTCCTATCTATACTCTGAAGGTTTTTACAGAAGGGTTTGTTCATACATCATTCATAGCCTGATTTATAGAACATTTTATTCCTAAAAACATGACGAAAAAATCGTTTTTTATAGCTGTTGACAAAAAAAGAAATTCCCTCTGTAAAAACCTTTGACTCTAAGTATGTCAACAAAATGAAACAAGGATTTTGAACCTGGCTTTATCTAATGTTCAGATTTCTGGAAATGTATGCACATATTTAATAAGATAATGCCTAATTTGCATATTTACACATAACATTTCAGAAAACTTGTAACACAAAAATGAATTGCCTTATTGTAAGTAATCAACTTGGAAAGTTTCTTGGTGGTATCTATTAGTTAAATCTTTACTCTACTCGCCTGAAGTGTCTCCCCTTAACAAAATAATGGCTGCAGGCAAAAAACACCTAAAATGTAGTGAATTTAAACTCACACACAATGACAGTGGCAGCATGAAATCCCACCGAGCTTGTTTGACCCACAGCGTAACCTGCAGACAACAGCATGGTCACTGATAATCTTGATATCTCTCCTTTACAAGTGAGTATAGAAGAGAGTCTGACTGCTTCCTTCAAAAGCGGCCGTGGAGCCGAGCTCTCTGTAATGAGGACGGAGATGAGAAGCACGCAGGCTTTGACAACGGGTGTGAAAAGAGCCGTCTGCAACGCGGCAGTGTGTGGCAGCACATGTGGATTTGTAAGTTCAAAGTTCATGAAATCTTTTGTGTGTGCAGACAAATAATGTGTGATCACTAATAGGCTATTCTAGAACAGAATATATCAAGTTTTGAATTGAATGATAATATATAAACACAATGGACTACCAGAGGTATTACAAATTTGTTTTCTATTTCCAGAACAATGGCCCTCACAATAAGCTCAAGCTTATCGCCGCTATCATGGCTGAACAAAAGCTCTGTGAACAAAACAAGCATTCCATGTGACGGCAGAGACTGTACCGTACTTAACACTCGTGTCGCCACCTTTCCAGCCCCACGCCGCACCTCATTTCATGTGGATGGATTTATTTCTTGTGTATCCGGATGTTTGGCTACAAAAAGGACAACCTGCAATACAGGACTCTTAAAGAGACAAACAGGATTCCCTAACATCAACCGAGCGAAAGCGTTGCATCTTTCCACATCTGGAGGATTAAACTGAAGTGAGATGGCCTCATCCCGGCGTACACGCCGTACTTCAAAGCACTCCTTAGATGTCTGCGAGATTGTTTTGCACTTTGAGGCAAACAAAAATAATAATTTGGTTGCACACGGTGTACAATCTGATACCTCTTTGTGAGATGAGGGCGCCTGAGGACACGAGGTGCTATTTGCTTCCACTGAATTAGACCTTTTTATTATCCTCCGTGAAATTGCAAGTTTATGGAAATTTTAATGATTGAGTGAGCCGTGTGCCCGCATCAAAAGACGCTTAGAATGAGGGCTTACGAGGAAAATCTAACAAGACGGAGAGTATGATGGACTGCATTGTGTCTCTCCGACTGTACCCATCTCCTCTCCTCCCAGTCCCTCTGGACTCTGCAGAGCATTCAGTCCAACTCAAATTCCTTTCAAACTCAGAGGATGCGCTGCATGGTCGAGTTTACTCCTTGAACTGACCTCATCCTCCCGAAAGTTTGTGTTATAATATATACTAGTCCATAACGTTTTGTATATACTTCACTCATGATTGACCGGCTGAGGTTGGTGTCATTGTATAGATTTTTCTACTTGTTTGCTTGAAATATCTACAGAGTAGAGGGCGCTCTGATGTGAATTGAAATACTGTCCATAAATGCTGCATTGAGATCAGTAAAGATCTGGTACTTAGAGGTACAGTTTTACACTAAGCCGCTCACGTTATTGCAGTTTCACAAGCGTGTCGGAGAACTACGTTGGCCTTCAGGTGACGTCAAAATGTGAAAGGCTCTCTCTAGAGCCAGTGTTTGGTTTGTCTGTTCTCGGCTACTGTAGAAACATGGCGGTGCAACATGGTGGACACCGTGAAGAGGACCTGCTCCCTATAGAGTGGTGCAGGGATGACGCATTTTTGTAGGCCAACCAG
Organism: Sebastolobus alascanus; assembly: GCA_916701645.2. Classification (NCBI taxonomy): domain Eukaryota; kingdom Metazoa; phylum Chordata; class Actinopteri; order Perciformes; family Sebastidae; genus Sebastolobus; species Sebastolobus alascanus. The sequence continues at coordinate 997,208 of CAKAOJ020000158.1, read as the reverse complement.
GAAGTTAGCATCGCCCTGGTTCCCTCGACAAAAAGCCGATGGGATTTTTCCATTGAGTTTTGGATTATGCAGAAAATAAGATCTGTGGCTGACAAACATTTATGAAAACTTTATGATACACGTTTTGTTCCATAAGACAATCTCCACGAATGAACACCACTTCTATGATTTTTGAAGCGTGAATCAATCGCTAGAAGTAAAAAGATAACGTTAGGCTGTACACGAACTACAACACGATCGCATGAACGACGTTTTGTAGTCTCATTTAGCCACTTGTTAGCAACCGCCTTTTTTAAGACACGTAAAAGCTTAAAAATTAACAGGTGGGGTATATCTACTGACGTATTTTATATCGCAGAACAAAACGCTAAAATCTCTTAAGCTTTTGTTAACCAGACCTTATTTCAGGCATCTAACTAAAAACCCATTGACTTCCAGACGAGGGAACCAGAAGTGCTAAAATGCTAACTCATTTCTGGGTTTTATGACTCATTCCTGCACCACTCTATGTAGATATGAAGGGCTCATTCTAAGGGCTAACGAAAATACAACAATTCGTAATTTCAGGTGATTATACACTAATGAAAACAGAGTTATGAATATTATATTCCATTTCTGCCAATAGATCCCCGAAATCCTGCACACTGTTCCTTTAAATGCTGCAGAAAAAGCTGCCTCGGAGAAGTCTTGTGTGACTGTATGAACTGTATTTGTCCTATTTTGTTAACACTGGGTGGAGTCTTCTTGTACAGTGTGGACTTTTACAAATAAATGGCACCATATCTTTAGTCTCGTGGGGCCTGTCTTGAAAGATGTGTTCATTTACAACCGGCAGAACGTGGGCACACACCATGGTAACAGTAATAGAAAGTCGGGGCGAGGCCCCAAATGACTTGGGGATCTACCTCAAAAACTGTGTAGTAGGAAGAACAAAATGTAACATCTTGTGAGGATTTTTTTTTCACACCTTTTGCTGTCTTTCATCTTTTTCCCTCTTTCTTATCTCTTTGTGGCTGAGTGCATTTCTCTCACCTCGCTCGCTGTCTGTGTTCTCCTCTCATGAATTGCATTGCTTTTACTGAATGTCTGCTGGTTAGGTGTGGAGAAGAGGCATTGTGTGCCGCTGTCAGTCAACTAGATTACAGCTCTGGAGGATCCTTATTGCTCACCCTCCAAAAATAAGTAGATGTCTCCGAACTTTTGCCGGCCAGAAATATCTGAAGATGTCTGTTTTTTGGGGAGGTTGACGTACAAAAAAAAAAAGTCAGCATGAGAGACGGAATTGGAAGTCTAAATCTGAGTTTGATTCGACAAAGCTGCTATCAGCGAATCCTCACACACTTTGTAACCCTGTGGATGCAAAGATCTAAAAAAAGCAGAAGATAACCAAACCGACACGTAATTCAAACCTTTAATCCCTTTTCATTTTATTTGTTTTGCAGCTATGTCTTTTTTTTCCAACATCAGTTCTCTGTTCACCTGTCAACATCCCCACTGAGCTGTCAGCTTAGTTAGCCGTGGCCTTGTGAGGTTTATGGTGCTTTTGATTGCTAAGAGCCGCCTATTACTGCTGTGAGATGTTTTGCTCTATTGTTAACACGATGGGCACACAATGCTCACTGCATGGATAGCTTGTTGCTCTTCATCTGTTCTAATCAAACCTGCTGGCCATCACAAAGCTCAGTCTAAAAAACAGCATGAAGCCCCTTGAAGTCCTCTTTTCACTCCTACAATGGTAATGGTAAATGGACTTGCATTTATCTAGTGCTTTTCTAGTCTTTCGACCACTCAAAGCGCTTTACACTACATGTCAGCATTCACCCATTCACACACACATTCATACACTGATAGCAGAGGCTGCTAAGGTGCCAACTTTGCCCCTCAATTGTTTAAACTAGGGCTGTCATGTCCATGATTAAACGCGATCAATCGCAAATTAATTGCACATTTTTTCTGTTAAAAATGTACCTTAAAGGGAGATTTGTCAAGTATTTAATACTCTTATCAACATGGGAGTGGGCAAATATGCTTGATTTATACAAATGTATGTATATATTTATTATTGGAAATCAATTAACAACACAAAACAATGACAAATATTGTCCAGAAACCCTCACAGGTACTGCATTTAGCATAAAAAAATATGCTCAAATCATAACATGGCAAACTGCAGCCCAACAGGCAACAACAGCTGTCAGTGTGTCAGTGTGCTGACTTGACTATGACTTGCCCCAAACTGCATGTGATTATCACAAAGTGGGCATGTCTGTAAAGGGGAGACTCGTGGGTACCCATAGAACCCATTTTAATTCTCATATCTTGAGGTCAGAGGTCAAGGGATCCCTTTGAAAATGGTCATGCCAGTTTTTCCTCACCAAAATTTAGCGCAAGTTTGGAGCGTTATTTAACCTCCTTCGTGACCAGCTGGTATGACATGGTTGGTACCAATGGATTCCTTAGGTTTAGTTTCATATGATGCTATAATCTTCACTCCAGCTTTAAGATTGAGCCTGCTTCAACCTCTAAAAATCAACCATGTTAATGCATTACAGAAATTAGTGGCGTCAACACGATCGAGTTAACCTCGACAGCCCTAGTTTAAACCTTTAAAAGTCTGGACTTGCAACTTTGAGCATTTGAAATTCTCTGGAGCACAGCTTCACCTGGTACACTCTATCTATTATGATATGAAGCAAGTAGTGGCTTTAAAAGTTAAAAAAGGGCAATGGTGTGTGTCCAATCTGAGTTGTGAGAGAGTGGAGGTGGGTTGGTGCCTGGTCCGTCTCTTTTGGCCCTCCTGCTGCGTGTCAGGTTTTGAGATTCTGGAGATGTGCAGGTGAGACCTGCTGAAGACGGGCAGGGACCGGCTGCAGTAGGAGGGCTGCAGTTTGGGGAGGTGGGGGGCAATTAGGTTTTTTTGGGGGGTTGAAATTGGATTTTATTTTTGTCCACTCGGAGACCTCCATCTTATCCCGCAACCCAGTCCTCCCACTCAATTTCCATCTCACCGTGTGGAAATTGGAGTGATATAAAGATGTGAGCTAGAGATGGAGAAGATGGTAAAAAAAAAAAAAGGAGGGCAAGGGAATGGCAAAAAGATACAGACGGCGAGATATAGGGGGAGAGAGTGAGATGGAGGGCGGACAAGGTGGCAGCACACAGATTTCAGCATTTCCAGAGCACAGCAGCGAATGTCTTGACCAGATTTCTTATAATAGCTTTTACTCATGTGGAGAAACAAACTATGTAGCTATCACACCAGAGTAAGTTATTTACTGTTTCCTTCTAGCTTCAAAATATAAACTACTGAAAGTAATGCATGAGAAACCAGCAGTTTACAAAAAATGGTATTTGAGCAAAAATATCATAATCAGCTAAGGGGAGGCAAAAACATTATTTTTCATGCACTGGTCAATTTTGAGATTTTTGGCAATTTTGATTTCATAACATGTCTTCTTTCAGACTAGTGGAAAGAGAACATCCAAAATACACATTTCGGTGTTTATTTTACTACTTTGTCTATTTGTGTCTGTAGATTTCTCCTAAATTCACCAAAAGTTTGCATTAGATAATGCCTCATTTGCATATTTAAACATAACATTTAAAAAAACTTGTAATACAAATAAAATAATTGCCATAATGTAAGTAATCAACTGGGGAAGTTTCATGGTGATAATATTTTTTTCCGCTGTTCACCTTTGGTGTCTTACAAAATGTATTGAATTTTACAATAAAGGCTGTGTTCTCAAAATGAGTTTTTTTCTCAGAATCTGAGCCAGAAAACTCCACTTCAGCAACACTTACATACACCAAACTTTCCAGTTTTGTTCCTATCTATATTCTGAAGGTTTTTACAGAGGCGTTTGTTCATATATCATTCATAGCCTGATTTATATAAAATTTGATTCCTAAAAACATGGTGAAAATAGATTTCTTTTTTTGCTGTTGACAGTATTTTCTGATTTATGGAGTGATAAAAAGAGATATCCAAAATGTTTGACAAAATTTCTGACATTCAAAAACATTTGTCTCAACAAAATAAAACAAGAATTTTGAACCTGGCTTTATCTAATGTTCAAATTTCTGTCCTGGAAATGTATGCGCAGGGCACATATTTGATAAGATAATGCCTCATTTGCATATTTAAACATACAGTTTCAGAAAACTATACAAAAAATAATTGTCTCAATGTGAGTAATCAACTGGGGAAGTTTCATGGTGATATCTATTCGTTAAAATGCTTACGGTATTCACCTGTAGTGTATCCCTTTAAATAGTAATATAGCTTTAAAAATCATATATCTAATATGTCTTTGGCCACTTAGTATTCAAAGCGTGGGTGAAATGAAACAAAGCCAGCCCTGCCCACTCTCCTCTCAGGTGGAGAGACAGAGACACTCGTACATCCATATAAATAGTGACAGAGACATTGCTCATCTCGGATGCATTACACGCTGTGATTTGATAACGGGGCGGTCAAACAAAAATCTCTGGCCTTCAAATGCGTTCCTCTTTTTGTATAGTCCACAATGGGAAGTATAACAGATTCACCAGCATGCATAAAAAGAGCGAGAGGAAAATCATTAGCTCAAAGTAAAGAGAGAAATCAATGAATAGAAAAAGGCCCTAATAGCGACGGTGGGACGGGTTGTATTCAGTTGGTTTGCATTCATAATGTATCGGTCGGCAGCCCATTAGACAGCGTTAAAAGGAAATCAGATTCTGGCCGTCCTCCAAAGACATTAGGCGATGGGATCAGACTGGAAACAAACTGGTAATTGACCAATAGATTCAGGTAAATTGCAGGTAAATTGTTGCTCCCTGGGAGGAACAACAATTTTGTTGATAGTATTTGTAACAGTGGGTGAGGGGATTTTGTATTGTGTATAAAAGCAATGACGGCGCTGCAATGGGTCCAGCAACCTGACCATCCTATTACTCCCAGGTCTGTAAACACATGTCCTCCCAGCTCAAATGCAAACATCACAGTAATGCAGGATTAATGGTGCATTCTGGGATGTTGCATTGGAAGAAACCGAGAGCTGAGAAAGATGCAAATGAAAACACACACCGGTTTGCACATGATTTGTAAGATAGTGAACGGGTAGTTATACGTTCTGCATGAATGAAGGGTCAGAGTTTGCTCAGCGAGACGAAAACTGAATGCTAACAAACCCTCAGGAGCCACCTGTCAGTCACACTAATGGACACTAACAATAGTAAGGTCAACGCTGTTTTTAGGTATGTTTTTGTGTGAATGTGAATTTCACAGTCTTGTCTGTCTGCTACCAGCCTGTAAAGAGTGAATTGTTAAACAGGCTTGACCATGAAGCGGGTAAGCTTCTAGCAAATTATTGATCAAGTGTCAATAATCAAGTGTCATTAAATCTGTTATTGCAGACACATTTAGTTTAGTAATATTCTTAACATCCATGTGCGTTTAAACAAATGTTGTCAGGCTATGAAATAGGCGTTATCAGTCGCTATAAGCACCATAGATGTGGGTCAATAGGGGCTTACTACACCCACTAGTAGGTTTTATAATCTATTCACATCAGGGGTTGTAAGAACATATCGATACACATGAGTATCGCGATATCATGTTTTGCGATACCGTATCGATTCTCCAAAACACTGTATTGATTTTTAATTAACCTCTTAAAAATCTGCTACTCTGTCTATCGGAGGTTGTAGCGGGCTCAGTTTTAAGGCTAGTGAAGGTACTGGCATCATATGAAACAAAACAAACAAACAAACAAAATCTAAAGAATCCATTGGTACCAACCATATCATATTTTGCAAGTCACGAAGGAGACTAAATAACGCTCCGAAGTTATGCTAAATTTTGGCGAGGAAAAACAGGCATAGCCATTTTCAAAGGGGTCCCTTGACCTCTGACCTCAAGATATGTGAATGAAAATGGGTTCAATTTGGGTACTAATTATGCTAATTCCATGCAGTTTAGGGCAAAAAACAAGTAGTTTTTTGCATGCAATATAAATGTGTTATTTTTGCCTGTTCAAAAAAATAATGTATTTGAATAATTCTGCATACTGGGGTCCATAAACAGTCTTGATTTACATAAATTGAGTATCACTGGAAAGCTGAGGCTCTTGTGTTCACATGTGTTTGTGTTGCCTAAACCTAAAGAAGTTGTAGTTTTGTTGGTTGTAGTTTTGTTGCCTAAACCTAAAGAAGCCTTTTTGTTTGTGTTTAAAACGTAATGTTTCATTCAGTTTTACAATGTAGGCATAGTCGACCCCTACTGACCCACATCTATGGTGCTTAAAGCGACAGATAACGCCTATTCAATGGCCTTGTAACAGTCAAATCAGGTGAACGAATCTTCTCTGTGGATGCAGTGATTAATTCACCTTTTCTGATGAACCCTTACAGGAATAGAAAATCAAAAATGATTTGGATTGTACATAAGAACAAACACATCAATAAATGAAGTCTACAAGCTTACCATATCACAGGATAAAATGCTGTATTTATTATCATTTAGCAATTCCTGGAGATTTCGGTGGTTTTAAATTAAATACTGTAGCTTTCTCGCAGTCTGTGAAGGACATTTAGTATGCTGAACACATCCACTAACAGCTTTGGACAATGGTTGTTCACAACACGTGCCAGTCGTGTTGCAAAGTGAATTCCAGGCTCGGTGCCACATGCAGGACTGAGTAGGAACTTGATCTCACAGTAACGTGCAGGCTCGAATTTGATCAAGGCAAAAGAGCCCGGGCTAAACAATCACCGTGGGGAAATCTGATCTGCCGGTAACGTATGCTGTACAGACTTTCCTCCACCTCTCTGACCCTCTGTAGGCGGACCCTCCTGGTCAAACATGGGGGCAGCAGCCTGGTTGATAGGGAGGAGGAGGAGGAGGAGGAGGAGGAGGAGGTGGGGGATGCGGACGTAGACCCCTCGCCCTGCAGGTGTGACTTTCGACAGTGGAAGAGACCCGCTGCTCAGTTACAGTGATGAACGACTTTGCCTACCCTCTGATAATTGCTCACTCAGGGGCAGAGAGAGGTCCATTAATCAAAATGAGCTGAGGTACTGCAGGACTCCTCCACCTATGGCAGGCTCCAGCATGCCTCAACAACCCCGGGGCAGACCCTGAAGGCATCGGCTTCAGAGGAATCTGGCTGGTCAGGACGCTGTCATTCTGCGGTGACAGTCAGCGCATCCGCCTGACGGTCTACAATCCAACTTGCTGAACGGAGCAGACACGATTGGAAGAGGGGAGGGGTCCATTAAGTGACTGCCCAATGGAACGGCCTCTCAAGCTAAACTTGAAGCATACTGCACAATGCACACACACGCACACGCACACACGCACATACTTTGTTGACACGCCTGAGAGTGAGAGAGACGAATAAATGTAAGAAAGAAGAGCAGTCTTCTTCCTGCTATGACAAATCGAGGAAATACAGTGAGAGTAAACGTCTGGGATTGATTCTCGCAATAATGGATCGGCTGGGATGTCTGTACGTGGGTGGTGACAAAGTGTATGTTTTATATAAAAAAAGGGACGGAAGCAGCCAGATCACTTTGTCTCAAGAGTCAAATCCATTAGATCAAAGTAAAGTAATAAACTCTGCTTGTTCAGTTAGGAAATCATAATCAAGGTCACACTCTAATCCGCTGTGATTTAACTGTTTGTGCACAATATGTCAAGCTTTGATGTTTGTTTCTAATTATTTACATTACTTTTCATGTCTACCATTTTACTCTATTACTGTTTTAATGGAAAACAAGTAATTCAAACATATTTCTTTAGGTGGTAAGTTATCATAGCAACTAATGTCTCCTGTAAAAACAGTTGAAAATATCCCAATCGGTTGTTTTATTGTATTAGTGGATCATTAATGAACTCTTAAAAATGTTCTTACCTATTGACTAGTGGCTTGCAGTTATGTTGTGCCTGCTGTGCAATACCCTGGCATTAATACTACATTTATACTGTACATTTCAACAATGTACAATTGCAGTTATATTTAACACACTTAAAAGATCCCACTTCTCAGCATTTTGTAATTACTTATTTGCACTGTGGTTATATGTTATATATTGTATGTATTAAATGCACATATTTGTACAGATTTCTTATATTCTCATTTCTTATTCTTACTTTTATTATTTACTTATATTTCTCTACATATATTGTGGTATACAGTATATTGTAGCATTATGTACATGTTACTCCTTTATTTCTATTTTCTTACATTCTTATGTCTTTATGTTTATATAAGAGCAACAGTAACGTCCCAATTTCCCCCCCGGGGGAATCAATAAAGTATTTCTGATTTCTGATTCTGAGGATGTGTGAGCCTGTTTACAAATTGTTTTTATTATTATTCATTTCAGTGCACATCCTTTGGGAAACATTTGCAATTCTCACTCTGACGCTGTATGTCTACTTGTGATATTGAAGATTGTCATGAGAGGCGACAATTCAGGAAATCTTTGTACTCAAGCATATTTTCATTTCATCAGTGGACCGTAGCTTTGCAGGAATTTATTCATGCAATTCACAAAAACACAATAACCCTAGCCTCGAAACTAGACCTTGAATTTTTCACAATAAAATCGTGATGCATCACAAAACAAGGCAAAAATGAGCATGGCTCACATACCCCCACTGACTGCTTGAAGGTTTTGCAATTTTGGAACTAATGATTAAATGATAAGTTGTCAACTATTAATATTTTGAAAATGGATTAATCAGTTTGAGTACTGTCTTCAGAAAATAAGGTCAATATTCTCAGAATCCCAGTTTTTGGCCAAAATGTCAAAGATTTTGGGCACCCTGGACTTCTAACTCCCAAAAGGCACAACTACACCACACTGTCAACCATCATACCAAATTTGAAGTTCCTAAGTTAAATAGTTTCCGAGTTCTGCTCCGGAAACGAAAGTGTAATGGACGGACGGATGGATGGACGGACACACGGAGCACTATAGACCCCCGACTACGTTGTCGCGGGGGTATAAAAACGATTCAAAATTGTATTCTGGGCAATTCAGCAACGCTGTAGCCTCTCCGGATATGACATATAATGAAATGTTCTTGACTTTATAATATGATGAGGGCTCATAGATTGTGACTACATGGTGAGGTTGAATGCTAGCAGCGGATCTCAGGCCGTCCGTTAGTGGTGTGAGATCACTCCTTCACCTGAAAGGCAGCTCCCACCAGTCTTCAGTGACAAATCTTACCATTCATGTCAGCGGGAGCCAAATCTTATTATCCTTCACAGCTAAAGGTGGGCATACTGATCCTGGACCTTTTTTTCCCCCCCTTTCCCCTCGGTGTGTGGATGCCCATGTTTCTAGATGGGTCTGTAGGAGTCCACATCACACAGCTGGTCATTAAATGAAAATCAGTTCCTCCCATCTCGTCCTCACACACAATAAACTACCTCCACCGTTCCGAGCCAATCTGCAGGCACCCCGTCTATTTCACGGTCCGGTTTATGTGCTGTGTGAGTCACTCCTGTCGTGTCCTGTCCCTGTATATACCACACATCTGCTATAATGAGGGGCAGGAGAGGGAGCCTTGGCTTCAGGGACTCACATGGGAGCCCACATTATTGTCCTTGCATTATATCGCCTATAGTGGTTTATCTCTGGATTAGCTCGGCCGATCACCTCAGATTGGACATCGGCAGGGTGACTGACACCGACAGAGTAAATGAGCAGTAACGGGCACCGTGTTGAACACCGCTATGGAGACAGATCATAACATATTGTTCCCCGCTTTCACGAGAAGCATTCATTCCCCAGCTGCGCTTTCGGCCCATCCGTTTGAAACACAGCTGTAGAGATTGAAGGACTGTGCTCTCACTTGCTCTCGCTCACATCACAAGCTCATTTTCCAGACAGTTGCATGAATTAATTGCAGACCGGGGGCTCGCGGTGCCACCTGCTCTTCACTCAGAGTGGAGACGGGTACTGTGTGGGGCTGCCAGCACTCCCTAACCCCCACCGGACGTCTTCCAGAAACATGTCCATCCAGCCTCCTGTGCTTTGTAGTCATCACATGAAGCACGCACTTCATCTCTCGAGGAGGAATTAAATCAGTGCATTGTCAGCATCTTATTCAGCTGTTTCTCAGAAGGGGAGATCTTCCCTTTAACGCTCCAATTATCTATTTTTATTTCGATTTTTTGCCACAGACGCGATGATAATTCCTCCCCAAGAATACACAGCTCTGCTTGATGCTCTGTGGGATTGTAGAATCCAATTTAGTGATTGATCATTTAGTCGAATGCCAGAGACGCCATGTGCCTCTCTGTCAGGCAGCGGCGCTTTGACCGCGTGTACGGCGTGAACCTGAGAATTAGTCAAGAAGAGTGATGGCGCGTTCAAGGTGAAAACTAACTCTTTAGCGTATACGCTCATCTATCTTCCCTCTCCCATTCGCAAGATCATGATGCTCGGTGAAAAAACAAGTTCTGCACGAGCAGTGCCCGCCAAAACCCAGTGTTGTTTAAAACTAATGAAGACCCAGCTGGTTTCGACTGTCCTCGAGCTCTAATAAAGTGCTCGGCGAAAACTTTCTGAGAAAACCTCCTCTGTACTGTGCTGTGCTGTACAAGGGCAAATGATAATGTCTCTGAATTGTGTGTAGAAACAATCTATGACCATGGTGAATTAAAAAAACATATATGAACGATGAGTTTTGAAAGAACAAAACGAAAAAATGCAGCGTGCAACAATAGCGAGGCCATAATGAAGAGCGTGGCCAGTATCTGTGTATCAGCAATGGAAGCAGGTTATCATTACAGGCTCCTCTCATTCGCCACTGTCCGTGGATCTGCTCTCTGCAGCTTTAACACACACACACACACTTCTATACATGTACACTCACGCGCACACATGAACAAGAAAAATTGATTACAACCTCTTCCTGATTGCAGCCCCTCTGTCTTCTAAATCTAAATTGCAACTCCAGACACAAAAAGCAGACCGTGTAGCTGAAGCGCACTAAATCAATCTCTCCCACTCTGCAGCTCCTTCACCGCCAAATAAAAAGTACAACCTTTTGCAGAGAAGTGCAAAGCCCCAGAATGTAAAATATGCCATGTAGCAACAACGCTGTCTGCCTTCTATGACCTTGCACTTCATGTCCACGGCGGCTAATGGACAATATCTCGACTCGTCTTCAAGATGTGCGGGGAGATAAAAATGACAGCTTTCACCAAATGCTCCTTTGTTTATCGTCCTAGAATAAAGTGTCATTTATTGTCCACATACAGTGTTTAATTCCCTCCATCTGTGGCTTCATATATTCCCTCCACATCCTCGAAACAATTGGACATTATTCCACCAGGAAGCCCTATCTGTCTAATTACCCGCTGACTTTACACTCCATTGATTTGCATTCTTAGCTATTCAAATTATACAATACGTTGCATTTTAAACACTGACAAAACTGCTTAAAATTCAGTGATTAAACTCGTTGAAGTATATCAGCAGTTTTGAGAGTACATTATGGAATACTTTAGATCCACGCCCCCCCCACCACCACCACCACCACCACCACTCCCTCCATTCATTACATTTATCTGGCATCAGCCCCCTGCGTTCACCACACTAGTTGGTCCGCGGTATTGTTTGTCACATGTTTCACAAACCAGTCTTTAATTAGTCCTTATCCATCACTCAGACAAGGCACTTACCGTGAGAATGAGTCTGAGACCTTGTCCTTAGCAGGGCCCATTATGTGTGTAATGGTTGTCAGCAGTTTGGAATGCATTATTGGCCGCTGAAATGCTCTCATTTGTACCCCTCGTCTAGTTTAGCATTCAAGTGTAAGCATGAGCACCCTTGGTTATTCAATAGCGGGTACTGGAAAAGTTGCCAAGCTGAATGGATCTCAGTGATTTTGCCTATTCTCAAAAAAAATATGTTAGTATGAACTGAGAGGTGTCATTGACAAAAATATGATTTTATTTTATTTTATCTGTGATGGCCCTCTCCAGTTAGCCTTGCATGAAGGATCAGTTTCTTTTTGGAGGAGAACTCATCATCAACAAGGACAGTGCTTCTTCTACCAGGGACTGAACAGTACTTCCTCCGCCTATGAGTGGCAATTTCACTCTTTTCTCTATTAGCACACCTCAACAAGCTGCACTGAGAATGTTTTCTCCGAAACCACTTAAATGAACCACACACACGAGAGTCGTAAGGTGCAAGAATGATAGAAGTCCTGAGTATCAATGTGGTGTGAAGTCAATTTAGGTAACACTTTACAGCACGCTACACAAACTCATGAGCAGTTAACTGACGGGCAAGGAGCTATGTGTAATGAATTAAGATAGATAAATCTAAACGCTGCTACCCACTTGATATGCAGCATCAGGCAGAGACAAATCAGCTCTGCAGCAGATAATTATGAACTTAGGCATATTAAACTCACAAAAATGCAGAGCTTGGAGCAGATAGTCTCTCTCTATGAAATGTTATGTGCCGTTGATAAGCAGCTGATGACCATCAGTTCATGGAAATACGCATAAAGGTTCTCTATACGTGATTCAGAGCGTTAATATAGCAGCATACAACTCTTTGCTATGTGAAGATATAGGGGAGTAATATCTACCTGAGCAGAGAATGAAGTCGATCTCCCTCTGTGTGTGCTGCAGTCACAGCTTCTCTGTGATTTGTTGACATCGCCGGGCCGGCCGTGTGTGCTTTTTAGCGCATGTTCGTAGGGCTGCACGACTAATCGAATATTAATCGTAATCATGATTTCAAATATTTTGTCACTAAAATCAATAATTGTGATAAATAATTGTGACCTCAATATTGATCGAAATAATCATGATTATCATTTTGGACATAATCATGCAGCCCTACATAGTGCATGTGAGCGTGCCCCATTGGCTAGCTCACGGCCACTGCTCTGCACTGCGCTCATACAGCAGTTAAAGCTGATGACGGCGTCGTCGCGGACCTCCGTTTCCCCCCCAGGTTAAACTGTTAGCTCTGTCAGCACTGTTGCCCTTATTTGCACTGTAAGCACTATTAGCTGCAAGCCACCGGCTCAGCCAACGCCATGTTGAGAGCCGTGTGGAGGCAATCCCTCTGCTCTGAACATCAAATTTAGCACCTTTAAGGTTTTCAGTAGCTGTAGATTAAACTGTAGAACAGGAGCTCAACGGTTCAGATGTAATTAGAATAATAAAGCAAGCTGTCACATTTTGCTTAAATAGGTCTCCAATGCTTAGCTGAATATGAAGGGTGTGGAGAAAAGGTGAATGTGATCCAATAGCGACAAAAGCCATTTATTAGCCGATATTAGAGGAAAATAATTATGCAAATGGGGAGAGAGCCAGAAGACCCTGAAGTCAATATAAAATACAACCTTCTACAAGAGACACCAGTTTACAGGAATCCCTCTCAGACATGAGTATTAAGATTTCCCTCCTATATAAATCAACAAAAGTATTAAAATGCACATAAACAACAACCAAGATAAACTCAGTAAGTACAATAAGTAATACACAATGAATACTTCAAATCAACAGCGCAAAACAGAATTGAGGGCATGGCCACAAGCAGATACACTATGCAGGAGGGGAATAAAACAGCCAAAAGGCTTCACAGCTAACATGCTCTTTAGGCTCCCATGTGGGCAGCCCACTGTGGGCCCCGTTACCGTTATGAAATCCGGGGCACATGTGGGCTGGGTGTGGGCTGCCCACACTAAGCAGATTGTGGGCCTAGAGCATGCCCACTGGGAGCCCACTTGGAAACACACTTTGGGCATACTGTGACCTAGTCACATTTCACAACGGTAATGTGGCCCTGTACTGAAAAAATCAGCGGTGGTCCTGGTGCTCTGTGTGACACAACTAAAAATCTTTGTGCCTCTGGTACTCCGTTGTGACACACTGAAATTGAACCAGGGAAGTTGTGGTTACGTGGCATGTGTGACGATCTCTCCTGTGTGTCTGCTTGGCCCGGAGTTACCTTTTGACCTCCAACCTTTGTGTGTTCTCGTGTGAGCCAGTTCATGACAAAATGGGGGCTCATCCGCTCAGGGAATGAGAGGAATAATATTTGTTGTAAACCTGTTCTAATAAGCAGTTTGTTTGGACTTTTTGTTCTGTTTGTTTGGATGCCAAATTTTGCCAGCTATGAACCATGGCTGAGCATTATGCTATTGAAGTACCTGACAAAAGCTTGAAACAAATGCAAAAAAAAATGCTGTGAAAAACAAATAGCTGGAAGATGAAATACTGGTAACTGAGGATATGAGCAGCAACTTTTAAGTTCTCCATCAGTCAACACGGTGACTCTAACATTTAAACCACAAAGGGAACTTCTGATGTTACAGTATAAACATGAAGAAATGAAACAACAAAGGGAATTGGAAAAGGAGGTAAAACAAACACAGGGCAGGCTGAGCAGACACACAGGTGGGGTCGTCGCACATGTGAAGTAACCCGTCGGCTACCAAGGAGCTGTAGCCAAAGATTTACATCCCTATACTCTGTTGTGACCATAGACTGTATATAAGACGTGGACATAGTCACCGTGATGTCACCCATTGGTTTGTGGACTGTCATTTTGAAGTCTAAAGTTCGGCAATTTGGCAGTCGGCATCTTGGTTTTTTGCAACCAGAAGTGACACGTGCCCCGTGCTGGCTATTAGAAAGAATGCAAGTTCAAGGCACTTCCGCATTGGCTTCACTTTTCAGACCCGGAGGTAGCCCACTGGTTGTGAAAAAAACAGCCAGATATTTCCAGCCAGGGGCTGAAGGGACAGTATTAGGGGTATTGGGTGAGGGTTAGGGGGCCCGGGGCCTCGACTGCAGATGTCACCCTCTCTTTTTACTCCTGTACTTTGTTTGTTCCACTCCATGGACCCACTATCAATACAATGCTGTTGCAATTATTACCATCAGCAACCATTTGGAATGATTGGATTTGCTCCAAAGGCTGAAAAATAGACTAAGGCTGTATCATATGGTCGACTTCGCACTGCTGTAAATCCGTAATTGGATAAATTGCATGCTAAGAAAGCCCTTTTCCTGCAGGGGAATAAATAAAAAAAAAAGGACAAATGTGCCGATGTCAGTTTAGTTTTTTCTCCTCACAAAAATCATTACTGCATGAAATAGCCCTTATAGCACTGGGCAGCTGCATAAAATAATAGTATAATCATGACATCGAAAGTGCTGTCTCACATACAGTAGCTCCGATGTCTGGGTTTCTCATTTTAAATGCCTAACCACACACAGAGTAGGAAACCAAGCAGAGCAGAATAGACAGTCAACATGCGTACACCAGTGGAGAGGGGGGAGGGGGGGGGGGGAGATGACGACCATGCTGACTGCTTTGCACACTAAAGGTTTCATTTTGGCCCCAAGCGTTTGCACACTGAACAAGAATTTTACCCCAGTAGAAAAATATAAAAGGTGAAAAACCTTTATTAACTGTACAGGTAATAATAAAACTCGTACATGTTTTGGCCACAGACTGGCACAGAACCCCTCGAAGCAATTTGCAAAGATGTGATACTACTGAAGAATGTACTTCCTATCTTCCTTTACACTGTTTTCTAATGTTCTGAGGGTACAGATGGTTTAGAAGTGTTTAAATGCAGCCTCCACGCAAAGTGCTTGCTGAGCGTTGGTCATTTTGTCACTGTTTGGAGATAGCGGTCTATGTCAACAATTAATCGCTGCAAATTTTGCAAGCTATCGGAACAAGGTAAGGTGTAGGGCTACAACAAACAGCGATATCCGTCTGAGAATAACTAATAATAATAAATGTTGAATATGAATAATAAATACTGTTTATTATTATGATTATTCCTTATTTCATGGGCTATTTGGGGATTTATACATTATTATTACACGACTTTGTTGAATACTCGATTCTGATCGGTCAATCACAGCATTCTACAGTCTGTTATTTCGTTATAGCACACCGTTGCTATGTATCACAGACCGTTGCTATGTATAACAGATCGTTGCTATGGATGCAGTTCTGATCTCGGACTCATACGGACCATATTTGGGTCAAATTACTGATTTCTTAGGTAAGTAGCCGTGTAATAAGCGGGATAATGTACAGCTAGCGGGTCATTATTGTGAAATAAACCCTGATGCCGCATTGCCCTGTCGGGGTTTATTTCACAACAATGACTGGCTCGCTGTACATTATCCCTTGCTTATTACTTACAAATATATAATTTAAAAAGAAGAAGCATTTGAATAGTGATTTGGAGGTTGAATACCATGGCAACGGTCCAAACTTCGAAGCATTCGGGTCAGCCCTACTAAGGTGAGACGTTAAAATAAATAAATGTGGTTTCCTTTGTAATGAGGACACTCTTTAGGGACTCTGTCCTATTTAATTTACTGTACAGACAGAGACGGATTGTAATCTGGTTATTCCCCTTGCTTTTATTTGTTTATTTCCAGGTCACCTGCACTGCTTTGACATTTCATTTTTCTCTCTCCATCCAATCATTGACAAAATAAATTAAACACGGTAGGCAACTTTTCATTAATCTACAGAAGCAATCTCCTCCATGAAACATTACCTAAATAGACAAATCCCCCTTGATCATAACACGCGGCTATAGCATCGCAGGGACACTGGGTATTTCAAAGTGGCAATATCCCGAGGATTGCTGCATTGATATTACACTTTAATGCAATCTCAGGAGCCACTGAGCAGCCCGGTTTGATTGGATAATACCGGCACATTGAGCTCTCAGGCATAAATCTTCACTCCTATGTATAAATCACTCAAAATAGAGCAAGGGGATTTGAGTCAGAAATCCAAAAAAAGCAATAACCATGAAGGAAGGAAAGTCCAATACAACGCATTTCCACATGCCAGTGAGCAGTAACTGTTACTGCTTGGAATGGAAGGAGACGGTAGTATAAGGAAGTAGACACGAGGCTCTTCAGAGCACTTTTAAATGAACCAATCATCCCTGTGATTGTTATGGAGACGGTCAATCAGGAGGTAAATCCAGCGCTTGTTGAGGACACTTGAGCACATGATGAGGAAGAAGCAACAACTACGAGGACTTAGAGGGGTGTTTTTTTTTTTTCTACCTTTTTTTCATGAAAAGAGCAAACCTCCGCACACAGCCGAGTTGTGTCTAGGCATCTCATACATTTCTTATTCTTCACATTATGAAAAAAGCAGATTTATCGGAAAGTCCTGTCTGTAATTCCAGTCAGGGGTGTGACATTATTCTCAAGGCAGCTCCGGGTGAAATGTGGCCGCCCAAAAAATCAAGGTCGGAGTATCACCTGCTCCTAAAGGAATATTTGGCTCACGATTTGAAATTCAGCAGGTTTTTTTTTTTCTTTCTGTAAAACATTCAAACAGAGCTGCTGGAGGAGCACTGCTGACCTTGAGACTTGTCACACACTACACTATATGACTTTATTCCTTCACTGCCCACTTTGAGGTTTACTGTGCGGTCTAAGTCACTTGACTTCAAAGTCCTCTTTGATATGTATTTTCCTGTAACATCAATGCCCAAACTGCTGACCCCAGAGATTGTATTCCAAGAGAGTTGTAGTGGATCTGATCTATAAGCCGGAGTCCATTAAGATTAGATCTCACTTTATGGACAGTGTTATGCACAAAGGAGCTCTGTGCAGTGATGGGTTGAGGTTTCGTTCCTCACAGACACACAACCAGAGGACACCATTGGACAGTAGAAGCATTACAGAAAAGTGCTGGGCTGCCACCTAATGGTTCATTGTCTGAGTGGGGAAGTGTTACATGTAACCATCTCCCAATTGGTGGTGGCTTTTATCCGAAGCACTTTAAGCGACCACAGGAACCAAACCCCAGCAGTGTTGGTGGAATATTTTACACACTGATTTACAAAGGTACACTCACAGTTTAATTAGACTCAGAACATGAATTGGCCTGACTGCAAACAAGTACTAAGAAATAAGACTATCTTTGTGGCTTAACTACATACATCCTCAGGGTAAAAGTTCACTCTGGCATCAGTGTGATTTGTGGGTCTGACATTTTTTTCGTCTGCGCCGAGATAACAAGAATAAATGAACAGCAGGCGAGGAGGCTTGGTGCATGAGGCCTGAATTAAAGAGACGCAGACAGAGGTGCTTTTATTCATGTCATTCCCTTTTTCCACATTGGTCCCCGGAGTGATTGGCACCGCAATCACCCGAGAGTTTCCTGGCACCGAATCCGACTGTTTGTGAAAGCAGAGCACAGTCGAGGATTCATATTCATGCGGTGTGTTTCAAGTATCACCTACTCAGAGTATTCAGACTCAGAGCACACTCTCTTGGCACTCTGGCCGTGGAGGTGCATCAAAGCAACCAAATAATTACAGCGGTGGCCATATGATATCAAGATGGTTTAGCTTGTAAGGGAGCCGCTCTGTACTCCATGTAGATAAAACAACTCTTCCTCAGGGCAAAATGTAAATGACATCGTCTTCCCTTTTATCTGCCACTGGACTTTCATTTTATTTTATTTGGTTGATTACCCAAAGGCTTGCTATCTACATTAGGCTACTGAGTGATGGTATTGTAGTAGTCTGTTCTGTCTGTAACTACATGTTGAATCTACTGTATTTGCCATGGGTCTCCATGGTAAATACAATTTGAAATCTCAGTGTGGTTAAACAAAAGATAGGGCCCAGTTATATATCAACATATATCTAATTCAAATATGCTGTAGGCAGTTCTAGGGGTAAATTTTTTCTTTTGAATAAATTAACAGAAAAATAAACAGACTTTCAGGAAATGCAGTATGAGTCAGAGCCAGATGTCATCACACAGAAGCTGATAGAGCGATATGTTTTCTCAGTTCCAGTACAGTCCTGCTAACCAATGTTACTAGTCATTCCCAATCACTAGACATGAGAACAAAAAGTCTTAAAGGTGCTATTGATAACGCTGATAATATTCAGCCACTAGATATCGCATTCTCCCTCCCTTATAAAATTACGAATATTTTCACTTATTATGTACCGAAAAATGAACTTCCATGGCCTCCAGCAAACACGTCACAACTCGTGAACTCGGAGCTTTCAGAACTTTCCACTTACGAGGTCGTGAATACCACAAGAGGGGGGCGTTCATATGGACTCTTCTCGTGACCACGGTAAACACGACCCCATTTGAATGCACCAATATCATAATGAACGTGAACGGCGAACATGGCTATTGTTAGTACTCACAGCTGTCAAGCTAGCAGCTAATGGAAGACTCCAGTGAAACGTAATGAGTGCATGAGCAGAGTGCACACAGGCAGGTAGGTAGACAAGCAGGCCGTCCAATCATTTTATTCGGGTTGAATGAAATAATTGGACCGGTTTGTTACAGTCCCGCGACAGCCACAGATACTGGATTTTAATTATTTTTTTTGACAGAGCGTCTGATTTATTGATTGCTGTCGGGATGTAATGACAATTTCAACTAATAAAACGAATAAATGTTTTTGAAGAAGATTACCAACCCTAACTTTAACGCAAAATCCCCATTAATTCACTCATGCTATTAATTGCTCTTTCACGGTTACATTTTTCCAGATTTAAAAACCCTGGTATCCAGTGAGGTCCATATCACCCAACTCCTACTGTATGCTCTTTCCCATGTATTACATCCTACTCAGTACCACTCTCTCATGCTATACAACAATACTGCATTGTTAGAGCCATAAAAAAAAGTGGTTATACTGTGCCTCACCACCTGCATGTGCTGTAACTAAGTGAGTTAAAATGCGTTTCTGCACAAGAATCCAAAATAAATTCCTGCACGTTTAGTACAGTTAATGTGGTGATTCTGATACAGGTGTAAAGTCTACTTTCACCGCTGGAAAAAAAAAAAAAAAGCACCACACTGTAAATAAAAACATAAAAGCCAACATACTCTCTGCAGCATCTCATTAATGCTCATTACTGATCACCTCAGTGCGCCTCATTGTCCACAAGAGGTCAGACATTAACAGCACAAGTCATAAATAGTGCACTAAATACCCCCTGCCTCTTTACGCAAAAACACAGCAGCGGCACGTCGAGGCCAGAGTGCAGAGCTGTTTTGTGACTTATGTATTGTGTAATCAACATTTGAAGTTGTTGAAAACAGTCATATGTGGAGAAGCACAGGCCACTGACATCCATACGGAGCTGTGTGTGATCAGCAAGTCTCTTCAGTGCTGGATTCTTTTCTGTTTGCATTTCATTTGAGAGATTCTCCTCCTATATATAATATATATAATATTGTTTTCAGCGCATATTATTGTTGACTTTTCCTAATGTAAAGCTCACCGTGGCCTGGCCCACTTGACTGGAAACTGGTCGTCACGCCCTCTCTGCAGGAGGCAGGTTCACATCGTCACTACGATCCCGTGCCTCGGATCTAAACGCTTGGCCCGCACCGAAGCTGTACATCTTTTAGTAGTTGCGCAACAGTTCACACAGAACAGAACTATGGGAACCGGAGTGGGAGGTAGTGATAATCTGCCCTGTTCTGAAGGTGTAATGGCAACAGAAGAACTTCCTCTTCAATGCTGAAGTCGCGTTTATTTTATTTTTTTTACTTTTCACAAAACCTGGGAATATCTTTGAGTGTCAAGGTCTCGGAAGGAAGCGTGCTGTCTGTCAGTGGTCCGGACTGACTTTTTCCAGCAGGAATGGCCACTGCAAGGCTCGATTACGTTGCTCCGTGGTGGACATACTGGCTGCACAATTTCCCCCACTTCAATTTCTTTTTCCAGTCGGTCGACAACACTTTCAGACCGGAGGAGGCGAGCTATCAGCAGGTTGGTAACTGTGCCCGCGCGTAAAAGCGCACGTAGTTTCAAAAGGAATCTCGTGGACCACTGACAATGGTAAACAACACATATAAATGTACATCTAAACAAAAGTAGTTTCAGACAAACTGCTGTGTTTAGTGATAAACGCTATTTTTTGTTTTATTTCTGTCTCCGTGATGCATCAGTGTAGCTGCAAGTGTTGGTCCCAGTGTCAGGAAGTAAGAGCCCATGCTGTCCTGCAGCGCTCACATGATGACACATGACCTGTATTAACTGAAATATGTCAAGTAGTAAACAACATGTACTGCATGTTTTATACACATTGCTTAGAGAGACACAACAAGCTTACTCTTTATACTTTTAAACACTCATCATGTATATTACCCAACTGTATTTAATGCACTTTTTCATACAGTCTTTAGTTAAAAAGTAAAAAAACATCACACTGCTCATTCTAACACTACAAACAACACATTCCCTGTAAGAGATGGATGTGTTCTGCTCTTTTCCCAGTCCTTTTCATGCTTTTATTTTGAGAGAAATTGCATTTTATGAGACATATTTCTCTCAGTGTAAAAAGATTTTTTTTTTTTTCAAATTAAATATTTCAATTTCCCCAGAACATTTGTGGCCATTCGAGGCCATGTAAATGTCCCAAACTGACTGTGGGCAGCGAGACCAGAGAGTAATTTTAGATCAAATGGGCTGTGTGATGGGAAAAAAAAAATATGGGATGGTCGTGCTCAGTTGTTGCCATAGTTTTCCATCTGCAGTCCATCACTTCATTATGTTATGGGCTTCATTTTCTCTTCTTTTTGTCTGTTTGACAATCTAGATTTGTTATTTGTCTACAAAGATCTTGGATTTATTCTCACACAGTGTGTTGCAATACAAATAAGTCACATGATATCACGACAGCGTAGTTTGACTGGCGTACATTTAATTAAAAATCACTAATGAAGTTCATGTGAGCCAAACTATCAACACTGCATTATTTGATTTATTCCAACAGAATAAAAAACTTTGTGTTAATTTGTAGTATGACAGATGATATTGTTGCTAAATCTAATTTAGAAACATTGTGGACATATTGGTTTAGGATAACATTGCATACGGATCTCATTTTCAGCTCAGAAAGACTTACTACACCCATTATTGTCTGGGCTATATTTAAAAAAATACAACAAAAATCCTCTCCAAGAAATATGAATGAGTTTATAAGTGTTTGTGTGTGACTGTGGGTAAAGTGCACATCCATGTGGCACTGCTTGCTCCTTTTTGCCCCAGGACATTTATGAATATAGAAGCCATTACTCTGGCTTGTGTCCCTCACTGTATACCTCTCTTTTCATGTGTCAAGGTCCATGTGGGTCATTGAATCCCAGCAGTGTCACACTGGCGCAGCTGAGCACCAGTCAGCGAGGAGTGAAGAGTGCCATGGTAGCGTCACAGAGCCTGTTGGTAGTATGTAGGGCTCACACAGCCCATCAAGCCTGAAAATAACTCTTCATTTGACATGCTCATCTGTTTTCTTTTGAGGAAAGTGCAGAGCAGCTACAGACGCATCTCCTAACTCTTATTGTTTAATTAAATTAGACAAGCATACATACTTAAACCGGCTTTATACAAGCATTATTTTTGGGAAGATAGAAGGTGAATGACCGCAGATACTGTAGCTGTTTTCTGTCTCTCTTTCCTCCTCCCTCTCATGCAGCCTTTGCCTTGTTATGGCATCGCAGCCGGTGGAAATTGAAGTGCCTGCATGTCTAATTACAGAACAATGGAGTGGAAAATTAGAGGAGAGAGTGGAACTAGCAGTATGAAGGGCCTGAACTGAGTTATAGTGACAGAAAATCTAAATACGTAGACTCTACACTCTTGGCTCATCAACGATGTCCCCATAAACTGATGATTAGCTAATCATTGGATTAAGGTTTTGGCCTTGGTGCCAGCTAAGGTAGGGCACCTCAGCTGGCACCGGTTCTGTATTGACCTATTTCGTTTAAGGCGCAATCACTGGGCCAACTGTACTTTTTTCTGTGCATTGAAACTGTTCAACTGGGCATGACTGGCATTTTTTTGAGGCCACCATTGATCTTGGTTTGTAAAGCAATGCGCATCAACATCCCAGCGATGTTGTGTTTATTATAGGGCTGTCAATCGATTAAAATAGTTAATCGCGATTAATTGCATGATTGTCCATAGTTAATAATGATTAATTGCAAATTAATTGCACATTTTTTTATCTGTTCAAAATTTACCTTAAAGGGAGATTTGTCAAGTATTTAATATTCTTATCAACATGGGAGTGGGCAAATATGCTGCTTTATGCAAATGTATGTATATATTTATTATTGGAAAACAATTAACAACACAAAACAATAACAAATATTGTCCAGAAACCCTCACAGGTTCTGCATTTAGCATAAAAAATATGCTCAAATCATAACATGGCAAACTGCAGCCCAACAGGCAACAACAGCTGTCAGTGTGTCAGTGTGCTGACTTGACTATGACTTGCCCCAAACTGCATGTGATTATCATAAAGTGGGCATGTCTGTAAAGGGGAGACTCGTGGGTACCCATAGAACCCATTTTCATTCACATATGTTGTGGTCAGAGTTCAAGGGACCCCTTTGAAAATGGCCATGCCAATTTTTCCTCGCCAAAAGATCGGCGACCCATCGGATTTTTAAAAGGTTAATTCAAAATCGAAAGTTGCGTTAATGCGTTAAATAAATTAGTGGTGTTCAAAAGAATTTGCGTTAATGCGTTATTGTCGCGTTAACTCTGACAGCCCTAGTTTATTATCAACCCGGTCTCCCACAAAATTACGTTACTAAACTGCATTCTCAATTATGTTTCGAGGGAAACATTTTCTCCCGGATTACGGTCACAATTTTAAACAGTCTTAAACAGTTTTAAACATGTGGATAACATAGTAAATTGAAACAAAACAGAAAAAAAAACGCAACAGAACTACTTCTTTTGGTTTAGGCAACACAACTACTGGGTTAGGTTTAGTAATAAAACATTATGGTTTGGCTTAAAATGACTACGAAATTGAAACAAAACAAAACAAAAACGCAACAAAACTACTGGGTTAGGTTTAGTAAAAAAAAAGTTTGGTTTAAAATGACTTTTTTTACTTTGTACGTTACGTTATTAAACTACGGCGACAAAATACATTTCCCTCGAAACATAATTCACAATGCAGTTTCGTTGTATGGGAACGTAATTTTTAGGAGACAGGGCTATTATTACTGTGTGCTGGTTCCTTCATCCTGAGCACTGTTTTTGTGAATCTAAGGACAAATTAGGGCTCAGCACGACATGACTTGAAACAGAGTTTGAACAATGAAGGACTATGCAAAGAATATGCAAAAGAATATAATTTAAATTCAGTCACAGTGTCAATGTCATCCAAATGGAATAATTAGTCACAGACATTGTAGTCAAGGAATAGCTCTGCTTAGTGCTTAGTCAGCCAGATCCAGACTTTCTGAAGTTATGGGGACAAAAACTTGAGTGCAAATGATTTGCAAATAAAACCAATGTCATGCTTTTCTTCTTTGTCTTTAAACTAACCAACAGCTAAATGTTTTGAGTTTGAGCCCACTAAATTTAATGTCCCTAGTGATGTAAACAACCCGTTCTCACTCCCTTTACCCTTTAGCGTCTGTATGCGACGCACTGGGTATTCAACTAACTCCAATGTACACCCACCCGCGTCATTATTAGACGCTCAGAGCAACTGACTGTCTCACCCACGAGACCGCTGTTCGTGTCCTGTGTGAAACTAAAAGTCAGCGTTGACTTATTTTGTCACGCCAGTCGTTAGTCCCGTGACTCGGTAGTCATGTGAGTCATTAGTCAGTCAAGTTAACGTCAACAACGATCTTTTCCTAACCCTAGCTAAGTAGTTTTGTTGCCTAAACCTAACTTTCTGTAAGTTTATTTTGAGAAGAGACAATGCATGTAACTAGTGTATATTGACACGCCGTTACTGACACGTCCAAAACTGGCGCTGGAGGGGTACCTAGAGCGTCATAGTTTGAAGCTTAGGGCCACTGACCAAGCCTCTGTATAGAGTGCAACAGGAATGAGTCCTAAACCCGGAAATGTTAGCATTTTAGCACTTCTGGTTCCCTCGTCTGGAAGTCAACGGGTTTTTTGAATCGGTTTTTAGTTAGACGCCTGAAATAAGGTCTGTGGTTAAGACAAGCTGAAGAGATTTTAATGTTTTGTTCTACGACATAAAATACGTCAGTAAATATCCCACTCGCGAATTTTGAAGCCTTTATGTGTCTTAAAAAAGGCGGTCGCTAACAAGTGGCTAAATGAGACTACTTAACGTCATCACGCCGACTCGTCCGCCTTAACAGCCTCGTTGTAAACTCGTTGTGTATACTCGCGCACATGCAACCATGGTGTAGTTCGTCTATAGCCTAACGTTAGCTTTTTACTTCTGCCGATTGCATTCACACTTCAAAAATCATAAAAATGGTGTTCATTTGTGGAGATCTTGCTGAACAAAACGTGTAAGTATCATAAACATTTGTTTGCCACAGAGCTTATTTTCTGCAATAATCCAAACCCAATGGAAAAATCCCATTGCTTTTTGTCGAGGGAACCCATGGCGATGCTAACTTCCTGGTTGGCCTACAAAAATACGTCATCCCTGGAGCACTCTATTTGACGGAGCGAGAATGTGTTGCGAAATGCTAGGGGAAGCCCCGGTTGGGATGTTTTGGTTCAAATAACACGCAGAAAGTATCAGCCAATACCAATGTTTGTGCAGCAGTGTAAACACTTTATAAATGGTTGGAGATTTGTTTTATGATGCTGCTGTAAAGACAAACATACATTTGTGTGTCTACAGCCTTTAGTATGTTGTGGGAAATAAGCAACTAAATGGCCATATTACATGTCTGTAAGAAAACAAGCAAAACAAACAGGATTATAAACTGATTGCTGTAGAGCAGGAAATATTCCCCCGACTATAATCTGATGCAAATAAACAACACCATTTGTGTCTGCCTTGGAGCGTACTGCCAATTCTGCATTTCTTTACTCGCTATGTAGTGATAAAAGTAACAGCTTTGCAGAGAATAAAAAAATAAAATCAAAGGGCCAAGGGGATTTATCATGAAATAGTCTGAGTACAGAGTGTTTCGTGTCCATATACAGACTGTTTCAATACAGCATTCCCTGTTTTCTCTACATCAGTGTTTCTCTCCATCCTTCAGGCTTTGACTATTTTGTACACTCAGGAATCACAAGACTGAATGAAAGCCATTGTGTCACATGATCCTCCCCTCCCACAGCCTTGAAACATTTCTGTTTTTAGCCACAGTCCAAGAAGTTCTGCTGTGGCAGAAAAATGTAACAGTCTCACAAGTCAAGTCGAACTTCTATACAGCTATCCCCTTTTGCTGTAGGCAGCAGTGATGGTGTTGATCAATGGATGAGTTAGCAACACACTAACCTCAACAATATCTTTACCCATGAGTGTTGTTTGATACTGGTGGGTTGTTTTCACTCAGGCTGTCAACCTCTTAGGTGGCGGGGTCACCCAGCCTGACATGTCAGGACTACACATAACAGCTATCTGCCTCTTTACAGACTGTTATCAGGTCTTTAAATGGGTGTTATCAGTTGTTATAAGCCTCATAGATGTGGGTCAGAAGGGGCCTGCTACACCTACTAGTAGGTTTTATCATTGATTCACATGGGCGATCACAAGGAGTAAAAGAAGACAACAGCTACCCCTAGCAACTGTAGTAATTATGACAGGAGCGAAAGAGCAAATCAGGTGCTGCAGTATCGACAGCCTGAAACTCCATAAGGGCTGGACATCGGGGTGACGGATGGGACACGAAACACGTTACTTTCACCCAGGAGGCCGAGGTTCTCAAACCGTGTGAAACCAGCAACGTGTAGTTGTCTTTGTGTTCACAACCTTAAGTTTCACTTTCACTTTTGAGACGTAGTTATGTTAAGCCAAAACACAGTATTTTACTCTGAACTTAACAAAGTGGTTTTGTTGCCTAAATGTGTTAGAGCGTGCTTTTAAGTTTCACTTTCACTTTAACAATGTGGTAGATGTAGCAGGCCCCTACTGACCCACATCTATGAGGCTTAAAACGACTGATAACGCACATTTAATGAGCTGATAACAGTCAAATCGGGTGATGTAATCTGCTGAAAAGTTCCTGACTCTAAAGGAACAGTGTGTAACAATTAGGGAGATCTATTGGCAGAAATGGAATATAATATTAATAAGTATGTTTTCTTTAGTGTTTAATCACCTGATAATTAGAACCGTTGTGTTTTTGTTACCTTAGAATGAGCCGTTTATATCTACATATGGAGCGGGTCCCCTCTCCACGGAGTCCGGCATGTTTCTACAGTAGCCCAGAACGGACAGACCAAACACTCTTAACTTTTCCTGCTTGGGCCGGAGTCGATAACGTTACTCGCTCCCGTCGCGGCCGCTCTCTCTCTCTCTCTCTGGCTCTGCTCCAAATGACCTACGCTACTCTTACAACAACTAGTTCTAGAGAGGGTCATTCACATTTTCGCGTCGGCCACCGTAGCTCTCCAACACGCTTGGCAAACGGGACAGGCTTCAGTTGGTTGCAATCTCCTCACCTCACCGCTGGATACTGCCAGATCCTACACACTGGACCTTTAACTGATGGATTTTTTTTTTTGTCTTTTGCCTCTTTTCTCTCTCCACTCTCCTGCTCCCCCAGTCTCTGATATTTCTAGCATGTGTTGGTGCAGTGGGTCTGGGTCTGAGCCTGCTGGTTCTGGCAGTATGCCTGGTCTGCATGTGTTGCTGCCGCAGGGAAATAGATGAAGACACCAAAAAGCCTGATACCTGCTGTCTCACCTGGTC
The DNA here is from genome assembly GCA_916701645.2 of Sebastolobus alascanus. NCBI lineage: Eukaryota > Metazoa > Chordata > Actinopteri > Perciformes > Sebastidae > Sebastolobus > Sebastolobus alascanus. Next base: position 969,517 of record CAKAOJ020000158.1, on the reverse strand, counting down.
TGCTGTCATCACAGGTCTTATTATATGGTGAGTCTGAATGGTTAAATGGTCAAATAATGCCACTGTGTTTCTTGTTCTGCACCTGAACTCACAGACTGACATGTGATAACCTCGATCAGTAACTCTACATATGCATCAACGAAGTGAAGGCTGTGTTTTTTGGGGGGATTTTTTGGGATGAAGCCACTCATCTACTTTGGGAAAAACTGCAAAAAAATGTCATCCAAACATTTAGGAAGAGAGAGGACAGTATCACTAATGTTGGATTGGTAATGAAATCTATCCACCCTTTATTTTCTGATGTCATCACCCTAAAAACATTACAAATCCTCGATTTGAATAACATGATTCAGTATATTAAATGAGTTGGTCTTTTTTTTTAATAAATCAACGTTCTTTACTGAATGTAACTCGACAGTGCGGGCCTCCCTTTGTGTGCGGCAAGCGGGAGAGCAAACAGTTTTTTGACCGCAGTGAAAATGTTGTTTTTGAAAGGCTAAACGCCGTAAATTTTGGAGATGATTACAACTATATTTTTTTCAATAAATTTTGACTTTTGGATTTATTGGAAATGTTTGGATCACATGAGTCAGAAACAATCCTACGCAGCCACCAGTGGAATCTAATTCTCCAACTATAATACTAATAATATTAGTGTAGCCTGATTTTTATCGGCAGATGTGCACAAATCCTGGGTTTAAACAGAATGTGGCAAATAAATATCTTTTTAAATAGTCTTATAAACAGACTTTTGTACAAATTATCAGTAAGCGTGTTATTACAGTATGATTACATGTGCATATCTAATTCTGACAACCTCAGAGCAGACAAATCCTCGTGCAGCCCCTGTGCCCGGACCCCATGTTGGGAACCACTGATCCAGGCTAACTTGAACAAAGCGTGGGACTGTCGAAGGAAATGATGCTCAAATTTAAATAGGAGTCAAATTACTTTATATGCTGTTTATTCCATGGAAAGTTTTACAGTATCGTAGGCTATAACAAAGAGTGCTAATGCACAGCTCCACTACCTGCTCTCCTTCTTTCTAAAGAATACAAATAAGGCTAGTTAAGCTGGGGTGTTTCTGACAGGCCACATCATCAGCAGGGCCCCCCCGATCAGCAGACGGCTTGGTGATCAGACCGCTAAATCCCTCAGCTGACTGTTCAGCTAACCACGCCCGCCAAAACTTTAGCTGCTGATTGCTCAGCTTGGTTCATTTAAACGCTCTACAAAATTATAATGCTGCAGCCTTAGATTTGGCCGTTAATATCGTGCTTTTACACTATTGCTTTGTGCTTTCTCCATTGTTAAAGGAACAGTGTGTAACATTACAATGATTTCGAGAAAGATTAGCTAGGCCACTAAAAGAGCTGAAATGAAAAGTGTCTCTATCTAGTAATCAGAAGGGGAATAACGGAAGTATGAAGTATGTCTACCATACTTCTGTTTATGGTTTATTATACTTTCAGTCAGAAATGAAAGTCTCCAGATGGAAGTCTCCGAAATGAGTCACCAAAAAGGCTTGATTAAATTTGCGTATACAGATCCGCTCAAAACTTGTGACATTTATTTCATTTAATCAAGTGTTGGTCTTTAACTTTGTTAGCTTTCTGTGTCCATACCAAGCTGCTACAGCACACAAGGCCTCATGTGTTGTTAAGTGACTGGGCATGATACTGTTTAGCAAAGAAGCTCTGGTCTCTGAGCTCTCATCTCTCTCTGTAGAACTGGTTCGAAAGGACGTTAATATATTCAGCTCAACAAATTATAATAAACAAACAAATAAAAACAAAACAATTGCATTTGGCATCCAATTAGATAATCTGGCCATGAATTAGTAGGCAGTCTTTACATTACAGAGCAGGATTTTGTTGTATTTCCAGCTCTCTCTTTTAGAAGTTTACTTGCTGATAACAGCATTTTGTCTTGACATGTTTTTAATGTTTAATACCTATTGACTGGCGTCGCTATTGATGGAAGTTTTCAGCTGTGACAGCTTAATTGAAAATGTGCTTGTGACACATTTTTGATGGCTTTTATGCTCGACTGGATCAAAGAGTACAGAAACACAAAGAGATGCATATAAAATGGAAATTCTCTCATATAATATGGCACACAACTGTACATATTTTGTCCTTTCGTTATGCTGGGTCATGGGGTTTCTATTAGCTAAAATGAATAGGACATGCTTTTATGTCATTTAAGAAAGATCTAATTGTTTATCACGATCACCCCTATTCACTTTTCCAGCTTTAATTCAGCATGATGCTCAAGAAGAACTACTTCTGCAGAAAATAGAAAAAGGATTTAAGAGCCGCTGCACCTCTCCGGATGATTATTTCTGACCTCGGGAGAATGAATGGGGGTAAATTAAGGTTAAAGCTAGCAAACAAATCTAATATTCTAAAAATTCCTTCCTGCCTGTGTCGGTTTCTGTTAACCCCGATACAATTTATTATAGCAGCAATACACTGGTCTCCACAGAATTGAGGCATTTATCTGCTATTACGTGTTATTACATCCAGTGTGGCCATTTGTTCTGCTCGCAACACGTTTTGAATACTAAGATCCAATTGTCCAGTCATCACACAGCCTGTGAAGTGATCCATCCTCGGAGGAACAAAGGCACTAAATATCCTGGAGTGCACATATGCTCTAGTCCTATTGTTTATTGTGTTGCTTTCTTTGTAGCTGCTGCAGACAGCAGCTTTTTTTCAAAGCCACAAAACTACTAATGCCTCCCTGGAGGCTGAACCCATGATGTCCTGTGTCATTACTGTTTCATTACGGTGTCGTTAGTGGGTCTTTCTGGTCGCTGACATGTCACTAGGCTGGTCACAGGGTTGATGAAGAGCTCATTGTTCGGGTCGCTGCAGATCAACTGAAAAAAAAATCCCTTTTTGAAGCGTAAAGCAGGTCGTCTTTAAACAGCTGAATGAAGTCATTTTTAAAACCACATCCATGCATTTCTGCTTGTAAGGATTACTGTTAGGACTGTCAATCGATTAAAATATTTAATGTGATTAATCACATGATTGTCCATAGTTAATCGTGATTAATCGCAAATTAATCGCACATTTTTTTATCTGTTCAGAATGTACCAAAATGTAGATTTATCAATAATACTCTTATCAACATGGGAGTGGGCAAATATGTTTGCTTTATGCAAAGGTATGTATATATTTATTATTGGAAATCAAATGGCATTGAAAATGGCCATGCAAGTTTTTCCTCACCAAAATTTAGCACAAATTTGGAGCGTTATTTAGCCTCCTTCACGACGAGCCAGTATGACATGATGCCAGTTTGTTCACTCTCGCTTTAAAACTGAGCCTGGTACAACCTCCGGGAGATCGGCGGCACATTGGGATTAAAAATCGCAATTTGCGTTAATGCGTTTAATAAATTAGTGCCGTTAAATACGTTTTTAATTTTATTTAACTTTAACAGCCCTAGTTTGTTACCAACCCTGTCTCCTACAAAATTACGTTCCCATACAACTTAACTGCATTTACGTTTCGAGGGAGACTTTTTCTCGTGGATCAAAGTCGCAATTTTAAACAGACTTAAAGTTTAAACACGTGGTTAACATTGTAAATTGAAACAAAACAAAACGAAAAGCACAACACTACTTCTTTCGGTTTAGGTAACAAAACTACTGGGTTAGGTTTAGTAAAAAAACATTTTATTTTCATATGATGCCAGTATCTTCACTCTAGCTTTAAAACTGAGCCTGCTACAACCTAAAAACTGCAAGTTGCATTAATGCATTAAAGAACTCAGTGACGTTAAAACAAATTTGCGTTCTTATCGCGTTAACTTTGACAGCCCTAATTACTGTAATTGTATATTTTTTTTGCTCCAACTCGATTGCAGAGAGAATGCCCTCAATGCCCCTAATCATAACCTGAGGAAACTAGTTTAATAGATGAGACACAGGCAGTGGTTTTCATTATGCTTACAAGGTTACCGTGACAGGATGCTAATGGACACAAAAAGAAACACACATTAGCATTTAATACATCCTGTCAGGGTGTGTGTGATATGTCACTGCGAGTGTGCATACACTCCTCCACATCCTGTCTTTGCACTCAACTAACTTCCTTCATTGTCTTTGTCTCACTGCGGAGGATGACAGTGTTAACCTGGCCATGTGTCTACCTCGCTATTGTGTACGATTTTTATGGATTTTGCAGCACAGATGGTGTTAAAAGTCCTCAACATATGAGTCATTGTGAGAGTAAACTAGGACTTAGTTTCCCCAGAAACAACAGTCCTGCTCTGACTTCCTGTTATCTGAAGTTTGATTGATGAGCTCCCCCCTCTAGCTGTGGGAAATGCCCCTAAAACACGGTTGAAAGTGTCACTAACCTCCGACCTTTGTGTGTGAGTGACCTCAACGCAAACAAGTATGATGAAATTGTATCGTTGGTCATGTCAGTGTGGACTGCTAGCAGCAGTAGGGCTGCACTGACTCTGGGGGTTAGGACACTAATCTTCCCTATTACAGAGGCTCAGGCTGCAGGACGGTGGGAGATAGGGATCCTGTGTATTCCACTCGGATACATTTTCGGATGTCAAACAGAAGTCTGATGTGTTTTTTTTAGCCATGAATGGGATAACAAATTCAAAGCTACCGCTGAAAAAAGAGGGTTTGATATGTTTAGCTGAGGATCTGTGTGTGTGTGAGAGAAAAGGGTAAAACAGATGGAAGTAATAAAGGGTGGAGGGAGGGATATTAAAGGAAGAAATATGACAAATATAAAAAATGTTGTCTCTCACATATCAGTTCCAGTACATGCAGCCCATATGGCAGCCAGGAGGAGGAGATGAATGGAGGAAGTAACACAGGAGAAAAGATGTTCTAAGACTGCAAATTTTTGATTAAACTTTAGACATAATACAAAAGAAGTAGGGCTCTGATGTAGTCGACTGTGGTTCCCAACCTTTTTCCTTAAGGGACCCCTTTTCTATCATTGAATAAACTGTTGACCCCTGACATATTTTATGGATATTTCATATATTCACTGCACAACATAAACAGTACAGAACAAATGATGAACTGTACAATTAACCCAAATAATGAACACAATAACTGCGGGTAGTTTGCGTAAAACGAGCGATTTGGATGAATTGTGAACAATTATATTCCTGTTATAATCAGAGATGAGTTTTCCTGTTCTTTTTAGGGACTTTTAATACATTTCTCTGTCTGCTTTATGTATTTTTTTTTTATTTTTAACAATCATACATTATTAATAGGCTTCTTTTTTTGAAAAATTCAGTGTTTTCTTCTCCCTGATGCTTGGCTATTGTTCTATTAGTTCTTAGGTTGTTTTAACTGCTTACTTTTCTAATGCAGGACGAGGCTGTTTAGCAGAGAGGGTTGACTGTGAATATAACTTGTGTTCAGGTCTTTGCCGTGCCCTTATTCTGTTTATGTCTTAAATAATAATCCAAACAGCCAAATGTATTTTTTTTTTTTAAGTTGTCTTACACCCCTTACAATCAAGAAAGCCTCGCAATTCCCGGTGAAGCTTTGGTGACCCCAAGTGGGGGTCGGGACCCCCAGGTTGGGAACCGGTGTATTAGTCGCCTAATCGGTCGTTTTAGTCTTAGTCGACTAAGATTTCTTTTGTTGATTACTCGTTTTTCTTCATGCTGAATGACTTATTTCTAGGGCTGTCCTCGACCAAAGAAATTCTTAGTCGTCTAACACTATTTTGTTGACTAATCGATTAGTTGATTTAATCAACAGATCTGGAAAACTGAGTTTCTCCACAAAGAATCACACAAAAGCACCACTTTAAATCTTGTGTTTACCAGAGACGTGCTCATAAGTTTCTTAGATGTCTAACCAAAGACGCCTTCATTTATCCATGATTTGATGAACATTTTTCAGTTGCCAGTTGCATGTTTTAATCTATAAATGCACAAAAACAAAGGTGCAATGTATGAAGACGATTACAAAAAACAATACAAAGCCTTTACTGGTATGATACATATTTCCCCTAAAGCCTCAACGTCCCCCCTTTGGGAGTTGTGAATAACATTTCTTTGTCTTAATTGTCCTCTAATAACCTCATGCAGTCCCTTATCAACAAGTACCCTGATGAAACAAACAGTGAATTAATTATGTTTATTTATTTATTCATTAAAATCTGAATCTCTCCTTCTATCACAGTTCTGCTGTTGGAGTGGGTTTCTATGGAAACAGTGAGACCAACGATGGGGTGTACCAGCTGACCTACTCGCTCTACAACGCCAATCACACGTTGGCTGGCATCAACAATCTGGTGAGAGGAGCGTGCCAAGCTCTCTTCAATCTACAATCGTATCAGCATCCTAAATATTGGATGTGATCACTGAAATGATTTTTATTCACATCAGTTACAATTTAATAATTTTCCAGTTGAATAAGTGCGAGTTGCAAGGCAATAAATATGTCAGTGTTGTAAATAATATGGACATTAATTTTGCTGTGAATAAGTGCTTGTCCCATGGTTTGTATATTTTACCAACATTTTTTGATTAGCTTGACGTCACAAAACACAATCTTTTCATGGCTCCCTCTACTTGAAAACAGTGATTTACAGCCGGCAGACACCAGAACCCCTTCCTGTACTAATGGGGTGTGCATCGTCTCAAAGCTAGCACCTCACTGCGGGGGGTCTCTATCCGCTTTTTGTCACAGTGAAGGAATTGAGGTGACTGCTGCCTCAGGATTTGTAAATGGGGGTTCTTGCTATACAAGTGCTGACCTGCATTCAGGGAAGTTATTTGGGAGGCTTAGGGGGGGAGGAGGAGGGATAGGGAAGAGGAAGGAGAGCAGGAGAGTCAAAACAAGGCCCTGCGAGAGGCAATAATCTCAATGAGGAAGAAGAGGATTAACTCCATCTGTAGTGCGTTAATGGATGTTAAGCCTCTCCTTTTCCCATCTCTCTCAGTCTTACTATCTATACTGTGTGTGTGTGTGTGTGTGTGTGTGTCTGTGTGTGTGCCTGGCCATGTGACTATCACACATCAACGTATCCTCATACAACAGTTATGATATCTCACCAAACGTTATTCCTCATTTTTCGTGCATTTTCCTACGAATGTCCAGCAACACATGACAACGTTCGCTTTTTACATGCATACAGTCTTTTCAAAATAAACTTCCGTCTGCACAGGAAACTACTTGGTTAGGTTTAGGCAACAAAACTACTTGGTTAGGTTTAGGCAACAAAACTACTTAGTTAAGTTAAGGTAACAAAACTACTTAGTTAGGTTTAGGCAACAAAACTACTTGGTTAGGTTTAAGCAACAAAACTACTTGGTTAGGTTTAGGCAACAAAACTACTTGGTTAGGTTTAAGCAACACAACTATTTGGTTAGGTTTAGGCAACAAAACTACTTAGTTAGGTTTAGGCAACAAAACTACTTAGTTAGGTTACGTAACAAATAAATCAATGTTGACTTCTGGTTTCACACGAGATACGAACAAATTCTGGTGTTTTTTGACCCACCCATCCACTCCAACCTTTATACTTCCTGGTTCACTATTACATAGATTACATACCAATTGATTTTGTGGGATATATACGAATTACAGTACATTACTTTTTGTAAGGATAGCTACAAAATGGTGTATGAGAACAGCCTGCATGCATCCACTTAAAGGCCTCATATGCACGCATATTGTATTGATGTATGGACACAAACACTCTTTCATTGTCTATGCTGAGATCTAGATTTAATCCATTTTTAGCTCACACTTCAGTTTGTGTAATGCAACAATTTGGGTCATGATGGATAAAGGGATGAAATATACACTTAGTTGCCAGTTTATTATCGCCCTGCTATGATGCAACAATCATGAACGTTACTTATAATGTTCAGGTTTTTGTTGAAACTGTTTTAGAGCGGTGTTGATTCAACTTTATGGTCATTTTGGAAGCTCTATTTACTCTCCCCTTGTTGATATGAATTCAGTGGATAAAATATTAGAAACATATCTCAGTATAATTCAACATGGCAAACTACATCCTCCAAAATGACCATAAAGTTGAATCAACACCTCTCTAAAGCAGTTTCAGTTGTATTGGACTGCATTCGTTTCAGCTCGGTGTAACAAATAATCTGGAGAAAGGGGTGTAGTTTGCAGTACAGCCTTTTCTTTGTGCTGCAGGAAGTAAATGGGATTCAGCTCTGATGAGTTCACATCCTTGCTGCTGACTTTCTCTGCTGCATCTTGGTATTGATCCTGTAGCATGATGTATACCATGGCTGCATCAGATATGTTCCCCAGGGAACCAAAGGCTTTCTCACTTGCAAGATCATAGCTTGCTGTAATGTACTCCACTTCCAGAGCTGATGAGCTGGCCGGCTGTCCATCCCATAATGCCAAAGCTGCTTTAGTCTGTGTTTAGTCTTGTGATTGAGAGAGTAATTTCTCCACTGATCTTTATTGGTTTACCAAATCCTTTCCTGGCCTTTCATGTGGGTTTCTAATGAGTTAGTTAAAAATAAATCACATCAGTAGTTCGCTATACTTTAAAGCTGCAGTCGGAAACTTTGAGCAAATATGATGAAAACTTAGTTTTATAAAATTGTCAATATATCCTGACAGTAGTGCATGAGACAGATAATCTGTGAAAAAATCATGTTCCTGTGTCCTCCGGTGCTCCTAATGGCATTTACAAGATCTCACCAGCCAAAGGAAAACAGCCAATCAAAGCTGAGCGGTCTTTAATCACTGCTTGCAAACAAAAAAAAAAAAACATGGCGGCCGGGTCACAAACTTTCTAATTTTACAGCTAAACAGTACACTACAAGATGATTCTGACATTTTAGGCGAGAAAAAGGTAGAGATTCTTGGTTCATATTTGATCAGTGCTGCCTAGTTTGACCGTTTGATCAGCGTTCGCGAGTTACGCGAGCAGTGATTGACAGCTGCTTTAGACACAGCTCGGCTCTGATTGGTTGTTTTCCTTCGGGCGCGGAGAAATCTTGCAAATAGAGATCCTAAGTCCCGCCCCTTCCGTTGGACCACCAACGGACCTTATTTCGAAAAAAATATGAACGGTAGTCATATAGAGAGACAAATATTTTTTTGATCCTGTTTGAATTGCGCCATGAATCACACATATGATGTTTGTCAATTTAAAACATAATTTTGCAAGTCAAGAAAGTCGTAGTTTGTTGTAAAACTGTTGAAGTATAAGATTACTAGTATCCGACTACACACCCAAAAGTCGCGTAAGTGACGTCTCTCTCTCGGAAGCTACGATGCCTGTGTGTTTCGTACTGGGATGAACTCACACCAGCAACGGGTCCCGGGTCGTTCTTTCACTTCCCGGCTGATAAAAAGACCAGGCGTCGCTGGATAAAATACATCAGGTAAGATATCTTGTCATTTGTGCGTGGAACATAGCAAAGTTAGCTAGCTAGTGTTGGAGATGTATATTGTGCGAAATGAGAGATGTGGCTCGCTGAGCAGTTTCACACAAAACTAAATGATGCTACGACAAACTGCGACTTTCTTGACTTGTAAAATTACCTTTTTAAAACATCATTGTACATATTTTTTTCCGAAAATAGGGTCCCATGTGGTCCACCAGAAGGGGAGGGACTTCGCCTCTCCTGTGCGGATAGAGATTTACACTAGGAGCTGTTTGGCTTGTTAAGGCCTATTGTCATCATAAGATATGCCCTCTCACACACTGCGAGGGATCATCATGTGTCATAGAGAGAACGGTTTGATCAGGGGGACCATTCTGCCTCTCGCTATTGAAGGGGGCTTTTGATTGTTCGCAGGCATGCTTTTATTAGAGCTTTATTTTCCAGTGTTCAGCTCTCAATATTAAGAGCTCGTCAGTGCCGCCTGGAAATAATGGATGAGAAAACACAGCAATCACACTACATCAGAGTGTGTACTTCCAATTTACAACCGCGGTTACACTTTTATATATAGCTCTTCCTCTTTGAAGGTGAAAGCTGTCTTGTGATTCTTGGAACAAAATGATTACTACTTTCTGCACCATACATCAGTTCCCCTGAATGTCTCTCCTATTTCTCAACGTATTACCTTGCATGACTTTAAACCGCCGTGATCATATATATATATATTGTTTTATTGTCACAGTTAAATCTCAGATACATAAAAATCACCAAAGGCAGAAGAACAGTTCAGTTGCATGTGAATTTGCGCTGGGAGTGCTGCTGCTGTGAGCCTCAAATCAGTCGGTTTCATTTAACAGGCGTGTCCAATATGGAGAAGCCTCCTTGTGACCCGCTTTCACTAAAAGTGAGCTTTAATCCATTTTAAGAGAAGACGGGACGGTCCAGATTAGGGAAATGTGGATCACCCAGAGCAGCTAGCTGATGGATCCCATTTCTCACACTCAGACGTACTGGCTTGCAGATAAGATTTGGGGCATTGTGGCAGGAGCTGTGAGAGATGATGAACATAGAGGTGGGGAGTGAGAGCGGTTTACTGGCAATCACATATCCCCCCCCCTGGGAGTTCTGGGAGTGGAGGATGGGCCTGTATCTTCGCCTCATCTCCACATGGATGCTCTTTCTTGCCCATTAGACGCATCCCTCTAGAACTTAATCAGCAGTGTTTGAAATGTTACAGTGTGAAGGAGACTGACTGAGATACGTTTTTATCTTCTACGTGGTGAGTTTTCGTAGCGTGGGAATGAACAGCGTTACTCAGAATACTTGAGTGTGTTGGAGAAGTCATGGGTGTAATGGAGAAAAAGATGAGAGATAAAGAAAGTGGTACTGCTGCAAACCGCTTCGGATTAGAATATAGAAAGCAACATCTGTTCAGAATTAGTGGAGCCTCCTACTCAGTGTAATGTTAAATATACTGTTCTAGCTAAGTCATTGTGGTGTGGGTGGTGTTGGTGGTGTGTCCTTTTTAAACCGGGGTCCTCTTTTCTTGTGAGTTTAAGAGGACCTTTACAGTGTGTTTGCTGTTCCCAGAACTTCACTTTTTTGGACAGAATTTGTAGATGTTTTTTCTATTTAATGTAGAATCCCCAATCATAAAGGAAAAGTTAGACATTTTGGGAAATATGCTTTCTGGTGGAGCGTCAGATCAACACCATTCTAATATTTGTCTCCTAAAGGTACAGTGTGTAGGATTTGGCGGCATCTAATGGTGTGGTTGCAGATTGCAACCAACTGAGTACCCCTCCGCTCACTCCTCCCTTTCCAAGACTGCGGTAACGTGAGCCGGCGAGTGCAAAACCGTGGCAACGCCGTTCGCCTCGGTTTTTCACTCTGCGGCTCACGTTACCGCAGTTTCACAAGCGCATCGGAGAACTACTGTGGCCTTCAGATAACGTAAAAACGCTAAAGTCTTTCTCTAGAGCCAGTGTTTGGTTTGTCCGTTCTGGGCTACTGTAGAAACATGGAGAAGTAGCATGGCGGACTCCGTGAAGAGGACCCGCTCCCTATGTAGATATGAAGGACTCATTATAAGCTAACGAAAACATGATTCTTAGTTTCAGGTGATTATATACTAATGAAAACATAGTATGAATATTATATTCCATTTCTGCTAATAGATCCCGCCAAATTTTACACACTGTTCCTTTAAATACAAGGCTACATGCCAGCATCCGGTAAGCTTAGCTTAGCACAAAGACTGGAACAGGGGGAACAGGTAGCATGGCTCAGTCTAAAGGTACCTCTGAAGCTCACCAACTAACAAGTTATATCCAGTGTTGCCAGATCAGATTGACAGTTAACTTAAAACCCACCCAATTCAATAAAAAACAGCCCAAGTCATAACCTTGTATAACCGTAAACCCATTATGCAAAATAGAAAACACATCATAAGCATACAAAGCTTCATATTCTGCACCAAAATACCAAAGATAAAATGTTAGATAAATAGGCTATCTTTCCCATGTCAATGTCAATGATGATGACGCCAAGAGGTAGGTCCTCCGTTATCCCTAACGATGATTGAATACAACCCATGTCAATCAAATATTTCTCAAATTAAATGAGTCAATAATATGAGTGAGTGGACACAAGTTTACTGAATTTTGTATCTGAGTTTTTGACCGTAAAATGACAGCTTCTTTGGTAATATTGTTTTCACATATATTTGCAAAACCCTGGCAAATGTTGACAAAAGCAGCCCAACGCTATTTTTCCAGACCAACTTAATCAAAAGTAGCCCAACTGGGCAGAAACCAGCCCAATCTGGCAAAACTGGTTATATCTCATTTGTTTAATCCGTACAAACCGTACCATTTTAATTGACCTATAGAGATGCTCTTATCTCTAACCTTAAACATCTTCAGTAGATGCTGTCTATCACTCAGCTCTTACATTTATTACTGACGACCCATATGGTACCCATCATTGTGTCTTGTATCAGCAGGTGGGTTGGCCCTCCTCTCTGCCAGGCGAGATCAGCACTTCTATCTATTCATCTATAAAGGACTACTTCAAAAATGACCAACTTATTTATTGTCACTCTCACTCCTGTGCCTAAGACATTATACTTATTACACCCATTCTCAGATCAGGCTTACACTTTATGTTCCTGCAGTAAATACTACTGTAATCTTGGAGAGACAGCTTCCAGATATTTTGCCCCATTTGTCTGGAATAATTTACAGAGTCGACTTATACTTGACACACTGATATCGATAGGACACTTCAATTTATTTTTATATCCTTTTTATACCTATGCCAAGGATAGTTCAGAAAGCATTTATCTCTAAGTCGCCATGCTGCTGTCTATATGTGTGTATGTATATTTAAATATCGCTTTTTTTATGACCATATTTTTATGTCATTACCATTATCATTATTATTTATTTTAATTTTATTTTTTTCTCTGTATTCAGGTCTCACTTTTAAATGAGATCTTCATCTCAATGTGACTTCCTGATTAAATAAAGTATATACAGTACACTATTTCTTGGCTCCGAGCAGTTGCCAAGCAACCAGCAGACACACAATTACTTACCTTTTTGTATGGCTTAAAATGTTGAGATATAACGTGATAATTAGTGAGCTTTAGAGGTACTGGGAGGTTAATTTTGTTACAGTAGGACAGAGCAAGGCTAGCTGTTTCCCCCTATTTCCAGTCTTTATGCTAAGCTAAGCTAAACGGCTGCTGGCTGTAGCCTTATTTTTAACAGACAGATATGAGATTGGTATCGATCTTCTCATCTAACTAACCTACAGAAAGCCAGTAAGCATATTTCCCCAAATGCTGTGGCTATGTTCCTTTAAAAAAAGAGAAAACTGATTGTCTTTCTGCAAACTACATAAACTCATGTTTTCACAAATAATAAACCCACTCTGTCAACAATCTTAACTGATATTCAATAGTTTAGCATTAGTCCATGTATTGAAACACCTATCAATCAATTTCAGTGACAGCAGGTTTCAAGGCATAGACTGTACATAAGAAGTGGACGTCACCCATTGGTTTGTGGACTGCGTTTTGAGGCCTCGAGTTCGGGATTTTCGCCGTCGCCATCTTGGTTTTTGGCCGTCGCCATCTTGGTTTTTGGCCGTCGCCATCTTGTTTTTTTGCAACCAAAAGTGACATGAGTGGATGGAGTTAAGTTCAACCGAATAAGACATTTTTAGGTGACCAAAATGTAATCTTTCATGAACAGAAAATACACTTTGAAAGGGTTAAAGTTCTAAGACGAAAACACAGACAACTCCCAGACCGGACAACGTCAATCACAAGGTAGCCACGCCCTAAAGCATACCAGGCTTTATGTCTATTTGACTCTAAATGGGACCATAATTTACTAAATGAACATCATGCTGTATTGAAGAAGACTTGAAACGAGCGATTGAGACCATAAACTCATGTTTACAATGTTTACTGAGGTAATAAATCAAGTGAGAAGTAGGGTCATTTTCTCATAGACTTCTATACAATCTGACTTCTTTTTGCAACCAGAGGAGTCGCCCCCTGCTGGCTATGAGAAAGAATGCAAGTTTAAGGCACTTCCGCGTTGGCTTCACTTTTCAGACCCGGAGGTTTCCCACTGTTTCAAGCACATATTTTCAATTTTTATAGCCTTTTGTTCACATTTACTGAGTGGATTGCACCTTTAATGCCCCTTGAAACTCTTGTGCCTGTGACTAGACAGAAATAATTCCCCCGTCAGCATCAGGCTAAAAATTGACCTGTTTCTAACTCCATTGATGCTGTGAAACTGCAGGCGTTTACAGCATCACGTTGTTTTTTTGTTCAAACAGAAAAGTAAAATGTATTTACTCTACTCCGCCTCCTCCCACTCCATTCTGACTATCAAAGACCCCTGTGATAACAGGTCCCCCCGGTATTGTTATCAGTATTCCACTCTAACATTGTTTACCTGAATAAAACACACGGTTGAGGAGAAAAGTTAATCTTTTTCTCAAGGGAGTGCTCCTTTGGTTCTTTCACCTTTCTCTGTATTTTCAATTTTTTTTTTATGAATATCTGTTTATGAATTTATGTATGTTCCTGTTTCCTTCTGACCCTGTTTTCTCTCTGATTCTTCTTCACCTCTCTCCCCCACCCTTATCCTGTTACTACTATTTCCTCTTATTTCTCACATTCTCTTATCTTCATTTTATTTTCTAGGTTGAAGGATCTCTGGGCGATGTTCAAACTGGGCTCAAGCAGCACCTGGAACGCCTGGATGAAATCTTCGCCACGCGGCCCAACTACCTCCAAGCTCTGCGCTTCATGCAGCTGATGATCAACAACGTCATCCGCGAGATGACCACTCTGCCGGATATCAACAAAGCCAATGTTGACTTGGGAGCCATCGCTGACCAAACAGCCTTCGTTGAGTATTACAGGTAGGTGGAGCCTTTTTTACTCCCCTGGGGTGATTAACAGCGTTTTATTTCATCTGTGATTGGTTGAAGTAAACAGAGCGGGACTTTAAGTGATCCAGACCAGACACAGAGCAGATGGGATTTTATTGATCTTCCCTCCGGAACACGGACCGGAAAAGCTATTTTCTCCTGATTGCTAAATAAATGAAAGCTGAAATTGAGCTTATTGCCCACTGTGCAGTTTGAGCTTTAATGTGTATGTTCCAACAGAGCGTTATGCATGGCAGAGTGGCTATTAGACCATAGATGATCTCCTTGCGCGCAGACCACTGCTCACATTGATAGCAATTATTATCTTGATGTTGTTTTTCTCTTTGAGAACTTTCTTTTCAAAAAGGAACTGTGATAAAGTATTGATAGGCCCGAACTGAAATCCAATAAACAGAGAAGGAAATAATAAACCTAATCAACAACAAAGTAGTCCAAATGAATAAAATATCCAGCATTAATTTTTGCAGCGGGGATGCTAATTTATGAGGCTCCAAATGCTGCTGCTCCAAACTGTGAGTGTAATTTTACAGCTTCGGCAGCTTGTTTTATTCTCCAGCACATAAAACTTCACAGCGCCGTCGTGCCGGGAAGTTTGCACATTTGCAACCTGTTCATTACAGTACTGAAAGAGTATGCGGGACTAAATTGGAAGTAGAGACTCACAGGAGATAGATTTAGGGTAGTATGGCACCTTCTGTTGAAGGATTTGTTTGATATACATTATAAACGCAAAGTTAATCAGAGAACAGAGCTTATCTGGATGTGTGTATGAGCAAGTTCTGTAGCGATCTGAAGCTAATGTCATCTCATCAAATTCATCCCATAACTCCCGTCTGTCCCAGTAGGCTGCAGATTTAATAGAAGTAAATTGGAAAGTGTAAAGCTCTCAATCTGAAACACATTAAACACTAAAATACTATTAATTCCTCAGCCTGATTTCAGTTTAATTTGACTGATAAAACCTACGTTGAATCATTTTTGTAACCACCAGGGACCTTTCATTGCATATGTGACATGTCAGTTCAGCTCTGCATTACACACGGATGAATTTTAAGGGTGATTTGGGTATTTTTCAACCTATTTTCCCATATTTTTGTGTCTAACTGATCAATAGGGACAACAATTTATGAAATGAGTTGAGTACTGAGGGAGAGCGCTGTAGACGGCAACTGCTCACAGGCTGCAATATGGTGCTATTGGGGCAAGCTGGCACCGTCATTTACATCCACTAAAAGTGCTTATTTTTGCCATAACAGACTCCGATTGTTATTATAAGCGTCTGATATTATGGAAAGAGTCTCGCTCAACGAGAAGTCTCGTTCTGAAATCCAGCGAGGTGACGTGAAGACAACGGTGGAATAGTGGAATACATCCATGTTGGAAACGAGCCAGCCAGGCAGAATTTGTTGTGTTGGAGTACAGAAAGCGTAGCTTTGTGTTATCTAAAAGATTTTCATGGCTGAATATTTAGAGGATTTCAACAATGTGGATGAGGTCTTTGAATTCAATGGCCACCCATATTTTTTTGAGCCAGAGTATACGGATATTCAGATTTCACAACGAGACTTCTCCTTGAGCGGAACTTGGACACAATAACAGACCGGATCAAGAGAAAGGTTAGAAAAACATTTTATTTCTCTGTAGGGTCCTTTCTTATAAGAAACACACACTTATAATAACAAGCTGATCCTGTCAGTGGCAAAAACAAGCACTTTTAGTGGACGTAACGTTACACTGAAGCTAGTCACTTGCCATCGCAACTCGTTTCGCAGCTGCCGTCTACAGCGCTCTCCCTCAATACTGGACCAATTTAAAAAATTGCTGTCCCCATCAGTCACTTAGACACAAAAAAACATGATTAAATAGGGTCCAGGTTGAAAAATACTGAAGTTACCCTTTAAGGCTATGCCCTGGAAAGTGACAAACATATGCATGGCTCTTACTTATGTAACTGCGTGCAGCAAGATGATTAACAACACAGTTTATTGCTTTGTTTACTTGTTATGAGGCTAATCTCCCTGTGTCTATGGACAGTTGTGTTAGTCACCTAGCCCTTGGTAATATACAGTCTTAGATAACCTCCACTACAGCTCCATTTGTTTTACTCTACGCCTAAACGTGAGGTTCAAAGAAAGTGTTTTGCTTAATATCAATGCATGTTTCTTTGACTTTCATGACCTAAATTCTTTCCTTTGTTATGTTTGGCATTTTTTAAATTAAAATGGAGATTTCTTGTTTCCGAGCGCATAAAGAATGTGAGGGACTTCTACACATATTGTAGTTCTCAAAGTACAAAGAAAGAAAGAAGGACCTCAGTGTCAGCATCCAAACGATCTAAAGAAAGCAAATGATTCATGATTCATGACCCCAAGTGTCCGTCTTGCTGGTTGCCATGTAAACCTGTGCGTGCCTACACAATGATATAGCAAAAACTTCTGCATAGCTGTGTAGTCATGGTCTGAATCGGGCCTTCTATTTGTCACTAATATCAACTATAAAGCCCAACTTAAATGTTGAAATAAGCAGATTAAATGCCGTTTCTCACCAGTGCGATGTAAAAATACGGTGCGGGAATGCGGAAAATTTGAATGTGGATTTTCCGCATTGACAACTATGCACACCGGTTTTGATGCAAATCATCCGCGTTGCTGTGTTCCATTTTCGCCAATGAATTTCCTCCTAAATATTGCCGTGTCCACTCCACACACAACGTCACACAACCTTTCCAGACAGAGAAGGACTAAGGGGCTAACGTTTACACAATATAAACTAATCGGACCCCAAATGTGATGCTACGCTAACGTTAGCTGTTGTGCCTAGCCCCGCTCCGTGACCAACATATAACATTAGCAAGTGCATATCAGCTACATTACCACCTTCATCGTATCCCAGCTGCTGGAATCTCAAGCCATATTTTGTCCTTTATTTGGTTGTTGATGTAGTAGCGTTTCTCGTACATTATTGGGTGTTGAAAACGGGATGCGACATTGTTATTCCGAAACACCAATAGTCCGAAAAAAGGAAGGACAAAAAGAAGCCCATTTGTCCGAAAGTACCCAAAAGCAAACGGCCATTGTTCCAACGCCCCGAAAATACACCCTCTCCGTGCAACAAACAGAAGCATGTGGCTAACTATTATGTATAAAGACGGTAATCAGTTGGAACAAAGGATTTCATTGGTCAAACATACTGTATGTTTCCACAGGCGGAAATCCGCTAAAGTTGAGGTCTGTCCAAAAATGTTTCCCCTGCACGGATGTTCTGCAGAGGTGTTCAAGCATTCATAAGAGTCCACAAAATCAGTTTTTATAAATTTCCATGCAAATTTTTGGGACGAAAATCCATGCTTGGTGTGAAACGGCTTTCAAGGAACAATGTGTAACAATTAGGGGGATCTATTGGCAGAAATGGAATATAACATTAATAACTATGTTTTCTTTAGTGTATAATCACCTGATAATAAGAATTGTTGTGTTTTTGTTAGCTTAGAATGAGCCGTTTATATCTACATAGGAAGGAAGTCCCCTCTCCACGGAGTCCGCCATGTTGCAGCGCCATGTTTCAACAGTCGCCCAGAAAGGACAAACCAAACACTGTTAACTTTTCCTGCTGGGGCCGGAGTCGATAACGTCACTCGCTTCCGTCGCCGCCGCTCTCTCTCTCTTGCTTCACCACTCACTTCCCACGTACAGACACACTACGCATTGGTTCTGCTCCAAATGGCTCTAGAGAGGGTCATTTGCGTTTTGCGTCGGCTACCGTAGCTCTCCAACACGCTTGGCACATCTCGTCACCTCATCGCTAGATACCGCCAGATCCTACACACTGGACCTTTAACACTATATTTGTTTAATCTATTTGTTTGATCATTAAAATTTTGACTACATTTAGATTTTTTTTTTTATATCTAACTTGCATAAGTTTCCATATTTTCTTCTTTACTTCTTATTGAAACAGCTTCTATAGTGATAGCAAATGTCTCCTGGCTTGACAGAGCACAAATATTCGTATCACTGGTAGTGTCGTCTCACTGACATATTCCCATCATTAATTCCATGCATACATATTCCCACATGGTGTGTTGTTCTATCATATCATGACACCAGATCTTCTTCTGGACTACAGTCGCCACTTTGTCCATTCTGACACCAATCTCCTGGGTGTTGATAGAATTTCATGCAGCCATTGAGCTACGAGCAGCCTGTGGCAGGGCGTTATTGATGACCAGCAAATGTTAGCAGTGTTATTCGAACAAGGGAGAAAATGACACCATTCTGTTTTCCAATATTATGTCCTCCCTTCCCTATTCTATTTCTGAATCCATCCCTGTCCCCAGACAAACGATCTGCAGTTCTGCTTATGCAGATAAAGTAAAGTGCAGCCTCTTTTAGTGTTTGTCTCCATCCATACATGCTGTACGCCCTCCTCTGTGAGCAGAGGAATAACCAGTCTGCAGTTTGTTTTCAAAGTCTATTAGAGTACATCTAGACTTCTTCACACAGCATGAGTGAATCATATTCTCCAGTGACCTTGGTGTACAACAATAATTCACAGCAAGTTCATGTCACTACGGCGTCTTCAGAATTCACCATCCTGAACATCAATGTCCTTATTTTCCTTTATCATTGCCAAAAGATTTACAATGCTGCCGGGGCTCGTGGAGTTAAGAATGAGTCATGAGGCATTCCCACGTGTTTGGTTGGTCAGAACACACACACACACACACACACACACACACACACACACACACACACACACACACACACACACACACACACACACACACACACGCTTCAAGTCCAGGCCTGACTGTGAAGGACATTTTCAGAGCTTGAAAAATTAATGCCTATGGATTTGTGGTGTTGAATTATTAAGCCAACAGGCTGGAAATTACCTGAAGCAGATGGGCTCTAACTAGGAGACAAGAATGCTGATGTACGGCGCACACACAGATCTCACACCATCGGTCCCGAACATATGTTGGGCTCGCACTTCCCGAGGCTCGTACATAAAGTATGCTGTCTGCGAGGGAAAGTGATCAATCAGGGTTGTTATAGCGATGCTTCGTTTTTTGCCTGTCTCTCGTAGGTGGCTGACCTATCTGCTGCTGCTGATCCTTGATCTGGTCATCTGCTTGGCCATGTGCTTGGGGATGGCCAAGCAGTCTCGATGGCTGCTCATCATGTAGGTACCCCGAGTGACTGTGTGTGTGGAGGTATTTGCTTTTTTTCTTCTTCTTGTTGCGGTCCATCTCTGTTCTCATTGGCCTCTGCCTGGATCACAGACTGCAGACAGACGGGTGCACCAGTCAGCCTCTCTGGCTCCATATAGGTCACTCCATTAACCGACGATAGCATTACATCTTCAAATAGCAATGCCCGTATTCCTCTCCTCAGTGACTTGCCTTTTATTTCCACACACAATTAAAGGCTACTTATACGCTCAATCGAACCGACTGACCCGTATGCTGAATGTAAATTTAATATCTTATATCAAAATAGATCAAAACCACTGTTGTTTCCGCTCTAAACAAAAGACGAGACGTTTAGATTCCACAGCTCTGAAAGAAATGTTAAAGATTAGGAGGAGGAATGTTTGGTTTAGTAAATCGCAACCATTCATTTAAACCAACACCGACGTCTAACAAGCATACCCACAGCCAGACCTCCCATCCCATTTGCCCAATTTAGTGCAGTCTACGTGTCAGTGTTAGCAGATGATGCCCAGGATCGCTCTTCACATCTCCCTCTGATGGGCCTCACTAATGCCTATTGATCGCACCAGCAGGATGAGTCTGCTCCTTCAACTAATTATTAAGTGCTCTCAGGCTACTTTATTGGTGATTTCAAGAAGGTCCGAGGAGCGAGTCGACAACAGAAGCCCTCTGCAACCTTTTTACATTCATCAGGGGGCCATTCCTTCTCTTTTTACTGGTTTATCTCCCTCTAGTTCACAGCATGTTCTCTTGCTTCTGCCAATGATTGCAAAGAAATTGGGGCTAATAGTGGGTTGTTATACATAATATATATACTGTATATATATACTTGTTTTTGTTTTCATAAACCACCTCCACAATGTTAAGAAAAGTGAACATTTTGGTCAACTAAAAATGTCTTATTCAGCGTTGGGTTTTACTTAGCTCCACCCTCTCGTGTCACTTCTGGTTGCAAAAAAACAAGATGGCGACGGCCAAAATGCCAAACTCGAGGCTTCAAAACGGCAGTCCACAAACCAATTGGTGACGTCCACTTCTTACATACAGTACAATCTATGGGTTGAAACCTGCTAGACCTGAAATTGATTGATAGGTCTTTCAATTCATGGACTAACTCTAAACAATTGAATCTCAGCTAAGATTTTTGACATAGTGGGTTTAATATTTGTGAAAACATGAGTTCATGTAGTTTGCAGAAAGACCATCAGTTTCCCCTATTTTCAAAGGAACAGTTAAACATTTCAACTTGGTCATAAACCAAGGTCCTGAAAGCCATAATGCCGAACTCGAGGCTTCAAAACGACAGTCCACAAACCAACGGGTGACGTCACAGTGACTACGTCCACTTCTTATATACAGTCTATGGTTAAGACCATGTTGAACTGTTCACTCTTTCCAGACAAAAGAGGGCAGATAACACAAGAAGTCGAGAAACCAAAGTTTGCTGAAGCTGTTGATGGACGGCGACGTTGCACAGTGACTGACAGCCACGATTGACAGAAAGTGCAGCCAATTAAGATGTGGCTGGTGAATCCAGCAGAGCAGAAATGACAAAAGACAGAGATGGAAAGTCCCCAGACTTCTAGCAGTATTATCTTTTAGTTGTGGCCTTGTGAGACCTTTATTAAACAATTCTTTTGCTCCAGTCAAACATATCTGAATAGAATAGATCTTTCTTTTATATAAGTCTACAGCTAACAAGTGAAATCCGCTAGGAGTCATGAGTTAATTTATCTTTATATCACCCCATAATAAATTTAATTCCAGCCATATCGTCTAATCTGTGATGCACCAGTACAAAGTACGAGTTGGGCCTCTGTCTTCGGGCATAAGGGGGACAATTCCCAAGCAAACGCTGAAAAGAATAAATCAAATTAACTAGGTGAAAAAGAGCTGAAGATCGCTGGTACAAAGACAAGCTGATTCATCTGCTTCTCCCCATGTGTCTTTGTCTGTATCTCCCCGTCACCCTCGTCTCTCTCTCTCGTTTTCCTCCAGGATCATGGCTTTTGTAGTGCTGTCTATGATCCTAAGCTGGGCCTCACTGGGAGCGGGCACTGCTACAGCTGTGGTGAGAAAACACTGTCTTTTTTTGTTTTAAAAATCTTTAAAATGTGCTTCTTATTTATTTATTCATGTAGGGTTATATTTTATATTCTGCTCTTGCAATCCAGTTGGTTATTTTTCAACCCGCAGAGTTGATCTTGGTGGAAGGTGATGGTTTTTGTATTTAACTTCCCAACCTCGTGCTTCCCTAGGGTTTTACTGTCAATAAGTTCTTGGACATCTTTCCTGATTAAAGAGTGTCTTTGTATGTTTGTTTACAGCGGGCGCCTCTCTATGGTCAGCCATGCAGTAAAGCTGATTACAAGTCCCTAGCGTTTTAGGTTTATAAACCCGTTGTAAACAAAGCTCTTTCTAGCATTAATTACCGCTTTCTTCAGAAACTCTTCTTTTGTTTGTCTTTCAGTCCTCCTTATGTCTGACAGATTGCTCTCTCTTCCTGTCTGTACACCATGTGTTCAGCACATCTGGGCTTAGTGTGTTTAATGGAGCTGGTATTAGGGGCACTGTCTGGGGTACAAAGAGGAACCCCCTTACTCCCAGCATTCCTCCATTCCCACTGTCTCCTCTCCTCCATTTTAGTGCCTCCTGCAGATTATCCCATCTGTGGATTATCCCACAGGAATTTACATCTGGACAGCTGTTTTAAGTGAGGCAGGGGGAAGAGGGAGTGAATGAGCGTTGACAGCTGATTTTACTGAAATTAACTACACAGGCGTGAAATGTAGAAATCTCCCGTGGTTCTCTGTGAATGCAGAGCTTCTCTGCAGGTTTAAAACCACATTACCAATATCTCGGACTGTGCCTGTAGCTGAGTTTAGCCCATTATAGTAGAACATGAGTACGACATGAGTGTAGCTTTTCTCCAGCATAGGTGAGCTGCAGTAAATGTGCTGTACCCGCCTTATTAATAGGAATAGGCCAGTCCTCCGTACAGAAGTGGATTATCAAAGTCCTCAGTAGAAGACTTTGAATATGAGACCGTATGCAAAACACGCAAGTCAACTTGTTGCACCTGCACATCATTACTCAGAAACTGCATGGTGCAAAAAAAAACATGGTACATCTTGAAAGGAAGGTAGACGATGGTGGTGTCCTAGAAAATGCTCATAAATTTATACATATTTGATGAGAGACGAAGCATAAACAAAATTTCCCCGCTAGTATAATGAGATAGAGATGAAGGGTAGCATCCTAACGGTGCCCGACGCACACGTTGCTGTACAGTTTTTGCTGAGAACAAATGTCATGTGATCGCGGTCGAGTTTAGAGAAATGTTGGTGATGTGAAACTGAGTTGGAATAAGTGTGAATCTAACTACGGAAAGGAGAAATTAAGGTTAGGTAGGCCTAGTTTGTGTTTTGTCTTGCTTTACAGTTGTGTTTTTTTTTTTTGTTGCATCCTGTAATTCATCATCACATCATTTGTTTTATTATAGATCATTGCTTTGCTGCAGAAAGATACTTTTAGATTGGAGCTGACATGAAAAGCAGTGGACGCACGATTATATTAGAAATAAATGACGAGGCTTTGATGTTTGATTCTGCATCACAGCAGATTTCTTGATCCCTTTGAACTGGATCAATTTAAAACAGCAGCCGGTTATTTTCCCCAACTGTCAATTATGCATGTCTGTGAGAAATTATTTACTTATTTTTTTTTAATCGCCTTCTTTTTATGTTCCAGGGAAGTGCACAGAGAGTGCATTGACCTTGACCCCTAATTGTTCATGTATGCACATTAGCAGGTCTCCATGGGTGAATTTAAGAGCATGAAGTAGATTTCATCCATGGTCATCAAAGCATGTAATGATCTACATGGTCAATACAGCATGAGGCCTGATCCTACATACCACACATGTTTCTGTGTGCTTGATTAAAGCACGTGTGTGTCTATATGTGTGTGGAGGTGTGTGTGTGTGTGTGCATGCTGCTGTATTGCACATGTCTGTGGGCATTTGTTTGAATACTTTAATTTCACAGGCTAACTCACTCCAGAGTTGATGAAAATCTTGTAAAACAAGTAGTTTGTGTTGTTGAGAGATTGTCTATAACTGTCCAGTGCAAATTCAGTTTTACTCAGGTGCAGCACAAGAAATTGGATCTAGTTCATGACTTGAATAAAAACTGAATACTTGCAAGATTAAAGCATGTTGTTGTCTTCCTACAGGGCACCAGTGACTTTTGTGTGTCTCCAGACAAGTTTATTGTTAACCAAACCAAGGATTTCCTCAGTGCAGGTAATTCATCTCCACAGGTCCCAGCTCTCTGTCATTGACTGTTATGACACAAAGCTAATCTCTCTCCCTGTCTCCCCATTTCTCTCCCCCTCCAGATGTTGCACACTATTATTTGTTCTGCAGCCCGAATCTACCAAACCCCTTCCAACAGGTATTGACAAAATGTCCAAAGTCTCAGCTGTCTGTTTACACATGTAGTTGTTTACCGAGAGTCGCACACACCGGAAAATATATTTCTATTTTAAAATTTTCCTTGTTAGAAGCCAAGCTGCTAGATCGTCATCGCACCCTAATCGGATCAGTTCTGAAAAAAATGAGCCCCCAACGCTAATTTAATTACTTAAAGTGATAAACTTTGATCAAAGACTATTCCTTTTTCATATGTGGGTCTCCAAAAAATTAGCCGTATCTTTTACCCTGTGCATAATCTCCGCCTTGGGGTGCTCTCACTAGCAACATTTCTTAGTTATTTATTCAGTTTACTGTATATCATGCATAAAGGCAGTTACTGTTTAGAGGCAAGTGGAAAATCCTCAGGAAAGAGGAAGAGGAGTTAAGAATCCTGATTTATTTAAAGACATCAGCCCATCACTTCTTTGCAAAGACAGATTTAGGCAACTCACACTTTCCAAAGAGGCTAATTATTGGTGCTTGAAATGAATGGGCATTCAAAATTGACTCAAAAATAACTATAGAAATGACACAGCTGTCACACAAAAACCTGTGCAGAGGTGAGCAGCACGACCCTGCAATTTAATCCATGGCTGCTATTCAGAAACCACTTCTTTTCAAGGCCAGCCGATTTAGACGTATAACCTTGTATTATAAGCACAACACTCCAGTTGTTTTTCATTGTATTTCTTAATTAGAATTGCTTCACATCTAGATGCCTATTGCAAATGAGGTGTTGGAGCTGTGATGGCTCTGAAATACATTTTTTGCAAGAGGCTAAATAGAGTGGTTCTGGTGCAGGATGAGTCCCAAAACTCAGAAATGAGTTAGCATTTTAGCACTTCCGGTTCCCTCATCTGGAAGTCAATGGGTTTTTTGATTGAGTTTTTAGTTAGATGCCTGAAATTAGGTCTGTGGTTAACACAAGCTTAAGAGATTTTAACATTTTGTTCTACGACATAAAATACATCAATAAATACACCACTCATGAATTTTGAAGCTTTTACGTGTCTTAAAAAAGACACATAAATTTACGTGTCTTAAAAAAGACACGTACAATAAATGTAATTTATGGTGCTGTTGGATTGCTGCTAGATCGCCCCATTAATACAGGTGCGTGCAGGACAGAAAACAGTTTTTAACTGCAGTGTTGTTTTTGAAAGGCTGAACAATGAAAAATATGGACTGAAGCAGAATATTTCGTTAGATAAAAACATGTAGTGAATTTTGGAAATAAAACGATCTCGTTTTTTTCAATAAATTTTGACTTTTGGACTGAGGACTGAGGCAATTACAGAGACGGATGAAACGCCACGTTGCTCGCTCAGTGTGTGTTTGAGAGAGAGGAGGGAAGAGAAGGTGGAAGTTACACTCTTGTTTCTGTAAGTTTATTAATAATTAGAACGTCAACGTTATGAATGAAGCTTCAAACTACTCAGTGCAGCCCTACTTCGTCATGTTTTCTTTTGAGTACCGTGAGATGAGCACGATGTCTTGTTCGTCTCCGAACCTTCTCCTGTTTTTCTTTTTGATTCCGACATCACATTTTTCCCCGGTCACCCAACGTTAGCTTTTTACTTCTGGCGATTGCATTCACATTTCAAAAATCAGAAAAGTGGTGTTCATTTGTGGAGATTATCTTGCTGAACATAAACATGTAAGTATTATAAACGTTTGTCTGCCACAGATATTATTTTCTGCAATAACCCAAAACCCAAAGGAAACATCCCATTGGCTCTTTGTCAAGGGAACCAGTGCGATGCTAACTTCCTGGTTGGCCTACAAAAATACGTCATCCCTGCACCACTCTGTTAGGCTAACGGTTAAGGTCATCTTACCGTACATGACCGGGTGCACCAGATGATGTTTTCAAATTCATGAACAGGACGATGAGGTCAGCCTCCATGATCACCTAATCTATCACTGAACCGCAGTGTGGAGTCGTGGAGCAGAGCGCTCACAAATGACAAGGTTTTCTTTCTTGAGTAATGATCCAACTTCCCCCCACAAACACTTCAACACGTAAGATAGTGTGATCCTACTACTCCTTGTGTATATTTGTATAGTATGTATAGAGTAGTTTTCATGAGCAGTACTGTATCTGTATGGCATGTATGAAGGATGAATCCATGACCAATAATTGTTAAAACCCTCATGCTTTGTTATCGTCGCGGTATCCATTTAAGGATTAAAATGACGCCTGTTAAGTAGGTAAAGATAATCTTTTCCTGTGATGGCCTAGTTGATATAAATATTTCTCTTTTGTTTGTGCTTCAGATCGGGTTGGGGTGGGGGGGGAACGGGAGGAGGGACGGTGATTGGTGGGCGAGACGGTTGGTGGCTAATCTGGGCCTATCTGTCTGGAAAGAAGTGTGTCCGCTGTTAAGCGCATTATAAAGCCTTCTTTAACGCCAAATTACTTGTTGACACGCTGCTCCCAAACAATGCTCCTCTTAATAGGATCCTCTCTTTGTTTGCTGCGTGTTTGTAATGTTTGTGGGCGATTATGTTTTCACAGTCTTTGACAATCTGCCAGCGTTCTCTGACCACCATGCAAATCCAGATCCAGGGCTTGCTGCAGTTGTCGGTGCCCGTCTTTCCCACCGCTGAGGTAAGTGGCTGGCTGACGGGCTATTACACAGCACTGTGGAAAAATGTGTATCATTTCTCTCCTCTTTTTTTTTTTTTTTTTAAACCTTTCTATACAGAGAGACCTTTTGGGGATCCAACGACTGCTGAACTCCTCCGAGTTCAGTCTACACCAGCTAACAGCCTTGCTCGACTGCCGCGGGCTACATAAGGTAAGGTCGGATTCCGACCAGGACGCTTTTTAATAGGGCTGCTTTGTAGCATCGCTCAAAGCCAGTTAGAGGAGCAACTTGACTGATTTTTCAACCGTATCTCTATGTACCTCTCATGGACCGACATGTTTATATACACCATTGCAAGAGTCGGTACACTCTGTATCTGCTAGAGTAGCTCTATTCACCAGCCCCAGTTTTTCTCACTTTAACTTTACGTTTGCAGGGGTTTCAGATTGCCAGAGTTTTATCTGTAAAGGGAATAAGACGTCTCAGAGCTGAAATGAGTCATTCTCGCTGCTGTGATTGTAACATCAGATGTAGGCTTTTAGATCGTACAGCTATTATACGCTGCATGTACTGTAGGTGTGTCATTCTTTCACAAAAGCATAGAGATAAGGGAAGGTGGAGGGTGGGGGGGATTGGGGACTGTATTGAAAATGTCAGCAGGGTGGTGTGGTGAGCAGGGATGTCAACATGCATGCCAGTAATATAGGCAATGTACATTAAAATGCTCTAACAGACTTTAAAGGGGACATATCATGCTCATTTTCAGGTTCATACTTGTATTTTGGGTTTCTACTAAAACGTCTTTACATGCTTTAATGTACAAAAAACACATTATTTTTCTCATACTGTCTGTCTGAATATACCTGTATCCACCCTCGCTCTGAAACGCTCCGTTTTAGCGCCTGTCTCTTTAAGACCCCCTCCCGAAAAAGCCTCTGATTGGCTTGCGGAGAAAAATATGGTGCACCTCTGTAAATGTAGTTCTCAAGCTGTGGGTGGAGGTGCTCACATTTCTAATGCAACGTATCTTCATACAGCGGCTTGTATGATATCTTACGAAAAGCTATTCCTCATTTTTCGTGCGTTTTCTTACGAATGTCCAGCAACACGTGACGGATGTGTCAATTTCTGCTCCAGTCTTTTCAAAATAAACTTCCAGTCTTCACAGGAAACAACTTGGTTAGGTTTAGGCAACAAAACTACTTAGTTAGGATTAGGAAAAGATCTTGGAAGTGGCGTTACTTAAGTACGGAAGTTACGTGACAAATAAATCAACGTTGACTTCTGGTTTCACACGGGATACGAATGCCGGTCTGCTGGGCCATCCATCCCGACCTCCTCCTTACGTGGCGTTCGTCGCACTCTTTATATTTCCTGGTTCATGATTACCTGGATTACATACAAATTGATTTTGTGAGATATATATGAATTAAAGTGCATTTACTTTTTGTAAATATAGCACCAATCGGTGTATGAGAACAGCCTGGCATGTGACATAGGAAGGGGAGCCAAAGCTGAATGGCTTATTGAATCACATGTTTTCTGATCTAGACAGCCCACAAAAAACTGACTGGGTTGTCTTATTTCACAGTTTGTGGGTTGGTAGGCACTCCAAAAACCCAAATGTATGAGCACAAGCAGTGAAAACGTGAGTTTTTCATGATATGTCCCCTTCATATAATGATCAATAACAGTGACAACACACACAACCACGCAAACGTCAAGGCCGCTCTCAGAGCTTGTTAGTCATTACTCAAATATAACAAGCAAAACAAACAAAGAATGCATTTGTAACATGCATGTCATCAGAGTAACATGAAGGTCTCGGTATGGAAAAAAGACTGCATTGTGTTTGTGTGTAAGTGTGTGAAAGTCTGCATTTCTGTCATCTCTGCTGTGAAAGGCTGCTGTTTTCCCCTCACATCAGCGACAGTAAGACAGAGTTCACATTAAGAATAGAGATCTAATGTTTTTTCTGATATATACTTGAATGAAAGTCAATTAAATAGCACCAATAAGTGACGTAAACAAACATGTTTTCGCAGTCCATCACTGTGTCCGTGTCATCTTTGTCTGTAAACCTCATAACGCAAATAAATCATATTTTTTTTAACCTAAATGTATGGATTTAATCTCTGTGGGTTCAGAGGAACAGCTATACACACATAATACACTGAAGTTCTCTTTGAAAAAAGGTGTGAAAGGTAATATTTCTACTGGACACTGACAATAACTGACTATATATGTCCATTCTCCTAGGACTACCTGGATGCCATAATGGGTGTGTGCTATGATGGGGTGGAAGGGCTCCTCTACCTCTCTTTGTTTTCTCTGCTGGCTGCCTGCGCACTCTCTGCCATGCTGTGTGCGATTTTCAGAGTGTGGACACTAATGGGCAGCAGGTCAGAACCAGGCGACCCCCTTATCCCATTACGTACTTCGCCCACAATGTACAAAGTGTTAACGCGTGCACTTTCTCTGTTTCTGTCTTTGTGTGTGTGTGTGTGTGTGTGTCGTGTGCGGATGTACTGCTTTCATCCAGGGACAAAGAGTATGACGACATAGACGAGGAGGACCCGTTCAACCCCCAAGCGCGGCGGCTATCCTACAACCCCAGAAGGTCCAACATCCACAGTTTCTGTAGCTATACCAGCAGCCTCGGTAGCGAGGCCAGCCTTCACCCGCCTGCCCAATCTGCCTCTAACGTCGTTCCGCCTCCTGAGTACATGTAAGATCAACAGATGACGGCAGTGCATTCGTATTTGTGCGTTTTCATCTCTCACTGCCTTTCTTTCCCTCGCTCCGTCGCAGGAATCAGTCCATGCTGTTCGGAGGGAGTCCTCGATACGAGAATGTGCCGCTGATAGGGAGAGGATCCCCGCCTCCCTCGGTGCGTTGGCCCTATGAGGCTCTAGTGTCCCTAGTGCGATGACAGTGATGGCACTACTGACCTCAACGCTGCTGCAACACTAACAGAGAGCATGCATACTGTAGCAGCACCACCAACATACCAACACAGTATAGAGCCTCACACTGTCAACACTTAGTGAGGAGAGTTTGCACGTGATGGAAGACTGCCCTCTGCTGGCCACTGACTGAAGTGCATACATTTATAGCCCAGAGCCATCTCTGTATGCGAACGCACACTCTCACTACTAACCTCTGAGCATAATGTTCATGTTTCACCACGGCCTTGGATTGTATTTCTAATCCTTACAAATTAATGGTTAACCCTCTGAGACCTACAATAGACCAGTTTTTGTCTTTTTTAGGGGGGTACAGGGGGTCTTTAGGGGGAGATAGCAGACAGTATATGTCACAAAGAAGTGGTGTACATCATCTGAAAGCTACGATGTATATGATGGCCATTCCCATCCTCACTTATGTCTCATATGTTGTTGCAGCAATTTTGGGGTTGATACCATTTGTTACACAGATTTAACCATTTCTGACAACTCAAGAATTAATAAAAATGATCAATAATCCCTCCAAAATACCACACTAAGACACCAAGACCTTGAGGAACACCACCGAAAAAGCCATTCTGTCATTTAAGATCAAAAACTTTTGACATTTGGAGATTTTGTCAATCTACCTATGAAAGCCATCCATCCTCTGAATGCTCTAGGTCTGTAGTTTGTGGCTGTAAAGTTTCATGAGGCTGTGATTATCCTAGAGGTCACCAAAGGTCGTTTTATACAGTAAGGTCAAGTTTCAAAAAATGGTCTCACTACAATGAAATGGCTAACATGGGTACTAACATCATCACACATTAATACAATTTGGCTCATTGGATCCACAAGAGTCTCAGCTTTACAGTCATACCCAATGTATGCAATCGAAGACTATTTAGGGACCCTATGCAGAAATATTCAAACACATCAGTTTTAGAATAGGTGGAAATAACACATTTATACTGCATTCAAAAACCTGCATGGTTTTTGCCCAAAACTGCATGTGATTATTATAAAGTGGGCATGTCTGTAAAGGGGAGACTCGTGGGAACCCATAGAACCCATTTTCATTCACATATCTTGAGGTCAGAGGTCAAGGGACCCCTTTGAAAATGGCTATGCCAGTTTTTCCTCGCCAAAATTTAGCCTAACTTTGGAGCGTTACTTTGCCTCCTTTCAGACAAGCTAACATGACATGGCTGTTACCAATGGATTAGGACAGTATATGGATTTTGTTTTCTAGCTTCATATGATATGTATTCCTTCACTCTAGCTCTAAAACTCAGCCTGCTAAAGCCTCTGAAAGACAGTAAAGTTGGTCGTGATTGCCTGCGATCCCGCAGTTCTCAGGGGGTTAAGACTAATGCATATATTATGCACGTGTGAAATAACCATGGGGTTTGTTCTGAATAAAGACAGTGTAGGTATCTAGTTTTAATGGTAGAATTTACAGAATAGTCTGTAAGCGTGTGGTGTGTCTCCAGAGCTGAAGCTAGATGATAGCTGACGCTGGTAAATCCACAGTTAAAGTCTCTTTTATGTGAAGTTTCTTTTCTGTTAAGTTTTCTGTTTGCGTGGCTGACTCATTGCTTGAACTGCATTCACAGCAAAGACTTGAAAACACCTTTTGAGGGAAAGAAAGAGAATGTGGACCATTGATTACAATTTTAGTTTGCCTCTGAGAGAAACATTTTTTGTTTGTTTTGTTTTTTTTGTGAATCAGCTCTGCAATGCATTCTACTCATGCTTTTATTTAAGCGGTTTCTCAAAAAGGTATCTAACTGCTGAATATTGATCAGTGTTTTTAACTAACCCTTTTGTTATTTTCTTTTTTTTTTACTCAGACTTTTAAATATCGTAAGTTTTTATCGCTGTCTAATTTCTTCCTGGTTTGTTTGATTTCATTTTCATTCCACTCCTTGAAAACACACTGTGGGCTATAACCTCTGTAATGACGCTTGCTATGCAGAATGTTTTCAACCTATAACCCCAAAGACCCCCTGAAAGCTCCATACAGTATCTCAGCTGTGTGACCTTTGACCTTCCGCCACTGTTTTATCCACAGAGTGTTTTATGTGAGTGTAACTTATTCTGTGACCCCCTGACTTGTGCCCTCTGTCTCTCCACCTGCTCTTTAAAGGGATAGTTTGGGTGTTTTGAAGTGGGGTTGTATGATGTACTTAACCATAGTCAGTGTATTACCTACAGTAGATGACGGTCAGCACTCCCCCAGTTTGGAGAAGCAGACAAGAGTTACCGCACGGAACCAAAGCAATGTACTGCTGTGGACGGGGCCGACAGCAAAACGTATTTTAGCCACCTAAAAGAAAGGCTCGAATATTTTCACCGCTTTTCCTTGCCGTCAGAAAGCTGTACAGTCTATGTTTCCGACGGGGAAGAGAAGCCGTTATCTATGCCAAAGCAACCAGACTCCATTGAAAAAAAAAAAAAGTAATTTTTACCTCGCAGATCACAAGTGTTGCTGGACTACCACAGCATAAACAAACTAACCGATTGTGGTAGCGGTTGACCAGCAACTCCCGTGTTCTGCAAGGTAAAATCACTGTTTTTTTCAATGGAGTCTGGTGGCTTTGGCGATAGCATAGATGGACATGGCTTCAGTTCCCCCTCGTAAAGGGCTGTCTGATGGCAAGGTAAAGCAGTGAAAATATTCTAAATATCGCGTACCCTTAAACTGATATGTTTTTTTTTTTGGGTGAGCCTTTCTTTTAGGTGGCTAAAATACGTTTTGCTGCCGGCCCCGTCCACAGCAGTACATCACTTTGCTCCCATGCGGTAACTCCTGTCTGCTTCTCCAAACTGGGGGCGTGCTGACCGTCATCTACTGTAGGAAATACACTGACTATGGATAAGAACCTCATACAACCCCACATCAAAACACCCGAACTATCTCTGTAAGTCCCCCGCTACATTAACATACCATCCCGATTCCACAACCTCCTAATTAAAGAGCAGCTCATAATTAAAAGAAATACTCTTTTACTCATGTTTAATTAGATTCTAAAATGCTGTTGTTTAAATGCAGATGTGCTAAATTGTGTTTTTCGATCATTTCCCTTGCAGTACTCGCCCAGTATGAGGACCACCTATCTATCTATGACTGACGCCCAGATCAGACACTTTGGGACTGACTTCCAGGTGTAGCCTGCTGCTTCCTACTGAATCCTTTTCAGAGAAGCACTGTCTGAGACTCTGGGTTCTTACCAAGGAGGCTGTCTTCATGGCGTAATCCTGTTTTACGGGAGCTGCAGCCGGCTGTCCCAATCTGAGACATGAAAGAAGGCCATATGAGTCTATTACCTCAGTAACACACCAATGCAGTGCTCTGAAAGCCCTGCATGCAGTTTTGAACAGAGACGGCCTGCACAGGTTCATCTCGAGACTGTTGTTGATGTTGTCATGATGTATGGAAACACTGTTGCTCCAATATAAGAATTTCTATGAGACAAATCAAGAGCGTTTGAACTGATTGGATCGAAAACTGTTTTTCACTTGTTCCTGTACTCTGGGGGCCTGCATGGATATGATCATCAATACGGTCAGTATTTTGATGTGAAGTGGGATGGCTGATTATGACCCATAGGCCTTCAATCATGGCATTTTGATTTTTGTAAAAATCCCAACTCTTTGACATTAATGCAATTCCTTCATATTTTAGGCCTTTGTGTCATTTTTAATGGCGCTATGTGAAATGAAACACCAAATTTTCAACCTTTCTAAATAATAACAAAAAATGAAAACCATACCAAATATTGCGGTTTGTTATGAAGAGCCAAAGATGCAACTAAGTTGATATTTGTGATTATTTTTCTCTTTCTAGGTAACTGCCACAGGTTAAAGCATCTCGTTGTTCTACATTTAATGTATGACCA
The DNA here is from genome assembly GCA_916701645.2 of Sebastolobus alascanus. Taxonomy (NCBI): domain Eukaryota; kingdom Metazoa; phylum Chordata; class Actinopteri; order Perciformes; family Sebastidae; genus Sebastolobus; species Sebastolobus alascanus. The sequence goes on along the minus strand of CAKAOJ020000158.1, from coordinate 935,525 downwards.
GCTGAGGGGTTTATTATTGTTTTGCTACATCTGCAGATCATATAGCAGTTGCATGTGGGTAAATCCCCCTGGACTAAATAAACACAACAGATTGGGATTTAATTCACTTCCAGGCAGAAATTTAAAGTTTGTTCTCATATCCATCTACCCTCTGTATGTTATGAATGAAAGATTGTTCTCTTCAGTGTTGAAGAAAAATCTGCTGTATGCTGTTTTCTGTGTTGGATATTATCATATCAAACTAAACTAATGTTTGACCATAATAATGTATTGTATTGTATTCTGTCTCCACTCCATAAAACATCTTACAAATAACTTTAAGAGAGATGTTAGCAATGACAGCTATGTCTTGAATAGTACACAACATTAAAGAGTAACACCAGGCTAAAATAGCAGCGTCCTCTCTGGTTGAAAGTTTCAAATCCTGTAACCCGCACCCAACAGTGATGTCACGGTGTCCTGGAGTACACCTGTACATCATCATCATTCTGCACACCTTCGTGCAATTTGCACACTTGTATGCATGCATGCATGTGCTTAAAGGTACAGTGTGTAGGATTTAGTGGCATACAGCAGTGAGGTTGTAGATTGCAACCAACTGAGGACCCCTCCCCTCTCCCCTCCCTTTCTAAGCGTGTTAGAGAGTTATCTAGAGTCATGTCAAAGAACAACACAAGAGAAATGTATTGGAAAGATATTATACATATATTAAACATATCTGCAGATTCTAAGAGTTACAGATTTGTTAGAATAAAAAGTAATCTATTAACTATTATAGATTGAAATCAAAACATTATTTGTTGAGCTATGAAGGCTTTTTGTAAAAAAAAAATTAATAATTACAAATTGTTATATCATAATTCAAATGAATGAATCTAAAAACTTTTCACGGACCCCCTGGCAGGGACCCCACTTTGAGAATCACTGGGCTACAGCATCCTCCTGTCTTCCTGATCAGCTCTCAGGTGGGTGATTTTCAGAAAATGTGTCGTGATCGCTGTCCAAGGTGCTGATCCCGGAGCACCCCGGGGAGCCCGGAGCTGTCCGAGGTACCCAGCCCGGAGGTCATGTAGACCACCACATACAGTCATGGGTACAGTGGGCTACTATTTTGACGGGGTGTGCTGCTATATGTGCTGCTGCTGATATATGATATATCACGACAGTTGTGATATGGCAGCTCTATCAAAATGATGACACTGAAAAATCAGTCGGAGTTCCACGCTGGAGTCAAACTACCGCTTTAATGTCCTGCCTCGCTTGCCGTAGCAAACACGGACACACTGTGGACATGGTGTTAGTCAGTTAACCGGCTGCTAGCCGTTTTAGGCTGTTTGTTATGATGGCAAAATGTTCGGTTATAAGTAATACTTTGCCTGTTGACGAAGGAGGATGTGGAGGGGATGTGGCTAAATAATGGGAAACGTTTTTGGGAGAAAGAGTCGACCTTCGCGTGTAACGGAACAAGACAAAGCCATTTTGGTGAGCTAGCGGTTAGCAGCAGATTAGTCCCGTTACAATAACACAAGGCTGCTAGCTATGTTAGCTGGCTGCACAGCGCTGTGGCTACGAGGCAACGTGGATTAATGTTAGACGATGTGTTAAGTATTGCATTTTACTGTAATTTAGCGTTAGACAGAAGTCATTTGTTGGGAGTAGTTAGCTAAATGTTGTACATTTGTGCCTGTGTGTTGTCTTGAAGTGTAACAGAGCCTCCTGTACAGTGCAGTGCAGAAAGTTAGCCTACAAATCAGTCATGTAATGCATATTACTTTAGTGAAACTTAATTGCTTTGACACATTAACGGATATGTGGTGATTCTAACATTTTTTAGTTTTGCATTGTGTTACCACAGTAATGAACGTCTGTAGTATAGGTTTTATTCTGTGTGTTTACTGTGTAGTGTTTGTTAAAATATGTCTGACTTTGTGTTTTTTTTTTTTTTTTTGCTCAGCAACTGAAGCAGCAAAGAGATAAGCTGAAGCAGTACCAAAAGAGAATCACTCTACAACTGGATAAAGAGCGACTTCTGGCAAAGCAGTTGCTAAAAGATGGCAGGAAAGAGTAAGCATAAAAACAAATATTATACCAATCTTTTCAGTTCAGATCTTAAACAATATCTATCACCATGTAGTCACACCAGACACCACTATGGTTGACCAAAGTGCAGCTTTAAAAACCTTTACTACCAGAAAATACTTCACTTTTATTTATTTGTTGTATCCTACATGTGATGGTAATTAGGGACACTACTAGGTAGGTTTTGATTCAAGAACAACACTACATGCATTACAAGCAGAACTTCACACAGACACTTTTGAAATCTCCTGAGTTGCAGACTCCTCCAAGGGCTCAATGGCATCATCTGTATGCACTTTCTACTTGCTACATACTTTTTGCTGTATTATGTTTCTCCTTTTGTATTTGTTCTTGCAGAAAAGCACTGCTGCTTCTTAAGAAAAAACGATATCAGGACCAGCTACTAGACAAGACTGAAAATCAGATTTCAAACCTAGAGCACATGGTACGTTTTGTGAGATTACACTGTTTGATGTCATCACGTTTTAAGTCACCAAGCCACCCAACACTTTTTCATTCCAACTCGTCACATACCGCCGCTTTGTCACACCCCTTGGCGTTACTGTAGGATTAGGCACCAAAACCACTATAGTTAGGTTTAGGAAAGAACTAATGGTTGGGCTTAAAACTACTACAGTGAAACAGTGGAAATGACACTGAACGTTGTGAACACGGGACACGAACGATCAGCTGATTGTAAAGTGAAAGTGTAACGTGACGCAAGGGACATGAAAGCCTTGTGTTTGTTGGAACTATCCACCTCCCCTCCTGCCCGCCCGGTTTGTGTCTTTTAGCTCTTTAAACTACGTGACCACACTCTTGTAGCACTTTCTCGGAGTGTTTACTGTTGCCGCGGATGGGTTTACATTGTAGTTAATGGAACGCCCGGTGCGTTTCATACCGGCGCTAAGGGGTGCCTCGTGCGGCGGTGTCAAACGCCGAAAGCCTCTATATTTGACGCTCTGTGAATGAGAACAGGCTAAGCCACCACTCTGAGTGTTTCAGGTTTATACCTTATGCATTTGTTTTAAAGAGAAAGGAGAAGGGTTCAATGTGATATAAATATTAAGATAAAATGTAAAATCTTTCAAAGTCTGCTCACTAATTTTCTGCTTACCGATTTCCTGCAAAATCCAAACTAAACCTGAGCGGCAAAAATGTGTACAGAATGATGGGTGCTGTCATTTTATTTTTTTTTTATAGTATATAGCTGTCTCAAATTCAATGTAGTTAGGATGTTTTGGTGTTGAAATGTCATATATAACATAATGAGCCACTACGTAGTCAGTGCATACTATATTTGATTATCTATAATGCTGTTTTTGTTTATTTGTCCTGCATGTCTGTAATTTTGCAATTTAATGTTTTTACATGCTAATATTTGTGAACAGGTTCAAGATATTGAGTTCATGCAAATTGAGATGAAAGTCATCGAGGGGCTCAAGGTTGGCAATGATTGTCTGAAGAGTATGCACGAGGTAAATATGCTTTCATGTTTCCTTTCCTGTGTTTAGAAATATGCTTTTCACATCCATGTGATAATAATACCCCCTTAAGCTTTAGATACGTGAGTGTACACGTCAACAATGTCAAAGTTTCAACTGATAAACATACTTTATTTAATGTGATCCTTGGGTGAGGACTGAGCAGCTGAGAAAGCTTGTGGTTTGTGTTGGCATAGCTGGTGCACATTGTTTGAAGATTAAGGGATTAAGAGGCAAAGCCTTGACTACAGTGGTGTGACTGCCGCGCATCCTTGGATACAGTGTGCAGATCTCGCTCAGGAAATTCACAACAAGCCAGCCGGAATGTGTGGAAAACACTTTTCTTCTGTAATATGGGCTTCCTTTTTCTTGTTTGTGACAGATCATGTCAATTGACGATGTGGAGAGAATCCTGGATGAGACCCAGGAAGCAATTGAATATCAAAGGGTAAATGTCTGCTTCATGTCAGTCAAACACACCTTTACATTGCTTTTTCTACTAAAACCAGTAAAGTGTATGTTTATATATGAAGTGTAAGCTTCATATCAACTAAAATTACACTGTAACTGACAAGTAACTACCTAAAAAAATGTCCTCATATCACAATATACCCTATGTTTAGAGGATGCAGAGTGCTGAAATCAGAACTTTCCGAGACATTATATGGATAACTGTCCATGTTTATGGTTAGTCAGCGAAAACCCTGATCTGTCAGCTGTCAGCTAACACATTTTTTTTGCTCCTGCAGCAAATTGATGAAATGCTGGCTGGAGCCCTGACGCAGGAGGACGAGGACGCTGTTTTAGCAGAGCTGGAAGCTATCACTCAGGTGGGTGCTGCGCTGCATGTTTAACCTTTAAAGGGCGGGTCCATTTTTATTTTTTTTTAGGTTTTTATATCATTCTGTAGCTTCCCAGTGATGTTCCTTATGTATTCAATTTGGTCGAAGTATGTATGTTTTACCGTCAAAATGCTATTCTCCCAAGTCCTTCTAAAAACTTTTTCCCAGGTGACCTGATGTAGGTTTCTGCATGATGACGTTGCTACATGTACAGTATATATACATCATTATAGTCAGTGTAATAACGTTACGTACAGTAACTTAGATGGCGGTCGGCATGCTCCCAGTTTGGAGAAGCAGACAGGAGTACTGGCATGCAAGCTAAGCAACGCACTGCTGTGGATGCCACGTTAGAAACAAACTAACTGATCGATGCAGAGGCAGACAGGCACCTCCCATGTTCTGCATGGTAAAATGACTGTTTTTGGGAATGGAGTCTGGTTTGGTGGCTATGAAGACAGCGATATATAATGGCTTCAGTTCCCCGTCAGAAAGAGCTGTCTGATAGTGAGGTAAAGCGGTTAAAATATTCTAAATATAGTGTACACTTCGCCATCAGACAGCCCTTTCCGATGGGGAAACTGAAGCCGTTATATCGCTCTCTTCAAAGCCACCAGAGTCCATTCACAAAAGCAGTAATTTTACCTCGCACAAAGCTGGAGTATACATACAACCCCACTTAAAAAAAAAAATCTAACTGACCCTTTCAGTTATTTCCAACAGCTAACTTTGACTCAACTACTGCTAGCATTCACATTATTCATAGCCTTATTGATTAGCTTTGATTAGCGTACTTTGGTAACCTACGTCACTGCTATTTGCACCGGCTGAGTGGGCGTTTCCATTTGCCAAAGGCAGAACAGAACGCAGATGGACCCGCCCTTTAACACAGAGAACGTGTGCTGACTGATGCATGATGTTTCCCTGTAACGCCCCACTTCACATTTATAATTACACACACACTGAGGCCTGGTGTAACTACAGGCTTCAGCTGTTTGCTACTTACTGTAGCGCTTCCAGTGCTGTTGTTAAATCTGTGATTCAGAGTTGAGTCAGGTGCAGATTTCATACCCAAACTGCATGTTGGTATTTTCACCAGATTTGTACAACATCTGTCTCTCGAGGAGAGAAATAAGTCAAGCAAAGTTAGAAGCCACAATATCATTATTTGTATGTAATAATAGGCTGTATAATTGTTGTGGATATGAATTTGGTGGATTCCTAATAATTAAAACCTCAGCAGATTTTTCCTCTTTTGTGATCTAATTATTATTCCAAATGACACACACTCTCAAGCCTATCAAACTGCACAAATTATTATGTTTCACACTTGAACACAGATACAGATTTTAATTCAAAGTCTTCTCAATTTGACAAAAAGGCAGCAAGCGATGTAATATTCCTTTTAGCAGTTTATCTACAAATGTTTTGGACGTGCCACCTAACAAGTTTGGCTTAAATAACTTGTCTCTACTTATACATGTGTCTTAAAATAGAAAATGCAGCCTATGGGGCTGATCACCGAGACACGTCGCTAGAAACGCATCACCAGCAAAACCATTGTTTTCCTATTGTGCTATACGCCTTCCGTGCGCTCGTCTCTGGCGCCGCGTTTTTCTAGCCGCTTTTAAACAACCACAAAACTTAAAATAGTCTCAACTTTTCAGAGCCAGGCTCATTAATGTCACACTTGGTCCAGGCAGCTAATCAAATCAAACAAGAGGTGGACTTTACTACTTTACCACTTCCTTCCTGTTTTGATGCCAGTAGGGCTAGCTAGCTAGCTTTTGGGCGGTGGGAGGGATGGGGGAATTCATATCTCATGTCATGATAGTTTCATGTAGACTACAGTCTTTGAGAGAGAAAGAGAGACCACATTTTTCGGTTAACCACATTTGATCGCAGCCCGCTTCACAGGTGCATCAGCTGTTTTGCCCGATGCCCTTTGCCAAGGGGCGTTTTTGAAGCGGCCGTGCCTGTAGCGGCGCGTCTCGGTATGATCAGATTCTGAATCCTGAAGCTTGGATCGCCAAAATGTCAACTTTTTAGGAACTAAAAACACATTTTCAGCTTGATAAATAAATATTTTTGTGCTTTTTCTAGTTGGTCAGTGTAACCTCTGTTGTTACCCCGTCCCCTCTACTGAAACAGGGAGAAGACGTAGCACTTCCAGAGGTCCCAACTGAGCCAATACCAGAGGTCCCAGAGGCAGCTAAAGCTGAACCAGGTACGGATGATTTTCTTATTTCACCTCACAAAGCATTCCTCACACACTTCATATATATATATTTGTACAGTAATCATGCCAGACTGATCATATTTGCTTTACTTTGACTTTCTTTTCTAGAGAGGAGAGAAGCAAAGAACAAGCCAGACAGAGAAATGTTGGCCGCCTAAAACATTTGTGGTTGGGAGTAGGCTGTCTTTGTACTGATGGGCGCTCTGTTAATTTCAGTATTTCATCTTTAATTGTTAGTAGGTGAAGGTGGGACCTGCAGACATCGGTGCACATTCACACATTTTACAGGATCAGCACTGTGTCTGCACTCTGAGGTATCTACATAAAGGCAGTTGAAGTGTTCTATTTCTCATTTTTAGATGTTTTACACATTAGTTGTTTTCCATATTAAATTGAGCTGTGGCAACAATATATTCTATTGGCTTTTCTTTCATAAACTTTTTCTCCTTTTTAATGGTATTAAAACAAGTAAGGTTCTTTGGCTGTATTGTTACTTAATATCATAGTATTTTGTCCATATTTGCAGCTTGTGTGTATCATGTTTTCTCCAGAAGGGGGCACTCCTTGCTAGTTTGTTTTTTGACTCAACAAAACAGGTGTGTTCATTCACATCCCACCAGTACAGTGTGTGTTTGGCTATTGACAGAAAGCAGAAAGCTCATGTTGCTGATATGTGGGGGATGTTTAGACAAGAAAGCCAGTATAGTATTTACAGTCCTACACTAAGTGGGCACTTAGACGCTAATTGGCATGTACAATGAAACTAACACAAATTATCCACTGTGAGAAAAACATCACCCATGGTGTTACTGAAAACAGTTAAGAGTATGACTCGCTTATACAGACTTACGCCATGCAATTGTAACTATACATAAAATGTTCTTTTGTAAACAGAAAGAGGAGAAACTTCACAGGGACGACTGTACTGCACATCATTCTGTAGGTTGCTCAGATGATAGCAGCAGTGTGCGCAAAGGCTTTAACGGGCAGTAAACAACAGAATGCACCTCACTGGTAAGGACATGGTACACTCGGGGGCAGGATGCATCCTGTAAATCTGTCTTTTTCGATGGACTGGTTTCATTTAGAGCAGCCATTCTTTGTCCAAATGATGCTCGAGAGAAAAACAAACAGGTTTTATTTGCTCCTTTACTCTGAAGACAACGCGGCAGGGCCTCTCCTCCTAAACTTAATCACCTTGTTTGTCTACAGGCTAATTGTCTTAGATAGATGCACATTTAGAGAACTGTGTCTTTTAAGCTCATCATTAAACACACTAGAAGTGTCAATATAAATAGGCAAATATATAATTATACTTTTTCGGGGGCAAGAACTGTATTTACATATTGAATTTTATTTGTAGAGAAACAAATTTACCTCTATATATTATATTATAGGAATGGTGGAGCACAATTGGTACAGAAATATAGGGGGTGTGCACCAAATGTGCTCTTTGATAAGGTGGTGCTGCATTCAAATGCTGTTGGAAATACTGGATTTAGGGTTTGAGCGAAGTGAACAAAAAACTCTGTAGTCATGTCAACATGGACTATACTGACATATAATTATAATTATTACATCATGCTAGACTTTATTATCACCTTTTTTCTTTTATTTTAGGCCACAGTGTGTTAAAGAAGACAACTTACAAATTGAGAAACAGAAAATTTGTTTGAAGAAATCTGGAATCCTTTTATTACATTCCAAGACAACAATCTTAGACATATGTTGTGTAGATATATGTTTTATGTATTTGTATATTTTATTTTGTTTGTGTGTTTCTATATTTATTTACTACTGTGCTGCTGTGTGTGGGTTTTTTACCTTTCTGCGTGAGTTTATGTCACCCATTCGTCTTTTGTTAGCAATATCTTTAGGGATGCACCGATCCAACTTTTTCAGTCCCGATACTAATAGCGATACCATGGCTTTGGGTACCGACCGGTACAGAGTGCTGATCCGATACCAGTGTTTAGTTAATAAGCTGTATGCCTTGCTGTGGGGAATTGACTGGGATCATTCTTTAATGCGTAAGGCAACATCAGGATTGACTTAAACATTGTTTACCCAACTTTGTAAAACAAAATGTGACCAATAAATACATAGATATGCATTTACTGAATTGTAATTTAATATTAAAATCATAAATCGTACACCAGTGACAATTACAATTCAAGTGGAAACCTTGTTAATGTAGCAACAAATTGGTCAAAACTTAAACAGAAATTAAAATTCCAGTATATAATGTATATAGTATATAAACATAGAATTCAATTGAATATATCCAGTATTGGTATAGATGCATCCCTAAATGTGTTAATGTTAGTGTAATGTTTCGTTATTGTGTTATTGGAAGGGCCTGGAGAAGTAGGTAAGGGGAGGGGGAACATTGTTTGTCCTTGTCATTTGTATTTATTACTGAAATCTAATAAATATTGTTTCCAAAAAAAAAAAAATAGGCCACCATAATTTAGCCTAGTTTTTGTAATATTTAGCGATCAAATAGCCTACATTCTTGAATATCTTCTGTCCATCCTATCACTGATGCACCGTGTGTTTTCAATTATTATTATTATTATTATTATTATTATTATTATTATTATTATTATTAAGTATTATGATATTTTATATGACATATGTAAAATGTTAGTGTCCTTTTTTACTGTATTTCTGACTTTATTTCTGAACGCTTCTACTGCGCGTCTGAGACTGAAGAAAAAAACCTACGCTGTGGAGGAGTCCGTGAAGGCAGCAGCGGGCTGTCAGCTGTGGAGAGGGAAGGTGAGTTTAGTTGGAGTGGGGTTTCGGGAGCGCTGGATCATCTCACTCTCTACGGGCGCGCTGCTTCACCTATTGTTTGATCCCACTCGTGTTACTTACCCGTTCCTCCCATTTTACGCGGATACACGTTTGAAGGAAAGAACCGTTTATGGTCCTGGCTGAAGATTTCACGATGTCTCGCACCGACGAGGTTCACCGTATGACGGAAAATGTCTATAAGGTAAGGTTCAACTAATGAATAAAGTTTTGAGGTGCATATGAACGCAGCTGTCAGTGTAATTCCACCACGAATCGGACTTATTATTTACTGGCTAAGACGCATTCAGAGCCGTGTGTTTTTTTTTCCCTTCGGTAATCTCTTTAGGGAGAGGCGCAGCAGCTCAGTTGGTTGATTTTTTTTATTAGTCTTCCACCTCCACATATTTCTGCTCGACACCAGCTCTGATAATAAAGGCAACACATCTCAGCTACAAATGCTGACAAAATCATTATTTTCCTACATGTGGGCCTATTATATTCTGCTCTGATAGTAGTGTAGGCTTTTCCTCAGATACCAGCGGGTTTCTATAGCCTAGTTTTCCTGCTGAAATGGGGACATTGCATTCCAGAAGTGAGTGTTTGACGGGTAGAGAAGGTTGGGCTTATCTGTTGCAACAAGTAAACATTTGCCCCACAGGGGTTTCAACATTCAAACCTGTTCTGCCTAAACAACCTCTGTGAACTTTTCATGCAATAGTTAAGCCTCAGTACTGGGAAAATATTCTCAGTCAAAAAAAGAATAGTATGGATTGGCATCAGGGCAGCATTTCAGGATTATTTGATCATTTTATCTATGAAATGGAAGAAAACATAAAAAAAAATAGTCCATCATAATTTCTCAGATCCCAAAATACGGCTTGTTTTGTGCAATCAAAAACCAAAGCTTTCAATATGCAATGATCCAGCTAATGTGCGGTTAATGTGGGGATTTGTCATGTATTAACTAACAATGCTTGATACATGACTTTGATTATGAAAATTGTTGCTGATTAACTGTTTGTGGAACAACTAATCCATTTAATCGACAAATACTTTCAGCATAATTGCTATGTAATTCATTCAAACTTAGTCAAGGCGTTGGTTCACGGGTTCCGCACCATTACCACACTGGCGTACACCTGCGGTGCACAGAGTAGGCGGAGTCTGCACACCATCTTAAAGGCGTGTCAGCAGGCGCATACGCCAAATGCCCCACTCAATTCAAGCGGCGTGTATGCCTACCTTGAGCACATGGCTGATGCAAACATACAAACTTGATACCAAGCAACAATGCAATTTTAAATTGATGAATAAAGTCGGTATATATTTAACATACAGCAGAGCAGCCAGCAGGTGATTGCTGGTAACATTTTGTCTCTGTGGCATCGTTATCTTGTCAACAATTAATGACACGATAAACATTGATCGCTCTGACAGATCCATGATTTGTTTAAAGTGACGCCTCCTCCCGCCGGCAAAAGTTTCCCCCTCCATTTATGAGGTATGCTCCTCCCTCGCCGCTCATCATCGCTTCTCGCGACACTTATAATAACAATCGGAGCCTCTCATGGCAAAAACAAGCACTTTTAGTGGATGTAAATGGCAGTGCCAGCTTGCCCCAATAGGATTACAATACACCTCGTGAGCAGCTGCCGTCTACAGCGCTCTCCCTCAATACTGGACCAGTTTCGGAAGTTGTTGTCCCTATTAGTCAGTTAGACACAAAAACATGGGAAAATAGGTTGAAAAACACCGAAATCACCCTTTAACAAAACTTCATGTGATGACACCTCAGTGTCCTGTGACCATCTCAGGTTCCTGTTTTGATTAGAGCTCACTGATACTGGAGGAGGTCTCTTTCAATGTATTCCCAGGCATTATTATTTACACACAATAACCCTTAAATGGCACTCGCCCCAGCGCCCTAAGCCAGCTGTAGTTCCCCTAACAGAGGGTAGCTGCTCAAGCTCCTTCAGGGAATAGACATCTATCAGAAAGGAGGTCAGATGAGCAGAGAGCACTGACTTACTGCAGCTTCTTTTAGAGCCAACAAGGGAAGCAAATGTTTCAGGGGGCTATTTCTGTCCTGAATTGGTCACACAACCAACAGTGTATCCTTTCTCATTGTGAATTGTACGCCATGCTCTGTCGGGGTTTGTCCAAGTATTTACACCTACTAATGTGGGTTAATCAACACAGACGCACTGTAGGCGTCTGGGTCCCGAACCCTTGGCGGGGGGGGGGGAAGAGACAGGTCCCTTCGTAGAGGCTCATTCACGCACAAGCCCAGCAGTGGGGCTGAAAGCACCCCGTCAGAGTCCTGACAGCCGAGGACGCTGATTGGCGGTGGAGTGGAGAGGACAGAATCCTTCTTCCACACTGGGGATCTGACCTCGTGGCAAAAGCTAGGAGGTCACAGAGAGAGTCATCTATAGTCACACTACTTACTTGGCATTCCTCCTGCCTTCTTCACCAACCCTGCAGTGTAAAAGCGGGTTTCTTTAGTTCGCTTTAATATTTAAAGAGATGGATTCAATTCAACTCCCACCATATCTCAGTGATGAAAAGTCAGCCTGTCACAGTATGTTATGTCAAAACCACACTTCTTTTAAAATGATGCTGTTTTATTATAGGAATAGGCGGTAATCGGCATGTTTTCTCGCTGCACTCTGCTGCTATTGGTTGTTATAGGTTGAGGTGCAGACTTTAATTTCATGGGCTAGTCAGCCACATTGAGGTAATGGTGGAGCTGTGAGGCTTGTCGCATAAGTAAAGAAAGAAAAATTACTTATGCAAGTTTTTTGGGATCCATCGATTGGATGCCTTAAAGTATCCTGGTCTTAATGAGGATACAGACTTAACATGCTTTCCTTAAATAAGAAAAATGTATCTATTTTTTCTTCTGTCTGTATAGGCTCCCATGTTTATGTTTGTTTTACATACAATAATATTAGAAAAAGAGACCTACAGTGGTCGAAACATGTTGGCTTTTTTAATGATTTACAATAAAGGCTTTTTAATATATTTCCTTCCTCGTTGCCGCTTGTTTTAGTATTTAGGGAGTGCCTGGATTGCCTTCCTGTCTATCCTGATTTTTTTCCCCATTTTCCAAGAACACGCAACACATTTTGCCTTACGGTTGAATACACAGAGCAACCAGTTATCTCTCTTTCCAAGTATTTATGCAAGTTGTTGAAAAGATGCAAAATGTATCCAAAACCTAAAAAAATGTACCAGAGTTCACCCCGTCGTTAGTAGCACAGACAGCAGGGCACATGGACTGGATATTTCTTAACATAGTGAAGAGTGAGACTCAATGTTGATGTCCCCCCTAAAGTTATATTCACAGTGTGACTTTTTGTAGCTTTTTACCGTTTTATAATGCCGATTGTTTGCACTGACGATTAAACATGGAGACTGTCAAGTGTTAGAAAAGCTCCGAACACCTAACACTAACTTTGGAGGGAAACAAATGGGAGTTCCACAACACTGGCTGCACCGCTATAACCCTGCCCCCATTTCTCTCCACGATACACATTTGAAAGCCTCTGTAGATGTTTTTGTCTGCTGTGCATGCGAGCAGACCTCTCCTGAGGAAGAGGAGATCTAAAAACATACGGCGGCTGCGAAGTCGTTGCAGCCAGCAGCTGGGCAGATACTGAGTAATCGCAGGAGGAGGAGGAGATGGGGGGTAACTGCACCGCTGTGACTCATGTTAGCCCAGTTGAGCGTGTGTGTTTAACAGGGCAGGGAGTGTAAGCGCGGTGAGAGCGAGACTGGAGATTCAGCATCTCGCTCGGCGAGCGTTGTTCCTTTGGTAAAGGCCAGAGGCACTCCTTGGCTTTCTGAGATGACTATCTTAATCAACGGGGGAGTCAACCCGGTAAAACCCAGCAATCCCAGCGTGATCCTCCGTGACTCACTTCAATTCTCCTCCCTCACATAAGACAGGCAGTTCCAGACGCGATTGGCATCTAGTCATCCCCATGCTGACGGGGTGAGACGGATACTTAAGACTGACACTCGGCGCTTCCGTGTCCGTGCGCGTGCGTGCGCCACAGTCATCTCCACCAGCTGGCCTTGTCACCGGGTGTTTGAAGAGAGAGGTGGCGCCCCGGGGTCAAGCCTCTTAGCATGCCGGTGGATGAAGTCTGAGCGCCGACCTGGCTCTGAGGAGGGGGGGAGGACACGCTGAAGTGAACAAACAGATTAATCAGGCTGAAGAAGAGCGGGGCCGTGTGTTAAATCAGCCAATAATGAAACCTTTTAATCGCCTGAAGTTTTTAGGTTGCATGGTAACAAGGCGGTTGAGCACGCCCTTTAGCACAATAGAACTTTTACTTGTATTTATTCAGAGTCTTTGTCACAGGACGTTTTGTGTGTTCTTTTGCCTCGGTGCAGGTTTTTGAACACACCCTGACAGGTAAGGGAATAGAAGGGTGTGTCTCGTCTCTAACCAGCCCTCAGGACAACACTCATTTTCCCATGCAGCGCCACTCCCTAATCGTCAACACAGCCCTGGAAAACAGTGGCCGCCATTTTCTCAAATGGCTGTTATGAGGAAGGCAAAATAGTTGTTTTGACGTTACTCAACACTCTCTGGTTATCTTCATTGTGTCATGTGTGCTTCAGTAGGCTGACTGATAAAAAAAACGCCTGATCTGAAATGCAGTTTTTTTTCTGCCTAAAAGATTATATAATAGGTTCCTCTCTCAGTTGAAATATTGCCGTGACATTCACTACACTCGAATGAATGATATTCTGATAAATGATAAGAGGACTAACAGTTTCACCAAAATCTCATGTGGGAGATCTGAACAGGTGGTCTCTTAGCAACAACGTGCCATTATTCTTATGTGTTTCTGTCATATCATTGTGCTAAAAAGACTTGCAGTTGGTGAAGGCGAGTGAGAGGGATGGATTTTGCTTTCAGACAGAGATAAAATGGAGATGTTGAACCTGTCGTAATTGACGCTTCATACGGGGTCCAGTGTAAACCCTGTCTGCTGTGTATATACAGTGCTGTGTGGTTAATGATGACGCCATCCATCACTTTATTTACTAGCACTATATCACGTCAGGCACCACTTGCCTTATAATATGAGATTTAATGGAGTTTTAAATGACTTCAGCTCCTGAACATCTACCAGAATACAGTGTTTCCACAAGTTTATGCCTGCCGGTGCCCGGGGCCTTGAAAAAGATTGCATTATGCACTGCAGGAGATATCATAACATTCATTGCCTGTGGAACAGCAGATTTGTTCCCTGTGCCTTTGACTGCGATGCAAAGAGAGAGGACTATTGCTCCACACGCCCACCTTCTCTGCACGTCCGGGGGCGGATGGTTTAGAGACATTCTCTCTTTTCTTTTACTCATCACTGCTTTTTTTTTTTTTCCCAAGGACGGAGACTGGAGATGCTCGGCGCTGAATCCGAGGGTACACTGTATTATTGACTGCAAAAGAAGCTTCGTAGCCGTCGCCGATAGAAAAGGTTGATTTGAAGTCACCTTGTTAAAATAAGATAAGATAAAACGCTATTGTCCGTTCCCACGAAAATTTGTCGTGCACCACAAGCTCCAAGCAATCAACAGAATAGCATAAAACATCTGTGAGGTCACCCTCCATCAGCATGGCGATCGTCCAAAATATGACTTATCTGTCACAAAAGCACTAACATAAGAGTTTTCTTTGCTTTATAGAAAGCCTTAATGCTTTATTGTGGGGGTGGAAGAGAGAAGGAGATGAAGAGAAAGGAAAAATAGATGGAGACATTCCACATCCTTGTTGAAATAGTCCCTAATTACTGTGGAGGGTGAAGCTGTAATTACACAGACTGAAAGAGACACACAGAAGCAGAGACAGAACATTTCAGTTAGTACTGTGGCAGTGGACAATGGTCTTACATTTATGGGTCACGGGCTACAGTTAACATGCCTGTGGCTGGTGTTACTGCACGTCTCTGTTGCAGATGCTGCTACTTTCGGTAGCATTGGCCACACTCCACCCACTGGGCTCGCTGAGCAGGCAGCCACAGTGTTTCTCTGAGACCCAACCAGTCATGTTATCGTACCAGAAAGTAGGAAATGGGGCTTGCATACCCACATGGTTTGAATGTTCCTTTTGGTGAGGACGTTTACACGCAGTGTAACTTTACCATTGGGATGTAAAGTGACTAACATGACAGACACACTCGCTGTTATGTCATTCCCTGTACTTCTACTGTAGCTTATTTATTAAAACTAGGGCTGTCAATCGATTAAAATATTTAACGGCATGATTGTCCATAGTTAATATTCAACAGTTAACATTTTGTATCTGTTCAAAATGTACCTTAAAGGGAGATTTGTCCAGTATTTAATACTCTTATCAACATGGGAGTGAGCAAATATGCTTTCTTTATGCAAATGTATGTATATATTTATTATTGGAAATCAATTAACAACACAAAACAATGACAAATATTGTCCAGAAACCCTCACAGGTACTGCATTTAGCATAAAAAATATGCTCAAATCATAACATGGCAAACTGCAGCCCAACAGAGTACAACAGCTGTCAGTGTGTCAGTGTGCTGACTTGACTATGACTTGCCCCAAATCTGCATGTGAATATCATAAAGTGGGCATGTCTGTAAAGGAGAGACTCGTGGGTAACCATAGGACCCATTTTCATTCACATATCTAGAGGTCAGAGGTCAAGGAACCCCTTTGAAAATGGCAATGCAAGTTTTTTCCAAAATTCCAAAATTTAGTGTAAGTTTGGAGCGTTATTTATCCTCCTTCACGACAAGCTATTATGACACGATTAGTACCAATGGATTCCTTAGGTTTTGTAGTTTCTTATGATGCCAGTATCTTCACTCTAGCTTCAAAATTTGAGCCCACTGCAACCTAAAAATCTCAAGTTGCATTAAAGAAATTAGTGGCGTTAAAACAAATTTGCGTAAACATGTTATTATCGCGTTAACTTTGACAGCCCTAATTGAAATGCATTTACATCTCCTATTTAAAGAGGTCCTATTATGCTTTTGTGCTTTTCCCTTTCCTTTAGTGTGTTATATAGTTTTTTTGCATGTATAAGGTCTGCAAAGTTACGAAGCCCAAAGTCCAGGCCAAAGGGAGTTACTCTCCCCCACAGGAACACTGCTCCTGAACTGTCTGAAACGCCTTGATTGAAGTCTCGCCTTTTCTTCCGTAACGTGGTGATGTCACCAAGTAACACATTTGTATATAACCTGCCTAGCGGCTAGTTTGGCACGCCCTAAAACAAAGCTAGTTACAGCGTAGCTGGAGCGGAGTCCGAAGAGTTTGGTTCAATTGACCAATCACAACAGAGTGGGCCAGCTGACCAATAAGAGCAGACTGGGCTTTTCGGAAGGGACGGAGCTGAAACAGAGCGTTTCAGAGGGTGTAAAGAGGTGCTGCAGCACAGCTGGTATGAGAAAATAAAGCGTTTTTGAACATTAAAGCATATAAACATGTTCTAGTAGAAACCCAAAATACAAGTATGAACCTGAAAATAAACACAACAGGTCCTCTTTAAATTAATTTCCTGCTTGTCCCTGTACAAAGTCTCTATTCACTGGAAATATAGCAGGATGTACATTTTTACAAGCTCCCTGAGAGGCATCTGTATAAAATAAAAGACAGATGGGGAAAAATATTGCCACCTCCATGATGTCGCATTCAAATTAACTGAGCACTTAGAAAGATGAGTGCACTGTGGGGCACTTAAATAGAAGCTATAAATGTATTTTGAGTTTACATTTCTTAATCACAAGCTATACATGGTTTTCTGTCTGTGTATGGCTGTGTTGAAATCTGAATGTTGTAAGGAGGAGGTCAGCTGTGGGACCCTCACACAATATATCCATAATTCATAAACCGCCTTGCTGAAAGCTTTAAAGCTACCATGCAAAATGTGACTTGGTTGATATCCTCTTCATCTCACCAGTGAAGCAACCTACACTGAAATGAAGTTCCACAATTTGTTGTTTTGTTTTTTCATTTGATGGTCATTTGGAGAAACAACAATCTCTAGTGTCCATTTATTACCTTCCTGCTTTTGAGCCTTTCACAATTGATTAGAACAATATTTTGAGGGATTTCAGAGTGAGGCATTTCGATCCTCCTCCAAAACGAATGGGTGTTTTTTGCTGGTCAAAGAACTAAAGCTAGCAAATAAGTCTGGGTCTTGGTTGCTGTGGTAACCAGCGCCTGTGTTGGGTTAGTTGAGTGGCTGAGTGGAGTTTGGGGGGGGGGTGGGGGGGGGTCACACTGGCTGCAGATGACAGCAAAGCAAACAAACACAGTAAATAGTTGGTCTCTGGTGAGCAAATGATTTGTTTGTCTGGCAGCAGCAGACGCTGCAGGGCAAAGAACCTGTATGAGAGGTGATGAGAGGTTTTTCCTCCTCCACCTGAGACCCCTTGTAGACGACTTTGGGGTCATCAAGCCTCCTGTCTGATTGAATCTGACAAAATTGTGCCATTTCATTGGTAAAAAGCCTCTTATAATGTATCTATTGGTGACAACTAGGGCTATCAATTGATTGAAATATTGTATCGCGATTAATGGCTTGATTGTCCATAGTTAATCGTGATTAATCACAAATTAATTGCACATTTTTTATGTATGTATATATTAATTAATGGAAATCAATCAACAACACAAAACGATGACAAAAATTGTCCAGAAAACCTCACAGGTACTGCATTTAGCATAAAAAATATGCTCAAATTATAACATGGCAAACTCAAGCCCAACAGGCAACAACAGCTATCAGGTTGTTTGAAACTGGCCATGCCAGTTTTTCCTCGCCAAAAATTAGCGAAAGTTTGGAGCGTTATTTAACCTCCTGGTTTTTCCGGTCTCCTTCAAGTTTTTTAGTTTCATATGATACCAGTATCTTCACTCTAGCTTTAAAACTGAGCTCGGTACAATCTCCGAAAGATTGATTGCATTAATGTGTTAAAGAAATTAGTGGCGTTAAAACAAATTTGTGGTAACGTGTTTTTATCGCTTTAACTTTGACAGCCCTAGTGACAACATTTACCAAGGTGTAAGGAGTACTTTTCTTTGCAAGGTGATAGGCACCTCGAACATAACTAAGCATTTTACTCCCACATGGCATGGCATGCGTTGTTGCAGAGATTGAGGAAGTTTACAGATAAAGCACACGTCACATGAACAGCTGATATTTGCCTTCTGGATCACAAGTTCATGAAAAATGATTACAAATGATAAGCCTGTACCTTTCTCCTCTACCTTTTAGCTTTCACATGTAAAGCTGCAATGATGAATCGATTAGTTGTCGACTATTAAATTAATCGCCAACTATTTTGATAATTGATTAATCGGTTTGAGTCATTTATTTAAAAAAAACAAAGTAAAAATTCTCTGATTCCAGCTTCTTAAATGTGAATATTTTCTGGTTTCTTTACTCCTCTATGACAGTAAACTGAACATCTTTGACATCTGAGGGCTTTCGGAAACACTGATCAACATTTTTCACCATTTTCTGACATTTTATAGACCAAACAACTAATCGATTAATCGACAATGAAAATAATTATTAGTTGCAGCCCTAATAACGTGCCACATGCAGGGCGGATTTGCATGGCGGAGAGAGGATAGAGCATGGGGTGTGTCAGTGGACAAATGTTAATAAGAGGTGATTCAAGACTAATGGGAGATGCATCCTTTTGCATGTATCCAACAGGTGAGTTTCCTTGGTTAGCACTGTCTGACAACATGAGTCACGTTGGACAAAAACATAATTAGGGCTACAGAAGGTGCAGAACAACAATTACAAACTTAAACTGACCACAGAGTCCTTACATAATTGTTTTTGTTCTCTTCCAGATTCTGCTGGGTCATGAGTTTTAATATGACTTCTGTGGCTATAACCCATAATTGGATAATTAAACACTAATAAGCTGTAATAACTAGCATGTTGCTAGCTCGAGGTGGACGAAGAGATCACAAGAGACACGCAGAAAAATCCTTCTCATTCAACTCATTCACTCAAGTCAGAAGAGATTAAACCTTCACCCCCGTTGTTTTCAAATACACTGCTAAATTTAAGAAAACTTGAAGGTCCTATCAATCAGTCATGTTAGCATGACCCATTTTATTCAGTTTGTCTTTGCGTGATGTAAGCAACATCATTATTTTTAACACAAGAACGAGCGCTGAAACTGTCAGCCTTTAGAAGAAGAAGAATTGCCTGACACTTAGCGAAGTTAGAAGAACGTCTATGGATCCCCGTCTGCGTTTGACTGAATTATATACTCTGTGCACTTCTATAACAAAAGAACACGAGAGCTGCTCTCTAACTGTACAGAGTCTCCTCTCAGCTCACGATGCTGAGAAGTTTGCTCTCCTCAATAGAACTTGGAAAGGACACAAATATTCACGCGGCGTTCTTGGTTTTGATGTCCGCCCTGGCTTCCACTGAAAGCACATGTTGTGCCTACTGCAGTGTTAGTAAGGCTTTAGGTATGCAAGAAGGACAAACTTCTTCTTGGCATCCACTCAAAGTGTATACCTGGACTTTGCTCTGAAATAAGCGTAACCCGTCTTTCAGCTGTATTACAGTTAGAAGTTGGCTGTGTTCCCTTCACTTGTACAGTAGCTCTGCAGAGATTTTTAGACTCCTTCTAAATCCACATCCCCTGCTGTGTGGTCCCCTCGATAACAAGAAAATGCCACTATATTGCAGGGAACTGATGTTGATCTTTAAATCTAACATTTAACAGAAGTTTGCCACAATCTCTTATGAGGAAATGGGAGAAGTCAAAACATTGACTTTCCTTTTGGAGCAAGAACTTTAAATTAAATTGGCATTCTTCCGGCGAAATGTAATAAAAATGTGTGCGGAACGCAACCTATTACAAGTGGCTGTTGTCTTTCCATTATAGCACAAGTCTGCCATTCTCAGTTACAACGACAGTAGGAATAGTTTAACAAGACTCTGTCAGAACCGATTATATGGCTGGAAGTCAGTCTGTGAATGTGTGGCAAAATTGTTACACAAATAGTCAGTATTCATGTCTATGATGTTAAATCCAGCGGTACATGTCCACCAGGTCTGGCGAGCACACTAGGGGACGCGCTGCTCCACTGAACTGGCCGTTCAAGCGGTAACGTACCCGATCGTTGAATGCACCTGATTGGTCCCTGGTATTCTGCTCGCCGTTTCAAACAGGAAACAACATGGCGGCCTGCTAAAAATCACAGCTTGGTCCAAGTTTCGTGAGCTGGATGCGTCGCGCTGGACGGGATCATTCGCATCAAGTTTAGATTTTTCAACTTTATAAAAATACAGACCCTCTCCAACTCGCCGCAACACTCCCACCATGCACTGGGCGACTGCTTCTCCTGCTTTCCATAGGAAATTAATGGAAAGTGTTGAGACGCCCTCCGTCATGGGATTTGGTGGAAATGCGCCGATAGACGAGCACTCGCGCCGGTGAGGGGAACCGCTGACACGCCCCCCCCTGAAAATGTAAACAAAAGCCAATCATGTAACTTCATTCAGAAATTATATAATTATGCTAATGTCCTCCACATTAGCATAATGATCTAGTTCCTTTGCGTCAGAATGCTGTTGGTTTACGTCTGCAATGATCATGTGATTCCTGGGTTGTAGGGGGATGGGATTCATATGGTCTTCTTTTTGTCCTGTTTTTTTTTCTTGTTTGTTTGTGTGTTTTTTTTTTTGGGGGGGGGGGTTCCTTTTTCTATTATTATTTTTTTATTTTATATACGTATATATGTATTTTTCTCTATGTACACTACCGTGGTTCATCATGTTAGGTTGCGGGGGTGGAGTGGGTTGGTTGAAGGGAAACAAGTGAAACTTAAAATAAATAATTGATCACAAAGAAAGAAAATCCTAACTGTCCTTATTACGTATTATCCATTGTTAAATTGTTCCTATACGTACATTCTAATTCTGACATTTCCGACATGCTGCTGAAGGCAGCACGATGTGTTTTTGACAGGCTGATCTGAGTACAATGACAGCAACCAAAGAAAAGCATGGTTAGTGGAAAGGTTTGGATGTTTGAGATATACACAACCATATACACTCATCTTGGTGGAGTACGTCTACTACAGCGTACTCCACATAAATTGCACTGAAGGTTTTTTTCCAATAATTTTGGAATCGACTGACTTGCACAGTACGGTAGATGCAGAGATTTGCAATAACATGCGTATTTATAGCTTCCCCCGAGGCAAAACTAAGTGGCATTGATTTTAACTTCATTTAATTGTAGTTAATTTCTTCTGCACATGTTTGCATATTGCAAAGTTAATTTTTAAAACTGTTAACTGGACAAAAACTACAAAAGTGTTTACCTAGCTTTTACCCAGACTTGCTGTGTTTATTTTCGGTAAACATTCACCAAGTAACGCCACTAGCTTTATCTTTATAGTTTCACATTAATGATATCAAAATATGATAGGGCACAATTAGCAAGACTATTTCAGTGTGTTAACAACTACAGGGTTTCCCGCAGGAAACTGCTTAGCCGAGGTGGTGAGACACCCTGATCCTGACGTGTCTCTTCCTGGTTCCTCATCAGTAGAGTCAATCAGACAGGAGATTACACAGCAACCTGAATATTAGTTAGTTTACGCTAAAGGTCTCAGCTGATTGAGACCCATCATTTAAACTCACACTGCTCCTTATTGGGAAAGAAGCTGTACGGTTGTCACAAGTCCATCCGCACATGATCCTGTTTCTTTACATTCCTCCCTGATTACATCATTAGGCTCGGCTGCCTCTGCTGCCTGTCGCCACGTGACTTGCCCCTACGGTTCTAACAAACACACTAATTGATGGCCACAGTGCTCATCTGATCCTGGGCATTTTCAAGCCCGCGGCTAGTTGCCATGTAGAAAAGGGGATGAGGAGGAAGGAGCGAGGGGAAGGCGCGAAGGAACAGATGATGATGATGGCATCCTGGCTTCTGATTGCGCGTGATTCCCCCTGATTCTAATCAGCTGGTGTTACTTTGAAATTACCCCCTTTGCATGTCATTACTGCGTTTGTGTGATGGAACAGAATGAGCGGAGATGGATGTTTGAATCAACAATCTGTTTAATATACACTGACCTTGTTAGCTACTTCCACGCCGTCATTTTATAATCCTGTGTTTTCCCTTATCTGCAGCCTTTATGCTTCTGAGTTCTCCATATTCTTCCCGTCTCACCTCAATGCACAAATTGGTGTCAAACAGATTTGATTAATTTTTGTAGGAGACATTTCTCTGCCCGCTTTTTTTTTTAATTGTCTGCTTTAATTTTTGGCCTGAGTGCTGGTAATGAATTCATTCAGTTCTCGTGTAGGCAGTCACGAAATGGACAGCTTCTCCATCTCCGCAAAGGGAAAGATTACACCTCTTCAGCCGTGACATGTTTCTTATTTTATTATTTCTGTAAGTGAAAGATGATACGGAGGAGTGTTTCAATGGGAAGGGATACACAATACATGATTACCTACATGTATACACCTTTGCTCGCATGTTTCTACTCAATCACTTGCTGGATCTCTCTCTCTTTCTCTTTCGGTCTCTCTCTCTCTCTCTCTCTCTCTCTCTCTTCATGTCGCCTCCTGGCCCCATTTCCCAATTAGCCGCCACAATTAGGGTAACAATGTAGTACAAGAGAACTGGGATGACAAATTTAGCAACAATGGGAAGAGATGAAGAAAGAAACTACCTCACTGTGTTTTTTTTCTCTTCACTTCCCCTTGGCTGCATGTCGCAGCAATTTATGTCTCTTAGTTATATCCAAATCAGCTAATCATCCAATGTTTTATGCTCAGGCTGTTCTCATACACTGTTTGTAGCTATACCTATGAAAAGTAATGCACTGTAACTCGTATATATTCCACTAAATCCATGTAATCGTGAACCAGGAAATATAAAGAGCGACAAACGTCACGTAGGGAGGAGGTCGGGTTGGATGGATGGGTCAAAAAACACCTTTCGCCAAAGAGTATAGAAGCAAAGAGACGAAACTCCGGTCTTTTTTGACAACGGCTGCTGCCGCCATTTTGGACTGAAAACACTTATATTTTATTGTTCAACATAGGTCATTTCGGTAGAATATGACAATAGAATAGAAATACATTAGTTTTGCTTTTGTACGGCACTGTTTAGACGGACGTTTTACTGGCGTCCGGTAGTCGCTTTCAGTCCAAAATGTTTTTGCAATGGAACGAACAATTGACTTTCACTTCTTGACAATATATGCTCTTTGCTTTGCCCAGGAGACTGGTGTCTGTGTCCCGTGTGAAACAATGATTTGTAACATCCATACTTAAGATAAGTTGTTTGATCTATAAAATGCCAGAAAATGGTGACAATCAGTGTTTCCTAAAGCCCAAGTTGACGTCGTCAACTCAAAGATATTCAGTTTACTGTCATAGAGGAGTAAAGAAACCAGAAAATATTCACATTTAAGAAGCTCGAATCAGAGAATTTTGACTTTTTTATCTTAAAAAAATTACTCAAACTGATTTAATCGATTATTAAAACAGTTGGCGATTAATCTAATCATTGCAGCTCTACTGTGCAGAAGTTTATTTTGAAAAGACTGTACGCATGTAACGTGTGGAAATTGTCACATGTTGCCGGACATTCGTAGGAAAATGCACAAAAAAAGAATAACTAACATATCATACAAACCATTGTATAAAGATACGTTTTTTGTTCCATAACTGCATGCATTTTCTGTGTGTTTATTTAGAGGCAGTAGGTCAGCGTGTGTGTGTGTGTGTGTGTGTGTGTGTTGTACAGTATGTGTAAGAAAGGCGGTCGGGCCGGTGTTAGCTACCTTTGGCCTCCTCAGTGGGAGAGTGTGCCGTAATGATGCTGCACAGGGCTTTGCTTTGTTATGTAATCCTCCCACCGGTTTCAAACACCACCACTCTTTATTATAAAGCCTTGTATTAGTGTGGGTGTGTGCACGAGTACACGCTGATGTGTGTGTGTGCGATTTGCACACATTCATGTGACCCTATCCTCATCTGTGAGATGCACTTTACATCAGAACGAGGCAGCGCGAAGAAACATTTAGGTATAAACATTTCTGTAGCGAGGTCCTGAGGGATGTGTTTGTCTTTTATCTTCCCAGAGGCAGCGGGAGCGGGGATACCTTTTTATACGAGCGCTTTGTGTGTGCTTGAAGATGGGATTCTCCCCAATTATGCTCCTATTCTTCTTGTATATTAGCCTAACAAAGCCAGATGGTAAATAAAGGGAGCTGATTTAAACAGGAGTTGCTGTTCAGAGTAGTTTAGAAAGCTCTGTCTCTTCATGGTAGCTCGGCAATGAGTTTATGTAAAACAATAAGCTGACGCGATGCCCTCTGTAAAAAACAATCAGCTGTGTATTTCAAGAGTCTGCAGTATTAATGTGCTCTCCTTTTT
Organism: Sebastolobus alascanus; assembly: GCA_916701645.2. NCBI lineage: Eukaryota > Metazoa > Chordata > Actinopteri > Perciformes > Sebastidae > Sebastolobus > Sebastolobus alascanus. The sequence goes on along the minus strand of CAKAOJ020000158.1, from coordinate 910,634 downwards.
TTTTTGAGAACATTTCTTCCTTCATGAACAACTGTTGTGTTTTCAAAGTAAGTTTCTCTCACTGTGCTCCCGAGAGCTGCAAGCACAGACTTGCTGCGAGTCCATTTTGCTGAAGGGCTAGACCCAGTTAACAGACAGGAGCTTAACAGGGAGGACGGCGACCTCTGAGTTCAGCCAGCTAATATCCACGGGAACCGAAATAACACACGTCTTTTTGCTCGCTCTTCTTACTCGTTTATATTTTCTGCCACAACGACCAGAATTTAAGGCGGTGTTAAAATATTTCATACCCAATTTTCACAGGTTAGTATGCTTCTGAAACTATGGAAACAATTAGAGCTGCAACAATTAATAGATTTAGTTGATCAAGATAAAATTAAATCAGCAACTATTTTGATAATTGCATTTGCTGGTTCCATCTCCGTTATTTTCTTTTCTTTTTCAAATGGAAACAACCACTCAGCCGTTGTCAAAGCAGTGACGTAGGTTACCAAATTAAGCTAATCAAAGCTAATCAATATTGTTATGAATAATGTGAACGCTAGCACTAGCTGAGTCAAAGTTAGCTGTGCTAAGTTTAGAAATAACTGAAAGGGTTAGTTTGGATTTTTTGAGTGGGGTTGTATGTATACTCCCGCATTGTGCGAGGTAAAATTATTATTTTTATGAATGGAGTCTGGTGGCTTTGAAGAGAGCGATATAACGGCTTCAGTTCCCCGTCGGAAAGGGCTTACTGATGGCGAGGTAAAGCGGCTGTGAACGGAAGTAGCGGAAAAACATATTTTTGCCAACCCTAACCCTAACCCAGACTCCTGTCTGCTTCTCCAAACTGGGAGCATGCCGACCGCCATCTAAGTGACTGCGTTTATCGTTAATACACTGACTATAAGGATGTATATATACTGTACATGTAGCAGCTTCATCATGCAGAAACCTACGTCAGGTCACGTGGGAAAACATTTTTGAAAGAGCTTGCTAGCATTTTGACGTTAAAACATACATACGTTGACTATAATTTGAATGTTAGGATTTAAATACATAAGTAACACCACTGGGAAGCTACAAAATGATGTAAAAACCTCAAAATAAATAAATAACTAACGGACCCACCCTTTAAATGTCAGGATTTTAAGTTTTTTTGGGATATATAATAGTAAACTGTTATTGGTATATAATAGTAAAATGGCTGTTAGTCAAAATAAAACGAGTTATCTAGGAGACTTTATAGACAAAACAATTAATTGATTTAGAAAATAATTGGGATATAAATCAATACTGAAAATAATCATTAGTTGCAGCCCTAGAAACAATCCATACTAATACGTACTGTATGTAAACATGTATACTCATTCAAAAACAATATACAATAGATCAGGCTGCATCTTTTACAGTTATATTTGGTGGTGACTTACTACAGCTTTTTTGTGTCCCTATTTTTATAATCCAGTCCAGATTTTGCTGTACCGCCTTTAGATGCAGCGGAGAGGCATAGTAAAATAGTTACTGTTGGTAATGAAAGTATCAGTGATGTATGTCTGACTCACTGGTCATTCTACTGTAGGTGGACTGTGCTGCACTCAAGCCACTTGAACTTCGACTCCTGACGGGATTACACACCAAAGCATGCGCACACACAAATTTATCCCGTCCTATCCAAATCTTGGCTCTCATTAAAAACAAAAGACAGACAGCGAGATGAAGGTAAAAAGCAAAAACGCTGAGGCCTGACTGAAGATGAGAGGCATATGATTTTCAGGATGAGCTGCCGGGGTTGTTTCAGGTTGACGCTGGTGGCACCTTGCCATATTCTTCTGCCACGGTGTGAATCCGGGCTAGAAGTAGATTATTAAGTATTCTCCTGCAGTATTGATGGCTTGTGTAGGGACTGCTGCTGCAGCAGTGTTGTGGTTGTCCCTGTCTCTGTCCCCCTGGCTGTTCCTGACTAGCTGACTGGGGACCGGCTAATTGGAGGAAGCCCTGGAGGAGCACAGGAGGAGGAGGAGGAGGAAGGAGAGGTGGAGGAAACGATGATGGTGGGAGATGTCAGGCATCTCTGCTTTTGCACCGACCCTGCCCGCAGTGTATGATACTGTATCTCTACAGTAACGCAGCGTATAACTGCTGCCATGACAAAAAAATCTGCTCAGTTTCTTCTCATACTGTAAATGAGATTGATTTTTAAAAGACTTGGATTATATAAAGATTAGGGTTGTCAATCCATTAAAATATTTGTCGCATGATTGTCCAAATGAATCACACGTGTTTTATCTGTTCGAAATGTACCTTAATGGGAGATTTGTCAACTATTTAATACTCTTATCAACATGGGAGTGGGCAAATATGCTGCTTTATGCAAATGTATGTTAATATTTATTATTGGAAATCAATTAACAACACAAAACAATGACAGATATTGTCCAGAAACCCTCACAGGTACTGCATTTAGCATAAAAAATATGCTTAAATCATAACACGGCAAACTGAAACCCAACAGGCAACAACAGCTGTCAGTGTGTCAGTGTGCTGACTTGACTTGCCCAAAACTGCATGTGATTATCATAAAGTGCGCATATCTGTAAAGGGGAGACTCGTGGGTACCCATAGAACCCATTTTAATGCACATATCTTGAGGTCAGAGGTCAAGGGACCCTTTTGAAAATAGCCATGACAGTTTTTCCTCGCCAAAATTAAGTGCAAGTTTGGAACGTTATTTAACCTCCTTCCCCCCAAGCTAGTATGATATGGTTGGTACCAATGGATTCCTTAGCTTTTCTAGTTTAATATGATACCAGCATGATCCCTCTAGCCTTAAAACCTCCAAAAGATCGATTGCATTAATGCGTTAAAGAAATTAGTGGCGTTAGAACGAATTTGCGTTAACACGTTATTATCGCGTTAACTTTAACAGCCCTAATAAAGATATATAATGCAGGACTTTTAAGTCTAGATGCTGATGAATTATGGCCATGTCTGTAGAATCTACACGGCTCTGATATCCAGCAGCCATAATGACCCTTGCTGTCCATCATCTAATGCTCTACATGCATCCTGTCAATGTAAATTTCACGAGTGTCTCTCCCACTCCTCCGCCACCATCATCATCAACCCCACTATTTCTCACTATAAGAGGTTAGGATGTGGGTGGAGGAAGCTATTCCTGCCCTTATTAACATTCAAGACAAACCACTTAAGTGTCCAAAGATTGTGTCGATGGCTGTTTTGCTCTGTTGCGAGACAGATTTTGTGCAGCTGAAGGAGGCTTGTGTATCGGAGAGAGGAAAAAAAGCGAGGCAGGAAGAAGTGTGAGAGAGAATTAATAGAGCGAGGTGTAGGAAGTCTTTTCTTCTCTGCCCTTGACCCCGCTCTGCTGATAAGTGAAACCCCTACCTCCCATTTATCTCTTGTTTTCTCTTTCAGACCATCATGGAGCAGTTCAACCCCTGCTTACGGAACTTTGTTGCCATGGGGAAGAACTATGAGAAGGCCCTTGCCAGTAAGTCCTTTTTTTCCTCATTTATTTTCTCCCTGTTTCACTGCAGGTATAGGCACTCGGCCAAGCCAGCACTCTCTGTCTCTCGCTCTCCATGTAGGGATGTCTTGTTACCAGAAATTTAGTAGTCAATACCAGTACAAGTGAAATTCCACGATTCTCGATACCAATTTGATACCACCGTAAAAAACAAAAGTAAAACAATAAATCCTGTTTACTTCAACATAAACTCCTTTATTACAGTGTGCATACTGGTTTTTGTTTGGAAGTTAAACAGGTTATAATTCCCTCTCTATTATTCGATTAGAGCCTGAACGCATCATAATAGTCATTATTACACGGCTGTGTTGAATACTCAATTCTGATTGGTCAATCACAGCGTTCTGCAGTCTGTAATTTCTCTATAACAGACTGTTGCTATGTATAGCAGACCGTTGCTATGGGCGCAGCTGTGATGTCGGACTCTGGCAGACCGTTTTTGTGTCAAAATATTGATTTCTTAAGTAAGTAGCCGTGTATTAAGCGGGATAATGTACAGCTAGCGGGTCATTGTTGTGAAAGAATCCCCTTCAGGGCGATGAGCGACTCCTCCGCTTCGTGTCGGGGGTTTATTTCACAACAATGACCGGCTCACTGTACATTATCTCTTACCTTAGCAGCCGGTAAGCAGCACAGTTTTGCACAGAGCTAACAGCTAACGTTAACTAGCTCTCGTCCTGCTGATTTCAACACAGATTTGTTGTTCACAATGTAAAATGATCAGGGAAAAAATAGGGTGCGTCACCTGGACAAGTTGATAGTGAGTTTACTGTGTCCTAAACACATTTTCTATCGTCCCGTTGGTACCGTTGGTCTCAAGCCCTGATGGTACATACGGTACCTTCCATACTGTAGAAAAACGAGTACCGTCACGTTTTCATAATTTTGGCATCGATTTGTTACCGAAGTATCGGTTCTCGTGACATCCCTGGCTCCATGTATATATTTATCTACCTTTCTGTCTTTTTGTCTTGCTAAAAAAGGACAACATATCAATATGTCAAATGGATAGGCCTTATCATGTGGTGCATGGACTCTGGCACGGCTGGTATACTATTAGTGTATTCTGACAAACACAAAAGGCCTCTAATCTGATGAAGAAGTGAGGATAGCTCTCTGTCGGCAGTCAAAATCACAAAGGAAAACGTAAACACTTGATTTTCACAGATTTTACATTTTTCTGACTCGGTAACAATGTCCCAAAACTTTCCCCCAAAACGACCCTCAATCTTAACACAAGGCCAGACCCCCCTCAGTCCAACTAATCCAGCAATTAGTACCACCCTCCTACCCAAGCCTGTGCTTCCTTCCCCTGACACACACAATAACTAATCCTTGCCTTGGTGTAGGTAGGAGACAGACTGGTAGGGACTCGCTGAGCCATTAAAGACCCACTTTGCAGAATTGGCTCGACCCAAGGGACTAAGAGGCTCTGATTTGCGTGGGTAGGGGATGGGAGGACACACTTCCACCCATATGGTGCAATCACTGAAATTATTCAGCACCAGAAATGCCAAAGGGCTCCATGGGGTAGGCCTGCTAGATCTGGATATGCTAACGTTCCAGGTTTGCCAACACAGCAGTGAGTCGCTAAATCTCACAGCGTTTGGTAAGTGTAAAAGCAACAGATGCATACAACTGAGTGACTCCAACTGCCTACCATCACAGCCTGGAACTTATCACACAAGTCCCCCGACAGCATGAGGAGGACGATGCAAGTACAGGAAATGATGGTTGTCCTGATTTAAAGGGGTGTGTGGTTCTTCTACCTCTTCTCTAGAGTGAAGCATGAGTGATGGATCAGTAGCTCTGAGATGAGCCCCGTCCCCTACCAATTGTCTGTCTGCCTTACAATCAGAGATCCGGTAATCCTCTCCGTCTGTCTCTGTGAGCCCCTCGCCACACATTTCATTAGACAGAAGTAAAGTATCTGTATAGATCCAGCTTATCGACTCAGCCACCCTTCAGCTGCACACACACTCTCAGCAGCAGCAGGCAAAAAGAAAGAGTCTGTTGCTTGGAGATCACTTTGAAAATCTGCCGTAACTCCCACCATCCTACTCGCACAACCCCCCCACCGCACATGTGCAGACTTGCATGTACAGACACACTCAAAATGTTCACATCAAGGCAGGCGGAGGGGGTCCGTTTGGCATAATGAAGAGAAATCAGCCGTGATGCTCTGGAGGCTCCGCTCTCAGTTCTCAGGTGTTCCCCCGGCAAGAGAGAGAGGAAAGAGGAAAACGCACGCCGTCTTCTGCATTTGACTCAGCCGTAATTGGGATTAGCATTAGCATATGTCCCTCAGCCTCGGAGCGGAGCTGCGTGGCTTCCAGCCTGGGAGACTTCCTGTATCGCGGGGCTGCATCTGTCTGCTAGAATTAGCCTGCCCCTGCCAGGCTATTGTTGTGAACGTGTCGCTCACCTGGCAGCTGTCTCCAGGCACAGGGCCCATCTGTCACCTGGACCACTGTTGGATTCACCTCTAAAAGCAGCGGCCATTATTCACTGAAGATGGGCCGATTGGCAGAAATCACTGGGAGCCGACTCTGCCCCGTGTGACCTTTGTCGGCCAGCGCAGCAGCAGCAGTCGAAATAATAGGGACTGAAGGGGATATTGATCTGGGCAACCAGGAGTACGTTTGATCTTCATTTAGTCAGCGAGAGAAGAGATATGGCTGCTGATTAGGATTGACCTCACTGATCGCTTTTGTGTATCCCGAAGATCTAGAGCAGAGGTCAAGCATTTTGTGTTTGTGCACATCTGTGCACACATGTGTCATCTAGTGACCCTTTGACTCTCTCAGTGTAAAAACAGATAATTTGAGCAATTAGCTATCCCCATTAGATTATATAGGCAATCAGAGTTACATTATTACACCTTTTAATCAGTGCTAGAGGGAAATACTCCTTCACTTCCCCTCCTCTCCTGAGAAGTCCCACTGCAGTGTCAGCCACAATACAATATCCAATGTTGCAGAGGGACCATAGACTGTATATAAGAAGTATACGTAGACAACGTGGTTTGTGGACCGCCGTTTTGAAGCCTCGAGTTTGGCTGTCGCCATCTTGATATTTTGTTGTCGCCATGTTGTTTTTTTAGAATAGAATAGCCTTTAATGTCATTGCACAGTCTCCTATACAACGAAATTGGGGTTGCAACAACTGAAGGTGCAAATATTGAATTCTTGGTCCGTTTGGCCATATATCAAAAAGAGATCAGGAATGAAAAAAATGTTGACTCAAACACCAGACATTTAGTCGACTAACACTCATTACAATTTTGTTGACCAAAGGATTAGTTGATTTAATCGACAGATCTGTGAAACTGAGTTTCTCGACAGAGAATCACCCAAAATCACCACTTTAAGTCTTGTGTTTACCAGAGATGTGCTCATAAGTTTCTTGGAAATAAGTCATTCAGCATGAAAAAAGCATAAAAAAACGACTAATTGATTAAAGAAATCTTAGTTGACTAAGACCAAAATGACCGATTAGTCGACTTATCAAGTGTTTCCAGTTGTTATCTGGAAAAACTGAGGAGTTTGGAGCAACATGAATTCAGGCTTCACTGAAGGGGGAATATACTTAGTGCCAAAACCCCTTCTAAATATTAAACTTACTTACATATGCTTTGTGGTGATAATAAACCAACTTTTCTTCTCACTATAACACTAAGCCATAAGCATAACAGAAAACACATTTTTGTGCTTGTGCGGCTTCCCCATCAAGCACAGATTATCTGTCAGAAACTAATTTCCTCTTTGCAATCAAGCACGCAGAAAGCCAACAAGGTGATGATGTTGAGTAATTACGTAGCAACATCAGTGTTGCTTATTTTCTGGTGGCGAGAAGCTGTGATTCACCGCTTCAAAAGCATCTGAGGGAAACCAGAGGTAGAAGGAAAGAGTGCGAATGTTTCAGCGTCACTGGCCAGACTGCTGACGACTTTGTTTACATAAAGCTAAGATGTATTATAGTTTTCCAAATTTGAAGAGACACACTGCACTGTTACTTTAAACTGAATAACCCGTCCTGCTTTCTTTTTGTTCTCTTTTGTCTCTAGATGTGACATTTGCTGCCAAAGGCTACTTTGATGCTCTGGTCAGAATGGGTGAACTGGCCAGTGAGAGTCAAGGATCCAAAGATTTAGGTAAGTGACTGACATACACCTGATGACCTGCCACTTTCTCTCTTTTTCTTTCTTTTTGTTGGCCACACTGGCCTACAACAGAAGCAACAGTTCTTCATACACTTACACACTAGTGTTGTCAGGATACCAAATTTATGACTTCAATACTACCCCGCCTAAATATCTCAATACTGAAACGATACCACGGCAAAAATCAAAAAACATCAGGAAACGTAATGGAATAGTAGATGACAGAACATGGAACTTCAATTTTCTTTTCAGATGAAGTTCTGTGAGAAGTTGATGAGAGATAAGCTGTTAAAATCAGGAAGACGCCACAGTAACTTGTAGTGCTTTTCCTCTCCTCCACTTCACGTTACTGAGAAACACGGCAAAATAATACTTTAAACACATGCTCTTTGGTGGATTATGTTTGCCGAATTACAGGAGACGCTTGGACAGATTCAGAAAAGATGGTGAATCTAATTTTATCGGTACATTTGATCGGTAATTAGAGCTGCGCTGTTATTTTCCCTGTTTTTTTTAATGAAGTTCTGCTGATACTAAGGCTGTCCTGAATACCATTTTTTGGGCTAGAAATATTTGAAGGTATTCGAAGCTTCGGGAAAGTGCCGCTGCCACACTACTGTACACACACACGCACCTCTACACGTAACAAATAGCGATATCTGTCTGAGAATAACTAATAATAATTAATAATAATGTTGTGGGATTCTGCCTTAGCTGATACAGACACCAGCTCAGAGCGTGACTGTGGTTCATCGCCTGCTTTAATCTTCATTTCAACTGCATTTGTTGACTCCATCCTTCTGGTTATCGCTACAGTTTATTTTTTGACTGCCTACTCCCACCCGCAGCAAAGTTAAAACCGCCCGCTCCTCTAAATGCAGTCACACACACACACACACACACTGCCTCGCTGTCGCACATTAACGCAACTCATAGGAAATACCCTAAAGCTGCCCCTTTTAAAGTACCGGTAAGGGTACGGCAGGGTATTGCGATACCTTTCTAGCATCGGTTTACCGTGCAACACTATTACACACACACACACACACACACAGACACACATACGTCAGCTAACATCAGCTTTCTGTGTAAAAAAAAAAGTGTCAGGGGAAGCTAAATTGCATTCAGAAAGACGTGTGTGGGTTGATACAGGAGGTGTTTTTTAATTAGAATATTTACTGAATCATTTTAGTCCTAAAGCAGGTTGTTGTTAGATTGTGTCCTGGAGGAAATAACTTTTTTTTCAATTTATGGGCCTCCTTTTGTCAGAGGAATGTCATCGGAGGTAGAAAAGATAATGAATGCGGTACAGTCAGCGCCGCGAGCTGGTAGCTGAACATCATTTATTTACAGCGGTATATAGACGGTAGATGGTTGAGATTGTTTTTGAAAAAGCCTTTTTATATGAATGGTTAGGGGTTTGTATTGATTCTGTGCGGAAAAATGTATCCCAGATGTTGCACCTTATGCGATGTGTGTATGTCATGTCAATTAGGTGTGTGTTCTGGTTACAAACATAGAGGTCAATTGGCGACCAACACCTGGTCCTCTCATGGTGAGTTGTTTCCTAGGTGATCGTCTGTATTCCGCCGTCAGCAGCCCGTGGGAAATCAGCTCCTGTTTGAAGAGACTCCCTTTGCGCTGATTGGGCTTTCGCCTGCTTGATCTGCGTGGAAGTAGCTTGTTGATTTGACGGGGCCTTTGTTGCGGTGAAGCTGAGATCTAGTTTGGGTTTCCTCCAGCCCCAGCCAACAGGGACCGACATGAAAGTGCTCTCAGGATGTTTTATTCAGTAAGCGTCTCTCTCTCTCTTTCTCTCGCTCCCTCTATCTCTCCATCTCTGTGAGGTTTTTCATTGATACAGCGGTATCTCCGTGTTGAACTGAGGCTCACTTACAGTAGCGGGCTCTTCCAAACCAGACATCCTCAGCTGAACTTGTTACGAAAAAGAAAGCAACGTGTACGTGCGCCGACTGACGGCTGATCTAATCTCTTCTCGCACTGTGGCTCTAACAGCAAGGACTTATTTAAAAGAAAATGTATTGTCAGAAACTATTAAATGTGTGTGTACAGTCCCCCTCGTAGTTACACATATTGCCATGGCAATTTTGGAAACTGTGCATACGTGTGTGTGTGTGTGGAAATATATCAATTTACTCGCCTCTTTTGTCACAAGTATGTATGAGGGAACTGAAAACTGATTCCATTTTCAAAAGCCCTGCCTGGAGGAAGATCTGCAAGGGACTGGATATTTGAAATGACTCATCCCTCCTGTCTGTGTTCACCAACTGTGAGCAGTTGTAAGTTGAAAAAGAAAAGGTTGTTGTGTAGCTAAAGACATTAGCCCCTGTTGTTCATCGCCAGCCTCCAGTACAATGAACTCCACTACATGCCACCGCGGTTCCCAAGGGAGGCATCGCTGCTCTTTTATTTTCCAGCCACCTGCTTTCGACTTTTTGGAGTCCCCCACCCTGAGGTCGGCGCCGGCGCCCTGACCTCCTGTCAAATCGTTTGCAGGGAGTTTCCTGTTTGACCGGTGGTAGAGCACAGAAATATCCACAGATACTGGAGGTTAGCCAAACAAACCACAGCTCATGTGCTAAGGTCGACAACACAGACTATAGATGTGAGATATTGCTTGAAGATATCAATTTAATTCAAGAATGGGCTTTTAATTTGTAATTAATCTTGGCCTACTCTATTCTTTCTTAAGAGATGTCCCAATGCAAAGTGTTGACATGCTGAAATATTCTGTTTCACTGGGGAACAGGTCACAGTACAGAAGCTAAAGACGCTCTAACTTCAATTTGACTGGGACTTTAATGTTATTTGTTTGAAGAGTTATTGAGTTGATTGGCTGATTATTCTGAAAAGATAAACATCTGCTTTCTTCTAGCCATTTGCGCATGCTTACACATTCATATGCGTGCATGAGTTTGAGCTCTTGTTGCGCGTCTTTAAAGCCTGTTAGTTCCATCGAGGCTCAGTAAGAGACGGGCTGCAAATGGTCCCACCTACACACCTAAGAGTCGGCAGCTGCTCTCCATCTCTTTCTTCCTCCCTCCGCCCCTTTTATCCTCCCGTCTTTCACACACACATAAACATTATGCTTGAAGTAGAATTAAATTACCTTGTGAAATAATGTAGCTGTTTTTATTAGCGCCAAATCAACCTGCACTACACCCAGTCTTAATTCATTTCTTTGAAACACAGTATGTTCCCACAGGAATCCACTCAATGTGCACGCAAATGTTCATGCCTATTATAGTTACATGGTTGTGTGCATTTTCTGTGCATAAATCTCCTGTCAATTCTATGTGTTTATACAGTACGAGTGCTCTTTTAATCCACTTGTGTATATCTCTGCGTAAAGAGACAGTCTCTCTCTCTCTCTCTCTCTCTCTCTCTCTCTCACTCTCGCCAGCCCCACTACTCCCACACACTCCCTCCCACATATCCTCCTCTGGTTGGGCTAATCATCGCCTGTCACTTTGCCGCCCACACACACATGCATGCACATACACATGCTAACACACACACCTGCCCTCCCTTCTTCTCTTCCCCTTCTCTCCCTCTGTTTCTGCCATCCTCCTCTTCCTTTATCCCTCTTCGTAAGCACTTATTACCTCGGTGACATGTGTGGCTTTCCAACCCTTCTAGGGAAATGTAGAGTTTGTGGGGCTGGATGTATTTACGACAATCTTAACCGTCCTCTCTGCTCCGTTGTGTTTATATTCCTCTGAACTAAGAGGCTTGCCAGATGAGACAATACACAGGTTTTAACTAGAAATTCCTAGTTTGATTTGTCATCATTCCTAGAGCTCAATTTTTTTTACAAAAATTCTAAATGGCTCGAAAGTCGGTTGAATCAGCTAGCTTGCATCAAAGTGTTTGTACATTGTAGAGAGATTACTTTTTTCTAGGGCTGCCAAAATATTTAATCGCGATTAATCGCAAATTAATCACACATTTTTCATCTGTTCAAAATGTACCTTAGAGGGAGATTTGTCAACTATTTAATACTCTTATCAACATGGGAGTGGACAAATATGCTGCTTTATGCAAATGTATGTATATATTTATTATTGGAAATCATATATTTATTATTGGAAATCAATTAACAACACAAAACAATGACAAATATTGTCCAGAAACCCTCACAGGTACTGCATTTAGCATAACAAATATGCTCAAATCATAACATGGCAAACTGCAGCCCAACAGGCAACAACAGCTGTCAGTGTGCTGACTTGACTATGACTTGCCCCAAACTGCATGTGATTATCATAAATTGGGCATGTCAGTAAAGGGGAGACTCGTGGGTACCCATAGAACCCATTTTCATTCACATGTCTTGAGGTCAGAGGTCAAGGGACCCCTTTGAAAATGGCCATGACAGTTTTTCCTCACCAAAATTTAGCGCAAGTTTGGAGCGTTATTTAACCTTCTTCGCGACAAGCTAGTATGACGTGGTTGGTACTGTTTTTGTGCTACGTTAGCATCTGTAGCTCTGCTGGTAGCTTCGTTCTCGCCGCCGCTCCGTCATTGCAGCGAAACTTTTGCGAGTGTTCGACAGACTGTATGTGTGTGGCGGCGGGGAGAAGGGGGGGGGGGGGTGGGGGGGTGTCGGTGGTGTGAACGTTAGTGTAGCAGACAGTGTGTGTACAGGTTATTTGTCGGTGGATAAATGCTACGAGGCTACAACTCGCTCTGCTCCAGCGAACTAGAGACCCGAGCCAGCTTCCTGTATCTGTATCTGTAACTCCGGCTCCGCCTCTTAAGGTGGACTCTTAAGGTGGAGCAGTTTTTCTGCTTAAAGAGACGAGCCGCTTCTCTGAGTTCTTCTCAGCTTTGTAATTCATTATTAATATATATTTTAACTGTTTTAACCGATAGCGTTAATCGGTTAAAGTTCTTAACGTCGGTTAACGGTTAAACGGTTAGTTATTGACATCCCTAGAGTGAACAAAGTTATTATTATATTGTGATCAATTAGATTATGGCCATATAGCTTGTAACAGTGTCTGTCAACAAACATAAATAAAAAACATGCTTTAGGACAGTTTTGGAAAGGTGCTTAAAAGGTCTTGAGTCCTGTACTATTACTACTATTAACCATCCTGCAATTAAAATATGCACTGCAGTGCAGACACAAAGTGCAAATTGGAGAGACAGACCATAAGTGTTGTTGTTCTTCAATAAATGTTTACTTAAGTTAAGAAATTTTGTGTATTATTTGTTATTATTAAGCTGTTATATTTTATCAGATGGAGGAAAAAAAGAAAACCAGCCAAACATATCGGCAAAAAAAAAATCGGCATCATATATCGGCCATCGGCTGTCCTGATTCTGTAAAAAATCGGCATCGGCATCGGCCATAAAAAACCCATATCGGTCGACCTCTAGTTGGTACCAATAGATTCCTTAGGTTTTCTAGTTTGATACCAATATCTTCACTCTAGCTTTAAAAACTGAGCCCACTACAACTTTCGAAAGATTGATTCTGTTAATGCACATGTTAAATACTTTATAAATGAGACCAAATAAATGCATTCAGGCGGCGTTAACAAACTCTTGTTTGTACACTAGCCTTTCATATTAGATTCAGTGTTAATAGTAGGCTACAATTATCAGAACAATACGAACAATCAGGCTCTCATATGTGTACTGCAGATATATAAATATTAAATAAGACTATGGAAGAAATTCTGCAAATTAATTTGGCAACCCAAATAAATCTCCTGCGACCCACCTGTGGGTCACGACCCAGTCTTTGGGAATCACTGAACTAGGATATACACATTTTGCAAACACATCATCAAGGCTAATATTGTTAACAATAAGGCCGATCACACAACTACACAACCACAACTATGCCCTGCAACGGAATCCACACATCACATTCGCCTCTCTTTCTCTTACCCGACAGTGTCGCTGTACAACTTTTCACCTCATGCACAGCAGTCTATCACAATTCATTCACAGCTAACAGGTAATGGTTGAAAAATATTCCAGCTTCCGTTAAATGGAGTGGAGCTCAGAGGCCTGGGCTCGGCTTCTTCCTGTTGCTTTCTCTTTGACATATTTACCCGACTTGATGCATAAGCCTACTTCTAACAGAGTGAAACCATGATGTCACAGCAGAAAAAAATCCACTTGTTTTTCAGGTTGTACGGGTATCGTTAGATTGTATAAACTACACAGGATTTGCATTGCGGACCATTTGCAACAGCACCACTCAATGAAGAAAGCCTCACAAGAAACAACTGGGTATTCAATGGCAATATAAGAGGAAACACCACAATATTAGTCTGTATTCATATTAGTGAATAGATGTTTTGCAATTTGCCGTTGAGGCTTTCATGGATAGAGGTACACTGGCACCAACATGCTTGTAATGTTAGAAATGACACTTGATCATAGCCTGGCATGCGGCCACATAAAACACACACATGCACACAGTTGAAAGACACAACAGCATCAATATAATCAAGTGTATGGATAGAGGTACACTAGCACCAACATGCTTAGGCTGGCACGGCAGCCAAATAAACCACACACATATGCAAAATCTGCACAGAATCCAACAAAAACTATACCCAATAAACAATAGTATTGAAATAGCTTACTTTTGATGATCACAGCAGGAGACGACGGGGCTTGGTGTTGACATTATTTCATTATAGTCCAAAGTTAGTCTTCCAGAGGAGAGCAGGGACAGAGAGGTCAGTCTGCGTGTCATCATTGATGCCCTGATGCCAGTTTTTGTCCGACTGACAGCTGAGAATAGTCTTTCAACAGTACAACTTGTTGTAGGGTGATGAAGGCACGTTGGAGACGACTCATTTTGGGAAATATGTCACTGGGGCATGCGTCGAGCACCTCAATAAGTGATGGAAAATGCTGCTGAGGCCTTTCTCTTCAGCTGCTGTACAAACACTTAACGCCGTCACCTACGTGTTTGACAGTAGGCAAGCAAGCAGCAGCGGCTCTCATAAACCCGTACGCGTCCGCCATAACACGAGTGTTCATTCATTCTTTGGTATTTAGGATATTTAAATGTGCTTTGGCAGCAGGTACCTGTTGCTCTGACGTGGACTGGTGCACGTCATCGTTGAAGAACCAATGGCTGAATTAGCAGCCACGTAACGTCTGATGTCGTTATTAGCCCTACTTGGCTAAAATAATAGCTGAACTTGAGCTGAATTATATTCCTCTTGCTCCTCGAGATGTCTTTTTTGTGACAAACTTAACCAAACTGCTTTGTTTCGCCCTGTTTGTTTATCTTAACCTACATTAGTAGCAGCTAGCTAGCTAGCTAGCTAGCGGAAAGCTAATGCGCACCGGTTGGATACTGAGTGAAAGGGGCGGGGTTGCTCGCAATTATGGTGCCTTCAAGTAAAACTCGTGAGCTCGTAATTAGCGGTATTATTAACGTTACTGTCGGCGTCTAACACTTTAGCAAGCTAGCAAGTGGGTAACATAATGTAGTAAATGCTAAGGCATAACGACAAAGGAAAAATATTAGGCAGTTGAGAATATCAATATTTTCGATAAATAAGAGGGGGCGTTCATATGGACTCTTCTTGTGAACACCGTAAACACGACCCCACCTGAAGGCACCATAAACATCTGACCTGTCAGGTAAACAAGAAACCAAAGTGATGTCAGGTCGCCATCTTGTGCTTGACTGCGGTATAAGCCCTATATCCCGCCCCCTCCATGTTAGCAGATGGTGCCAAACTAAAAAGTCAAAAGTACACGTCAAATACATTTTTCGCAAAGATGGTTTCTGTCATTTTAGGTAGTTCTTATCACGCTGATGTATGTCCAAGTGTTCATTTTTCTGATACGTTCGGATTTAATCAGTTATGACGTCATGATTGACAGCTGTGATTGACAGCTGGTCTCTGAGTGAAGTGGTTGGGAGCAGAGCAGGAGGCTCGGGAATTGTACGAGAGAGGAGATGTAGCTTTAACTTTCCATAACCGTCACGAGTCTGTGTAATAGAACGTGTGTCGATTTGATCATAAATGTAGTTATAAAGATATTATGGTTAGTTGTTTTGTCTACAGCTACCGCAGTGCTAACGTAGCAGCTAGGTGGCTCACGATAGCAAGCTACGGCCGTTCTCGGCTCATGATTGGCTCGGGCGGGTGTGTGGGCGGGACCTCGATACTGCTGCCAAAGAGTATAGAAGCAAAGAGATGAAACTCCGGTGTTATGGTGTTTTGTTGACAACAGCCACTGTCGCCATTTTGGACTGAAAAGCTTATTATATATACAATTTTATTGTTCAACACAGGCCATTTCGGTAGAATATGACAATAGAATAGATTTTTTTTTTTTACTGGTGTCCAGTAGTCACTTTCAGTCCAAAATGGCTGCTCACAGACATTAAAAATATTTTGGATATAATCTGCAAAAGAAAAAAAACAACAACAGGGCTAAAGCTAGTTTATAAAATCCAATTTTATGTATGTATTAGCCTACCTTTGTCCCACCTGACTGGAATGCACTGACATAATAATAATAATAATAATAATAATAATAATAAAGAGGTTATACACATACTGGAGGAATAGGTTTCTGGCAATAGGCTTCTTTATGACTCGCTGTTATGGTCAGCCTGTTCTTTTAGTGTCCTCAAGTGAAGTAGAGTTGAGAGCTGGGTGTGTTCCTCTATGCTGCCCTACATGGCTAGTGTTTCACTGTTGGAGGTGTGTAACAGACTACAAACTGAATACTAGCCTAATTCTGGTAAATGTATGTAGCACAGACTTTCCTTCATCCTGTCCTCCATAGTTAACAATTAAAAGTAAGGCTCCTCTCGGGCTGATTAGTCTGTTTTCAAGAACCTGGACAGGAATGTGAAGTGCTTACAGTTCAGCCTCCCCGAGCCAGAGGAAATCAAATATCTTTCTCCCCTCTTATCAACTTCTGTAACCTTGCTAATTGCCACGTTTTAATAACACACATGTATGATTCAGCACAAAGACATGTCTTTGGGGAAATTACATGCATTAGAGGGAAAAAAAGGGAGTCATATTGTAGTCAACCAATGGAAGTTGCTGCTAGGGAGAAAAAAATAGCCCTCCCAGTAATAATTACCTGAGAAAAAAAGGTTCACACAGGGAAAATGAGGCTGCAAAGTGATGTAGCATAAATGCCTTTTTTTAGGTTAATGGATCTGGGGCGTAAGCATTACATTTCTGCTGGTAAATGGATGCCATCTAAAAGGCTAAATGACACGTCTGTTGTTAAGAGCAGAGGTTAGCGGTGGCGGGTGAAGCGTTAACTCTGACACGCTGTATTTGAATGAGTACCCAGGAGTAGACATATCGTATACACGCAGCCCTCTGTCTTTAGTCTGGCCTACCTCTCTCCTCCTCCAGCACCTGTCCCTGTTTAAATGAGAGCAGAGGAGCTCTTTTCTTAGCTCTGTCCCACCATCCCAGGGGTCCCTGCCTTCTCCTGCTCTATTTCTGAGACACGCACTGCATGATGGGAAGCCAGTGGCCCCCACGCTCTCTCCATCTACACACATTCACATTGCCCTTCATTTGTTCGTGGCAGTGACATGTGCTGAAGGTGAGCTTAGATACGGATGTTTCCTTTACACACTTACTAACACTCCAGTGGAAACTTCTGCACTGGTTAGGCTGGCATGCAACAATGCAAAGCACCACAGTTCAGCACCATCATGCTGCTGTGAAAGTGTGATTAAACCAGTACGTCCACACTCTGGTAGAGGTGTAAGAAAATATCGATGCACGTGAGTATCGCGATATTATGTTTTGCAATACTGTATAGATTCTCCAAAACGCTGTATCGATTTTTAATAATCCTCTTAAAAATCGGACGGCCCGCCGCTATTCTGTCTTTCAAAGTTTTAATGCTAGAGTGAAGGTACTGGCATCATATGAAACTAGAAAACCTAAGGAATCCATTAGTACCGACCATGTCATGTTAGCTTGTCAGAAAGGAGACTAAATAACCCTCCAAACTTATGCTAAATTTTGGCGAGGAAAAACTGGCATGGCCATTTTCAAAGGGCTCCCTTGACCTCTGACCTCAAGATATGTGAATGAAAATGGGTTCTATGGGTACCCACGAGTCTCCCCTTTACAGACAAGCCCACTTTATGATAATCACATGCAGTTTGGGGCAAAGTCCATGCAGTACAAATGTGTTATGTGCCCTAATCATTTTTAGAATTGCATAAATGGGTATGACTGTAAAGCTGAGACTCTTGTGGATCCAACGAGTCCAACTGTATTCATGTGTAATGATGTCAGTCCTCATAGTAGCCATTTCACATAGTGACTTTTTTTTACTCAGATGGTGTGTTCTTTATACTATGACAGTTTTCCTAAAATTAGATTTTGAAAAAAATCGCAATGTATTGAATCGTTACCCCTGTATCATGATGTGTATCGTATCGCCAGATTCTTGCCAACACACAGCACTACCACTCTGGCTGATTTGGTTTTGTGATGTGTGCAAATCTGCATTTTGTAGGTGTGTGGGTTTCAGATGTTGTCTGTCATGATTATGCAAGAGCTCCTGAAGTATTTGTCATTTGGAAAAGATCACGGTTTTATAATATCAGGCATCATTTGCGCTGTGTTTTTTTTTTTTTGCATATGTCATTGCTCTCATATCTGTGTGTGCACATGAACTCAAGTGCAATAGTAACAGCTGCAATGTCTTTTCTTAATCCTGCCCTTTCAGCGTCGTTTTACCCACTTTTAATGAGTTAAATTAATAATTGCATGCCTACCATTTCCCCCTCACTAGTGCATAGTCCAACTTGAATACGCTCTGTGTTTGGAGACCCTTATTGACCTTGGTTTCTGGGCGTTTAACGGGCTGGATCAAATAACACACACACACTCAGCCCCTCCTTGAGTCTCCATACCTCAACAGGTAGATGCATGACTCAGGGCTCTGCTCCACAGCTTTGGAGAAAAACAGCGCCGTCATTGAGGCTTAAAACGGTGTGCGACGAGTTCACGTCAGTTTCTTTTCTGTTGCTTTGAGGTATCACTTGTTATTACTACATTCTCCAGGGATTTTCCCCATCTCTCCACTTTTTACTCCACTCTCTCTGTCTGCCTAATTTGCCCTGGAACAAAATCGGTTCTCTTTCATGTTACGCTTTCTTCAATCCCCACTTTGAACTTCATATTTTGATTCTTAGAGGACTTTGTCGCAAAACAGCGGAGAGACTTAAACACCAAGGATCTTTTAAAGGATTCCACACCCACCCACAAACTCACTATTATTTTACTTTCTTTCTCCCTTCCTTTGTCCCTCTACGTTTGTCAAATCAGTCAAAGTGCTTTTAATTCATCACTCGTGCTTTCGGCAACAAGTAAAAGCAGATAAGTTATCAAAAGGGGGTTTTTGTGTTGCAGTTATCAAAGTTTCTCTCAGGGGGCGTACTTTTTTTATGAGAGTTTAAGTCATGGAATGCTTTTCCTCAGCATTGTGCAGGTTTCTGTTAAGTTATTAACCCTCTAAATCTGGTTTCAATCACCGGAGACAAATTCAAACATATATATGTTTATATTTCATGATGTATAACACACAGGTTTTGTCATGGAGATATCTTAATGGGGTTATGACCCCTAGACTTGTACAACCAGATACAGGTCATGACCTCAGCAACATGATACAGAAACCAGCCCACTGCGAGGCTCTGGACCAATCAGCTACTCGTGCAGCAGGTTAAGACATATCAGCTATGCAGCTATTAGTTTCTGCATAATAAAGGAGCAGGAATTCATGGAATGGAGAGTTGACACGTTGTCAAATGTTTGTTTTATGTTTTTTTTTATTTTTGCTTCAACCCAAAGGCCTGCAACACTTCTGAATTGGCTTCTTTTATCATCAGGTATCACGTTTGATACCTGGGTTTTCTGTCCCTACTCTAAGGTAATTTCTACTAGACACTACTGTAAGTAGTAGTTAATGTAACTTATTAAGAAGTGCTACCAAGTTTAAACACCTAATCTTGTTATTAGGAGTGGTGTAAATCACAAGTTTCATCACGATATGATATTATTTGGATTCTTTGGACAGCGATACGATATTTGCTGATATCACAAAGTCTTCCACGATACGATTTTTGATTCAATTCAGGGGCCTGCGATCAATATGAGACGACATCATCTGCCCATTTAACACAATCAGTTACATTTATATCAACTCACAAAAAGCAACTAAATAAGATTTGACAATTTTATTACTGGGCTCTTCCAGACATTTAAATGAAAAGCAATCTATTCTTTTAATAAAAAGAATAAATATAAAGTGGGAATTTCAAAATAAAGTTGTGTCTTAAAGATGACAATATGTATCGATATTATCGATTATTTTATTTGCATCAATGATATTGGATTATATATCAATCCAGATTGATGTATCGTTAAACCTTTAATTGTTAGCATTCAAAAACTACAGCTCCCATGAGGCTTTGACTTAAGACTCATGGTATGTTGTTGTCAAGCTTAAAATAAACTAGTACTAAAACAACTATTATGCTATCATTGTTAAATGTTACACTACAGAAATAGTCTTTCATCTTGGAGTACAGACCGAACACCGTTATGTTTCAGCGTGTTGTTATAAGACATGTTGTGTGGTTGACGCCTGGTGGAACAGCAGCTTAAAAAGAGGTTTTGGCTCGTTGATACCAGATGGTTTGGATTTGCTACATAACAGTCTTATCAAGTGGACAATGCACGACACCCTACCTGAGACCTTCTTAGAACAAACGCAAAGATTACTTGTAACAGCGCTCTGGCCCACTTCTCTTTGACAGTCTGTAAGGCTGTTAAGTAAGCCTTCATTATGGCCTAAATGCGTGACACCATTGCTGGACAAACTTATATCGGGTTAGTAGGTTGAACAGCTGTGATGGCGGAGCTTCCGATTTTAGTAACGCGTCATATCAATCGTTTTCTGAAGTCGGGGAAGAGTTCAAACTGAGTTTATCAGCCAGTTCACAAAATGAGTGAGAGAGAGAGAGAGAGAGGGTTGAACTGTAAGCATAAACTGCCCTCACTCCCACATTAAGTGTGTTTAGATGTTGTGGTTTCACAGAGAGTGTCCTCACACACACACACACACACACACATGGCCACCCAGACTCTCAGCTATTATCTACGTCTGGCACGTTATCCCGCTGCCCCATTATCTTTGCCACTTGTTTGTTTCCCTTAGGACTAGGCAGGTATTAACATCGCTGTACTGTTTAGTCACACACACACACACATAGAATCTCCAGGTGGGATCACTCCACTCTCCTCCCCGGGGGGGAAGCGTAGCTGCTGATGTGATGATAGCTGATAGTACGGGTGGAGATCCTTTGAACGGTGTTTTGTAACGCAACACTTTGCAGCCGCTGCCCCTCATCTTGCAACTTCTCCCATGGCAACGACCCTAGCATTATCCTGCTTCCATGACAACCCGTAGTGAATCCGACTTGACCTTCACCAGTGATTCAGTTTCTCTCCATCCACCTCCTCCATTCTCTCCATCTCTGTCTCTCTCGTGTTCTCTCCACTTCCACTTTTTTTATTTTATTTTATTCTTTCTGCTCCGTAGCCCACATTTTTCTTCTTCTCTACCTGTGTGGGTGTATCATCGCTTCTGTTACACAAGCAGTCAATACATCTACACGAGGCTGATGTCATACTTCAGGGGACAGTCTGTTCATGTGCACCCGAGTCCGTGCTTCCTTCTCTGACTCAGTGGTTTAAAGCTAGCGGGCGTGTGTCTGCTTGTCGCTGGGAGCTGCAGGTGCAGATCAACCACAGAGGAGCTATTGTTTTCTCTCAGGGACAGAGGCGGGGTTTAAGCGAGCCTATAGATACAGTCATGAACAAGAGAGTTGCTGCTGTGTTCATGACTTTGTCACCGTGGCTATCGAGCTGTCTGTCATGTGGCTCCTAGCTGGTATGCGGATATCCTCGTCAGGTTGTGTCACGCCTGCACGAAACAATAATGTTGCACAACACACTCAGATTCTCCACATTACGCCTCTTTATTGATTCTTGATCGAATTATCTGCCGTTGTTAACCGCCCCTGAAGGCTGCAGTCCAATTTTCTGTGTTGTTGTGTGATATGATATCGAAGTTGCCATGGTAACCGTTTGCATCTCCGAAGTGTGAATATTTTTTTTTCTCCTCCTCTATGCCTCTATGCAGCAATGAAAACTGCAGATGACAAGATGAGATCTCATCTCAGATTCATTCATTTGTTTACCTTTCTGGCTTCCTTGCAAACACCCTGTCCTGCCGGTTTAGTTCACGTATGTGAGCCTCTGTGTGTGTGTGTGTGTGTGCGCGCACGGCGATGGCTGCTCATTTGCTAATTGATCCAGCTAGTTGAAGCCGCCGACAGAATGCCAGGGTTTCTAAGCCTGAAGGGCTGTGATCAGGGATGAGTATCTGTAAGCTGCTTAGCGGGGCTGCTGGGAACTGACGGGATGCTCTGGCCTGTTTCTCGCTGCTCCAGTGAGGCTCAAGATCAGCAGGTTGTTGAACCGTGGGCAAAAGGCCTGAATGTCTTGGGTATATACTGTACGAGGCCAGTGGTGGCACTGAATTTAGCGTGTTATGATAAAAATAAAAACTCTTCTTAACCATATGTTTGATTTTGCTGCACACATGTACATGTTTCTGGTGATGATGATGATGATTTGACTAATTAGTAGGTCATTATTTATATCAGTTAAGCCCCTAAAGGTCCATGATTGGTCATTGTAACGCTTTAATTTAAGTCCCCCTATTTAGCATTTGTAAGCAGCATATAAACATTGAATAAAAACACTATAATGTCTTTATTTAATTTCATGCTTTCCACCACGAGGTTTTGCTTACAATCTCTTTCCGACAAACATACTGTATATAATATGATGTGTAAGATATTATGCAGTATAGTATCCTAGAATGGACTAACATAAAACATTAATACATTCATAGACACAAGACACTCATCTTACACGTAACACATTAAAATCCAAATACATTTTTTGCAGAATATTAATATCATATTGTATTTCTTGTGCCTCCATACAGTCTTAACGCTCCGACCTGCTTCACTGTCTGTCTGTATAGCTTCTTGCATTGTACTGTACGTGCTGTCTGTTGAGATGGAGACCACTCCAAAGCCCTTTGGTGCGAGGCCTATAAAGTTCGTACTGAAACCACTTTAGCACAAGTTTCTGATTTCACTTACGAAGCATTTTGAGAACGGTTGAGATGACGTACTCTTACAGGTCCGCTTTCAAAAAGAGGACACAGCGGGGGAGCGGGAGATTGAAAAATCTGATGTGCTCTCTCTATATTGCACTTCGGTACGCAGCTCCTACTCAGCCACAAATGTCCAGCACTTCTGTATTTCTGCAGTAAGACTGTGATAAATGATATTTTACCACAGTTCGGTCTCGTCTTTGCCAGAATTTGAGATTTAAATGCTATTGCTTTGCCAATAAATGTTATTTCGATTTTCATTTATGATACCAAAATATGACCTTTCACAACATTATTGATATTTTCATCACTGGCCACTTATGGAACTCTACTCACTTCTCTCTAAAGTCAATACAATACAGTTACATTTATTAAAGTATGTTTCCTGAATAATCAATATAAACCATTATTATATGGAGTTACCTTTGTGTCTTTATTATATTAACTATTATACTGTATACAATATATATATATATAATTCTAAAAATAGATTTAAGAACAAAACTACCAACACTGCAATCAAAAAATGCTTTATTGTAAGTAAAATAATTTTGTGAATAAAAAGTTTCGCTTGCGAATCAGTGGATGTTACCAAGCCGTCACTCCGATCGAGACCGGCCAATAGAGACGTGTCTTACATCTTTCAGCGTTGGTCCCGCCCACGAGATTCAACAGTAAACAAAACCTTTGAGTTATCATTAATACTTTTTTAATCACAAATTTATTTTACTTGCAATAAAACATTTTTTTGATTGCAGTGTTGATAGTTTTGCGCTCAAATCTATTTAGTTTGATTGCATAATAAAGACACAAAAGTAACTCCATATTTTTAAAGGTGCTGTTGATAACATTGATAATGTCCAGCCACTAGACGTTGCATTCTCCCTCCCCCGTTCCGTTGCATTTACTTCACAACAAGTCGTTGCCAGGCGCTTACCGTCAATCTCAGCCATTTATCCGTTTTTTCCACACTAACAGACGACCCAGAGATACCAACGTCGCTTTACTATTGGCTCACAAGCCTTGTTAGAAGTGGGAACCGAACGTCAGATATCTTCCACAGAGATACAAAATATTCATTTTGGACCCGCCAACATTTTTAAATTCACAATCATAATATTTTTTAGGAAAGACATACTTTTATTCGACAACTTTCTAAAAGCTTAAAGATTATTTTTTTTAAAATATTTTTCTACATAAAAATGTTATCAATAAGTCCTTTAATAGCTGATATCACATGTGTTCACTAGGCAATAACCCGTAAAGCTAAGGGGCTTTGGATCTTTTTTGGTCAGGGAAATGTACGTGTGTCTCATCTTTCTGTCTCTCCACCAGGTCTCTATATGTATATGTGTCCTTCGCTCAATGTAGCTCTTTGTTTTCCTTTTTCTCGACAATGCACTGCATATTCAGAAGAGGCAGCCTGTAGGTATATGACAATGAAACACTCTCACTAATAGCTGCATGACCCTCCCTTTTTGGTTCTTTCCTTTTTTTTGTGTGGAGACTTTAACCTTTCTTTGAGGTGTTTTTTTTTGTTGTTCTAGTAGAAATCACGTTGCCTGATGTTAAGATTAATCAAAGAAAGAAAGGCAAAATGTTTGAACTCCACGAGACATCAGCACTCACACGCTTGAAGAACCAGAATTTAATTTGAAGCATTTTGTCTCCCCCATTTTTGTCATCACTTGTTGTTGTTTCATTTTCTCTGTTTTCTGTTAAAAAAAAACTTCCATCGTGTTCTTCGTTGTCCCAGTAACAAGTCACGTGTCCTGTATGTTTGTGTATTACTGCATGAGCTTTTGCACGCTGGGGTCTCTCTGTTTCTCTCTACTGCCTCTCTCCTCTCTGTCTCTCTGCACTAGGAATGCTTGTGCTGTTGAGTGTTGTTCATGTGTTCCCTGTCTCCCTCTCTTTCTCTCCCTGTGTGCAGGGGATGTGCTGTTCCAGATGGCGGAGGTCCACAGACAGATCCAAGTGCAGCTAGAGGAGATGGTTGGTATTCTGAGCTCAAAGGGCTGTTAGCTGTGTGCTTCAACACCACAGCTCTCTCTATAACAAAACCCTGGCAATGTAAAAGGTCTCCTAATGTAATATTTTAACAATAGTTGTTGTCCCTGAGCTCTGGAGCCCCTGTGGGCAGTACACGATAATTAAATGAACACGTATTGAATGAACCGACACGCTGAGCTCGTATAAATCCAAGCTGCTAATACAGGAGGTGGCTGGGGAAGTGGAGGGAGTTAATTGAACAGTATGGCATTCTGGGTAATATGCTTGTGTGACGAGTTAATATAGAGTTCATTAGTGCGTGTCCAGTATAGAGGAGGCTCCTGGGCTATAGGTGCTCGTCATGTCGTCCACCTGGCCCTGTGCCTACAGTCCATATGTAAGTAATCCTTCCTCTTCTCCATACTGATCCTCCAGCGTTACATGTGGCTCCTCAGCATGACTCCCGTTTAAGAAATCAGGAACTAAATCCACAGTCCTCGCTCTGCAAAAAATGCTTTCAGCCACTTTGAGCTTAACTAGCTAAATCAGAAGATTACATTCCCCAAATCTGATCTTTTTAGGCTAAGACATCCTGTTTAAGTGTGCTGGGATTCTGTCTAACTATATGATTTAAATGTAGGACAAATACTAACCTGTTGCAAATATATTAACCGATGCAGATACAGCGATCCAAGTGTTGCTAATTCTTTTCCAATGAAAGTAGCTAGCAGCGCCAGCTCCAAAAGTCCCTAAATCTAGAGAGAAAGTCACCAAGTCGCCAACACTGACTGTCTGTCACTTCAGGCCTCCCTCCAAAGCCACTCGCCCAAAATTAACTTTATGAACATAAACATATTATAATGAACGTGAACGGCGAACGTGGCTATTGTTAGTACTAACAGCTGTCAAGCTGGCAGCTTGTAGAACACTCCGGTGACGCAATGAGTGCACGGGCAGAGTGCGCACAGACAGGTTATTACAGTCCTGCAACAGCCGCGGATACTGGATCTTTTTGTTTCTTTTTTTGTCAGAGCATTTGATTTATTGATTGATGTTGGGATGTGATGAGAATTTCAACTAATACAATAAAAATGTTTCTAAAATCTTTACCAACCCTACCTTTTTATGTTATCATTGACAGTTAGTATCTACACCGATCAGCCATAACATTAGAACAGCATTGGTACCCTGACCGGTCTGGCTGATCGGTCTTTATAAATGAATGTCAACAGAGCAGAGCAGAGCAGATTTTGTTCTGATTTGGTCGCCGGTTCTTCAGGCAGGTCAGTTTACAATCTAGTGACTAAATATTGTGTCAGATAGCGCTGAATCAGTGACAGTGAGAGTGATTTGCAAGCTGAGAGAGGCTTCACAGGCCGGCACTTTGTTGATAAAACATTTATTCAGTGACTGAGTAAATAAAGATAACACATGTATTTTAATAACTTATTTGTCTATTGAGACAACTTTGTCGTTGACCTCTGTATCTGCATGCAGCCTCCGTGGAGGATTTAGTCACTGAATTGTATATTTATTTTGTTTTTGTGCTTCCTCCCCAGTTGAAATCGTTCCACAACGAGCTGCTCTCTGAGCTGGAGAAGAAGGTGGACCTGGACTCCCGCTATCTCACTGTGAGTATCTGACACCTCAGCCTCAATAACTCTCATTTTTAGTGCTTTATACATCCCGCTACATAAAAATCTGCCGAGGCCTAATTTGAGCGAAGTGATAGCAGAGATGGAGGCGAAGTTGTGTTTTAACATCTGGATCAAAGTCTGTCTCTGAGGCGATTAGAGGATGTGTAAAGAGATGATTTGAAATAACATTTCACGTCTACTCACCCGTCAAGGGTAGACTGATTATAATAAACCCCTCCTGGAGAGAGAGTGTGTGTGTGTGTGTGTGTGTGTGTGTGTGGAGCTGGTCTACATGTGATATCTTTAGAATGAGTGGGCAGCAGCCTGAGTGTAGAGCAGCACTGCTGCGCGTTGTTTTGGGGGGATGGGATAATGGGATAACGTTGCCATTCTTGTATTGTATTGTTGGAAGGACCACGTTATGAGCTGCTTCGGCTCACAGCCACTGACTCACTCACACACACACACACACACACACACACACTTATTATAATATACTGCTCTTAAAATTAAACGGAAAGAAGGCTTGTTTGTAGGCTGCTAGGAGACTTATCAGTCAAATCAGATGTTGTCGTGTTCAGTTCAAATGAAAACCATAGGTGTTTTGATTTAATCTTTGACTCCATACACATCTGCCAAATTTCTGTTGGCTATATGTGAAAAAAAAAGATATGGAAATGTTTTCCTACTTTATTAGCTCAAATGCATCAACCATTTTAGACGTCTCTATCGAGGCGGTTTTAACATCCATTACTTTTAATGAATTTCCAACAGATCCACCGCGGCGATAATAGCAGTCATTTTGCTTCAGACTTTTGTGAATTAATCATCTGAAATTTTGACTTCAAAAAGACTCACTGTTGTCGACTTCAAGTGTGCGTGTGCTGTTCCCAGCGGTGTGTCTCTCTTTGTTCTCCCTCTGTCTCCGTCTCTCTTTCTCTTGTCTTGCGTAATGGTGTACGCCAGGTTTTACAACACGGAGGTCAGAATTTGGGCGCGCAGTAAACCTGAAATGCAAAAAAAAAAACAGCGTATAGATAACCAATGAAGAGGAGCACCTCCGGCAGGACAAATATCAGATTCTCTAAGTGTACCAAAGTCCATCTGCTGTCCTCTCTGTTTCTAATCAGATCTAATGATCTGTCTGCAGTAGTAACCAGTGATGGATAGTTGTGGGTTTCAGGCGCTGGAAACAAAAGTCAACAAGCTTTGGATTTGTAAATTAGGAGGAACATTCCACATCAATGAGGCGGATGCTAAAAGGGATGTTATCTTGTTTACCCAATTTCACCCTGCAAACTTTTCACAATACCCAACTGTGTCCTCCCTAACCATTACTACACTGTGTGATCTATGTTCTGGGGGTTTTCCACTGGGGAGCCTCGGCTTCCGGGAGTTAAAGATATGACAACCTGATATCACGCCAAAGCGTGTAAGAGACCCGCCGGTCCTAGCTTTTTTTAAATTATTATTTACCCAGAATCCCCATTAGTTACCACCAAGGTAAAAACTACTCTTCCTGGGGTCCGTATAGGTCCACCATAGGATAGCGTGTCAGTTTCACGCCGAGGCGTGAATATTCATCACGTTCTCATCCCAACTCGTCATAAAAAGTAAACATAAACCCTTGCTTAGGTTCAGGCAATAAAACCACTATAGTTAGGTTTAGAAAAAAACAACATGGTTGGGCTTAAAACTACTACCTGTGTACAGTGTAAATGACACTGAAAATTGTGAACACCCCTTCCCGCCTGCCCGGTGTGTGTCTTTTCTCTTAAAGCTACGTCACCACACTCCCGGCGCACTTTCCCTGAGTGTTTAATATTGACGCAAATGGGTTTACATTGTAGTTAATGGAAAGCCTTGTGCGTCTGTATCTAACGCTGACGGCCGTGACAAAGTGTCGATATTTGACGCCCTGGGTGTGAGAACGATGCAGTACCAGTACCAGCAGGGGGCAACAAAAACACTCACTTAGATAAAATGTCATGGTTGGGCTTGAAATAAGTACGTAAACGAAGTAAAATACATCCGGAAACAACCTAATATCAGTACGGAAAACACGTGACAAACGTCACTAACGTAACTTCCAAACCAAACACCGGTCTCCTGGCTGAAAGTCCTGTGTTTGTTGGACCCTCCCGCCCTTCATCCGTGGCCTTTCTCCCCTTTTATTCTATGTCATTATATTACAGTCAGTACAGACTAAATGGCATGAAACTGACACGCCTAAAGCAAGAAGGGCGTTCTTATTACACACTTTTGCCTTGCACATTATCGTGTCATTCACACACCTTTTCGTGCGACCGGTCTGGACGTGAATAGCAGGGCAACCCATATTCGTTGTACTGCTTTTACCTCAAAGACTAGGAGGGACTGAACGGATGAGTCATTCACTGTTACTGGGTTACAAAGACAACACCAGTGCAAAGGCATGTTTGAAATGTTGAGCAAATCAATATTCCAGATGAACTCCTGACCTGGAAAATTAATCAACAGTAGATAAAGTTAAAATGTAAAATTCCAGCAGTTTCTTAGTTTATTTTTTAGAGGTTGTTTAGAGCTAATACCACCGCATGTGTGATATCTTTCAGTGTCAACAGCTTCTTTTCGGCTTCCAAACGCTACCTGGTGGATACCTGCGTCCTCCGTGTCTCGCAGTATGCAAATGTGGGTGTTGAACCCTCATGCATGAGCTCTCCTCAGCCAATTTTTGCCTCGTACAGAAAACCACACAAGCTTTGTCGCACACCAGACACAGTTACTATAGCAACAGAGCTGGTTCAGCCCGGAAACAAAGTTGTTATTCTCCATAAATAAATAATGAAATGAGCAATTAAATGAATTAAATAAATAAACTCTGGCTGTAAAAAGGGACTGGGCCAGTCGTTTTGTTGCTACAAATCACACATTTGCAGGCTGCCACTGATTTCTATTCTTTTCACCACGGACGCTGAGAAAACTTGAAATGTGCTGGAGATGGGTAATCACTTACAGTGGATGTTTTAAGAGGCACAATCAGGAGATGTGTAGTTGCAAAATCAAACCTGCAAAACACAAAAAAAGTTATTAAGAATTCTGTGAATTTGCTTGTTTCTTTGATTAAAAAGATTGCTTTCAAATGTCAAAGTCTTCTTGAATACACCAACAAGGAGTTTTAAAAACAATTCCACGCAGAAATAATGTAACTTAAACAAAAATTCAAGGTGCTATTGATAACATTGATAACATTCAGCCACTTGATGTTGCATTCTCCCTCCCCCGTTAGTCATTGCCAGGCACTTATCGTCAATCTCAGCCATTTATCCATTTTTTCCACACTAAGGCCCAATTCCAATCCGGTCCCTACACCCTCCCACTCCGTGACGGAGTAAACTCTGTTTGTAGTCACACTCACAGCTGCATGAAGCACCCTTCTTTAAGGTGCAGGGTTAAAAAACAGCGGCAAGCTTTGGGACTAACTTCCCTCTCTCCGGCAAGGAAACTATAAATAAATAAATATCAGTATCAGAAATACTTTATTTATCCCCGGGGGGGAAATTGAGTTACGTTTTGCTCCCAATCTGGAGTAGAAATATAGGCCAATACATAAACATAGAGAAATCACAAGAAAATATAAATAATATGTATAACAACAGTGCAACTAATAATGCTGATCATTAAGTGTGGTAAAAATACAAGATTAGTGTAAATACATACGAATATTAGTTTAAATGTACTGTATAAATAAAAGCAGTGTTAATGCCAGAGTGAACCTGATTATTGCACAGCAGAATTATTGCAAAGTTGAAGATATAATAAATTCTGGGGTTATAGCTGCTGATAGGGGTAAAAAATAATAAATATATGTTGTATATATACCTATAAATATACAACACTTTACAATCAAATGAATATGTCTACCCTTTTCTAGATTAGAGTATATTTGATCCTATATACGATCTATTTACTTTAAGTTGATCACGTCTGTATGACAATAAACTAGAATAAATTAAATGCCTATCTTAATTTGATCAGTTTACAAGTAAATGTTTGTACTGTAGTCGCACGGAACTGACATTAGGGCGTGTTCCATGTAGAACAGCGTTGCACGTAGTCAGTGAGGGCAGCTGGTTACGTCGGCATCGATGCAGTCGTGCTGTTGGAGGGTTTTATAACACACTTCTACTCCCCGCTGACTGGTTTGGGATGACACTTAATATGGCGGACCCTCCACACCAACGCACAAACGGAGTGGAAGTGGGTAGGGAGAGGGTGTAGGGGGCGGTTTGGAATTGGGCCTAACTTACGACCCAGAGATACCACGTGATACCAACATTGTTATTGGCTCACAAACCTTGTTAGAAGTGGGAACCAAACGTCACATATCTTCCACAGATTTCATTTTGGATCCGCCAAAATTTCTTTAAATGATTAATTCACAATCGTAATAATTTTTTTCAGGAAAAGCCATACTTTTATTCCGTACCTTTCTAAAGGTTGTATTGATGTATTATTTTTTATTTATTTTTTTTAATATTTGCCTACATAGAAATGTTCTCAATAAGACCTTTAAGGTGGATGTACATGTCTAAAGCAGGTTTCAAAGTTCTGTGAGATGATGATTTCTTTTGCTTGTTTGTAGGATTGTAAAAACTTTCAGAAATACTGCAGGCTGGCAGTACTGTTATGTATTTGCTCATCCACCGTCTGTCACCCAGGCTTTTTAATTTGAGGTCCTAATTTAGTGTTTGTTGCTCTGGCTGTTTCCCCCACGTAGGCTGCCCTGAAGAAATACCAGCTGGAGCACAAGACCAAAGGGGAGAGTCTGGAGAAGTGCCAGGCCGAGCTGAAGAAGCTGCGCAGGAAGAGCCAGGGCAGCAAGAACCCCTCCAAGTACGGAGAGAAGGAGATGCAGGTGAGCACGAAGCCTCGTACTACATCACGATTAAACAATTAGAATGAAGATAACCATCGAAGTGGCTCAATTTAGAATTGAATTTGTGAAGGGCTACTGTCAAACAAGAAAAAACAAAAAACATGTAAATATAAACTCTCTCAAGCCAGTTTGTAGCGCTGCTGTACTTTACGCAGAGTTTGCGCGCATGTGGTGGGAGACTGTTGGTTTGAATATTTATGAGTCTCAATGCAAGATAATGACTTTATTCTTCATAAAGTAAAGAGAAATTCACAAACAGCAAGCATGGGGGCGGAGGCAGTGGCGGCGAGATGCCCTGAGTGGGAAGGCAAATAGTGGAGGTTTGATTATGAATTGTGTGCCCTCGCCAATCTTTCGCACATCTATACACACATACAGCACATCTATACACACATACAGCACATCTATACACACATACAGCACATCTATACACACATACAGCACATCTATACACACATACAGCACATCTATACACACATACAGCACATCTATACACACATACAGCACATCTATACACACATACAGCACATCTATACACATATACAGCATATCTATACACACATACAGCACATCTATACACACATACAGCACATCTATACACACATATACAGCACATCTATACACACATACAGCACATCGATACACACATATACAGCACATCTATACACACATACAGCACATCTATACACACATACAGCACATCTATACACACATGCAGCTGTCACACAGACACAAACATGAAAAAAGACAATAAGTTAAGCTGTACTAGTTGATGTACTGGAGGAGTAGGCATTTACTTCAGTCAGTGTGTTTCTGCACATGGCTTTGATCAGGGTTTTAACAGAATAATTATATACACCACAAAATAGCTGACTCAATTATGTACCTCAAACACAGACATGTCAAAGGAAAAGCTCAAAGCAGAATGCTATTATTTACTTAAGATTATTATACTTATACTTATTATTATACTTATTTAAGATTTTTACATTTTTGCCATTTTTTTTATAGTGTTTTAATTTAAGAGGTTTATAGTTATTATGTCTTCGTATTACGCGGCTTTGTTGAATACTCGATTCTGATTGGTCAAACACAGCGTTCTACGGTCTGTTATTTCTTTATAACAGACCGTTGCTAAGTATAACAGACCGTTGCTATGGGCGCATTTCTGATGTTGGACTCTGGCAGACTTGACTTGTGTCAAATTATTGATTTATTAAGTAAGTAGCCGTGTAATAAGCGGGATAATGTACAGCTAGCGGGTCATTGTTGTAAAAGAAACCCCTTCAGGTTTCTTTATAGTACTACTAGTATTACTACTACTACTACTACTACTACTACCAAATCTTTCTGCCAGGAAGGGCTTTCTGGCAGCTAATTGTTGTTAAATTTATTAGCATCTTCAACTTAGCTGGGTTTAAATAACCGAATAGCTGCTGTGTTACTATACTCACCCGGGTGCAAATAGACACTCTGTATTATTTATTATATAGACCATCTCAACGGAATTGTGTTGCTAGGCAACAGCTTGGGTTCATGTTTACGTCCTGTCAGCGTATGTCATTCACATACACTGCAATAGGAAATAAACTGGGATACGTTTTCGACTTTTCAAAATTCTGTGTTTTTAGTTAGAAATCTCTGCTTTTAATGAGGCTTGAGGTGTAGCCTACTTATGAACAGTAATGTGAAATATATAATGCTGTTGGAATTGATTTGTTTGGAAATGTAAGTCTGTTTTAAACAAAAAGGATGCACATTTCTTTTATTTTACTAAAGGTGGTTAGGTGATGTGGCACACACAATGGGCATGCTTGTGTAACTGCTACAGTACATTATGGATAAAACATTTGTATCAAAGACAATCATTTTTCAACAGTTCCAGTCTTTAGGAGTCAGACGGCCGATGTTCACAACTTGTCAAGATGTTTTTATATCAAACCGAAGAGGTCGCATGATTCACTGAGGGAACAAAGCCGTGTTTGCTTTGGGCGTCGTGATTATTTCCATAGCAAAGCAACCTCCGACAGAGCAGCTCAGGTGAAATGAACTTTGATGAGTTGGAATGAACCCTCGGTGTTAGACATAACTTAATTAGTTATCTGTCACATTTAGTTTTCCGTCACTCGGCCCCCTAATTGACGGGGGAAGTGTTCTTCCTCCACATAGACGCACACACACACTCTGCATTAAAGCCGACTGTAGGCCTTCACTGTGGTGTTAGGGTCAGTGATGGGTTTAGTCCTGCAGTCTGTGGTACTGTCAAACTGCAGAGCGCAGCACAAAATGTCGACAGCTGTTCCTTCACAAGGATTTCTCTAGAAACTGGAAGTCTTGACTGCCTGGAAGGCGGAAACAAGAATCTCTAACGGGTCAAGGCTTGCTCGGTAAGAGCTGAGCTGCTGCCGGTCTCGCTGTGAAGCATGGCCGCCCATGACCGAATCAGATCAATAAACGTGATTCTACCAACACTTACAATGTTTTGTAGAGTTCATTGGGTATGAAAACTTTGCTTTTTGCTACTTAACTTGTAGAAGAAAGCACCTCCTCTGAGATTATACAGTCACACACACACACATCTGCCCTTTCCTGTCGTATGACAGTGCTGGTTGATCTGACTGCTGCGTCACATTGAGTTTGTTCCACTGTGTAAGGGATGCCATGAGGAGGTGCTGTATG
This sequence comes from Sebastolobus alascanus, assembly GCA_916701645.2. Lineage (NCBI taxonomy): Eukaryota > Metazoa > Chordata > Actinopteri > Perciformes > Sebastidae > Sebastolobus > Sebastolobus alascanus. The sequence goes on along the minus strand of CAKAOJ020000158.1, from coordinate 876,453 downwards.
AAGTGTTGGCAGTGTGTGTGTGCAGCAGTCCAGTTTAGCATGGAGCAGGGCTGGGGATGGGAGGGGTGTTTGAGCGCACTAAGCCTGTAAATCTCAGTCAAGAATGGCAAGTTGTTGCATGTTCCTGACTGCCTCGTGTTGGATGATTAGGCTTCTGTTAGGTGAGGTGGTGAAGCACGATTTGGTGAACAGAAATAGGAATGCAGGAAGCCTTTGTTTAGTTAGTTTTGTCAAAAAATTAAAAAAGGAAGAAGAAATAATTAGATTAAATCTAAAAATTAAAGTCTAAATCCATATTAAGGGCCCTTAGAGAGCCTTATGAGTAGGGCTGCCCCCTCTCAGTCGATTAGTCAAATAATCTGTCGTTTTGGTCTTAGTCCACTCAGATTTCTTTAGTCGTTTAGTCGTTTTTTTTATGCTTTTTTCGTGTTGAATGACTTCAACCTTCTGAGCACATTTCTGGTAAACACAAGATTTAAAGTGGTGCTTTTGTGTGATTCGTTGTGAAGAAACTCAGTTTTACAGATATAGCAATTAAATCAACTAATTGATTAGTCGACAAAGAATTTCTTTGGTCGAGGCAAACCTACTTATGAGTAGTGATGGTAGTTTAGAGTTTGTCTTGAGGGGATACGAAAGACCACGGGGGCATTGGAAATAAAACAGTTCATCCCCTGAGGAGTACGAATGTGCTCAGTTAATACACAATATCTCGTGTGCAATGTTGAATTTTTATTCTAACGGTGGTGCAAGAAAGGAAATATTCATATTCTAGGCATTTCTTGGCAATCTTCCCAACAGACTGATGATACAGTAGCTTACTGTGGATCAAAGTCGATGTGATGACAGCAACAATCCCAACAAATTGGTGCATATTGGACATAGAGTGTAGCAGCACCACACTCTTCCTGAGTCTCTATACGACTGATCAATTGGGCCCATCTGCGCAGAGGAGCAAGCTCATCAGGCTCCGGACTCATAACGTCAGCGAGCAGAGAAAAGGAAGATCAATCTCCCTTACCCATTTCCAGCCTGCTCACTCTCTCTGATCATATCACGGCTGTGGGCGTGTGAGAGAAAAGTCAACTCGTTTGTGCCCGAGTCCCCCGAGGAGGACGACACACAGAGAGGGGGGAGAGAGAGCCCCTGCACTCACACTGACTTCCACCTAGAGAGGCTCAGATAGTGGCCGACTACAGACACGGTATTTAGTCTAATTTGCGCAGACAGAGATGAGTTCTTTCAGGCGATACGACGAGGCAGTCGAGAAAGTACAAGTTGCTAAGGCAAGATCAACATTTCTTCATCCTCCTCCTCCTCCTCCTCCTCCGCCTCCACCACATCTGTGTTATTCTAGCAGATGAGAGGCGCAAAGTTTTCTTTTTTATCTCCTCACTTTTCATTAAAAAGTAAAGTGTGTCTGAGCGCAGTCTGGCGGCGGCCACAGATGGCGGCGGCCGCATTTCATTGATCGCCCTCTCTCTCTCTCACTTCGCTGTTGTCTCTCCTACTTCTCTCTGTCTGTCTCTTTGTCTGTCTTTCTTCCCCAACCCTGCTCTCTCAGACACTTTTCCACTGTGCCATCTCATCAATGGGCAAAGCCCCTGCCAAAATGCTAATCAGCTCATTATGTAGCTCAATGGAGTGGACCAAGGTACTAGTAGAAAGAGGTTTCATCCAGATAAACTCCTTTCGCGCCGCATAGCCTGTTAATAAGAGCTCAGACGGAGTTCAGGATTCAGAATGAATGTCTCCAGATGTTTGATAAGCGCCGCGTTTCTTCGGCTCGGTGTCATAAAATTGAAAAGTGATTCCAACTGGGAATTGTGGATTCATACAGTTGCAGAAAAGACGTCAGATGAGCACTGACAAACACACACAGTAGATTCAAAGCAGGTAGGTGTAGGTGCTTTCTGTTGTGCGCCCCGGAGCGTTACAGTGCAATACGACTCTTTTGAATCCAAAGAGTGCTGATGATGAAGGAGCAGAAGAGCCGACCTAAGCAGCTCTTAACTGTGCAGGAAAAACGCTTGTGAATGAGGGAAAATGAGCATAAACAGTTGTGTTGTTGTGAATCGCTTCGCTTTGGAAGGGTGTGAATCCCTCCCTTCTCAGTGCTTGTAATTACTGGAAGCTGCTCAGAGCATAATGTCAAATTTTGTCAGGATTTTGTCCTGAATATGTCAGTGTAAGGGGGAGGCAAGAAACGCTGAGAACTGCATTGACGTGCTGCAGGTTTCATTTATATTCATAACCTTTGCAAAACAAGTCATTCCAGCTATGATGTAACCTGATGTCGCTCAGATATAATAGTGGCTGGCGTCTGCCGGGGCCTTTCCCACTGCACTCATTGTCTTGGGTTACTTTGGTGACCTTTTTGAATGGTTGGAGAATTGGGCCGTGCGGATTTGACAAGCCCTTAGCCTCGTCGAGGTGACGCTCAAGCCCTTTAACCGAACGCCGCTGTGCCTGTAAAGAACTAAAGCAACTAACTGAACCAGTTTTCAAAGCACTTAATTTGAGCTTAAGGTGTGCAGAAAGAACAGAATAAGGTCAGGCTGACTCTCAGGAGAGAAATGCGTTCATCATCCTTTCATCCCCGTCTTGCTCGATTTGACAAGTTGGCTCTGTGGATTTGTGTAATGCTGGTTTAGGTGGATTTCTTCCGCCGCTAATGCAAAAAAGCCATCCCTCATAATGTTTGGTATCATTTAGTCACCTAAAGTATTCCTCAACACTTGGAATCCCAATGAACTAACCCTCGTGGCTGTTGGCAGCGGGGAAGTAGTGAGCTCTGGTGGTTACTAAATGAGATGCATCTGCATCTGTGCGGTGGCACCACAGGATCTCACATTTGGCTGCAGGGAAGAGCTCAAACTTAACGAACTTCATTAGCTTTTTAATCTTTCGTCTTTGTGGAATATATTGTAAAACTTTCTAAAAATGTACTCTAGTGCTTTGAGAATACTGAACTTGAGGAATTATGACAATTCTTCTCTCCTACGGCTAAGACTGTACGGACCAAAGTAACTGTCTCTATCATTTCCTAATATTGAAGGGTATTGGAGTCATGTGTCAACAATAAAAGACTTTTTTCTATCATTGTAAACATAAGTGTATTTGGTGATTACCCATGACACGCCAGCTTTATCCGTGTACCGAAAGAAACGTGTATTTATTTCCGGTTATGTAAGAGAAACACACCCCATAACAAACTTCAAACCAGCCAATACCCCAAAGAAAAGTTAAGTTTAGGTCAAATCATTGCAAGTAAATTTAACCATCTCTTCTAGGTCAGTATTTATCAGCAGATGTTACAGTATTAAAGCCACGAAAGTTGACCTACTTCGAGACTACAGTACCGAAAATCTTTCAGGTACCGACATGCAAACTCTGCTGTTTGTAAATACGGAGCCTGACGTGTGAATGCACACGCTCACAAAAACACCTAAATGCCACTTTCACTTCAAAATAAGCCTTCCTGTAGCTCCTCACCACCGTCCCTGACCATTTTCAGGGAGCTCCTGTTAAGACAAACTCTCTCCCTTCCTGTCTCCGTTACTCCCTCTAATAAACGTACATTAACACACCTGTTATTTGTTATTGTCCGACACGTAAAATCGACTAAGTGGATTTTGTGAGCAATTCCTCCTCCACACTGCGGGATCTTCAGTCATAATTGCCTCGCCTCGGTAGCACTCGGGAGGGAAAATCTGGCCCGAGAAAGTTACTGAGTAAGGCTTTCTCCTCGCACAACTATTACTGCCAAGGTGCTCTCAACCTCTAATTGCTCCAGCGGAGCTGTGCAGTGATTGGCAGTACAAGACTGAGCTGGACCGAGCAGTGTGTGTGTGTATGTGTGTAATTGTGTGAATGTGGAGCAGGGTGTTATAAAAAAAAAGAAGCACTTCGATGTTAGTTAGCTGCTTGGACCCTTTCCTCGTCAGACCTTCTGTCCATCGGCCTTACAGATGCAGCCAACTAGAGTTTTCCCTCCCAGCCGGCTGCCAGCCAACTTCCAGCCGCTGGGAGTCTCCCCTCCCCCGTTCGCACGAAAAGGCACATAAATGCACCTTTCTTGATTTCCGCGTGTCTTTTGAAGGCCATGTATCCTGTATGTAAACGCGTCCACGTATAAATGCTACGGTAAGAGTTAGTGAAGTAGTATAAAAAGCAAGAATGACCACTTATGGCGGGCGGGTGGGGAGGTGTATGGGTCCAACAAACACTGAACTTTTAACCAGGAGACCGGTGTTCAAGACCGTTGTTGACCGGTGTTCTGTTTTGTAAGTTTGTTGACGTTTGTGACGTGTTTTCCGTAGTTGGGTTACGTTGTTTCCGTACATGTTTTACTTAGTTCACTTACTTATTTTAAGCCCAACTATGACATTTTCCCTTGCATGCACAGATATGAGTTTATCATAACAGATTTAGTGTTTCCTTGAATAATTTGTTCAATCCAGTATGTGTTTGCAGTAATGTACAGCTAGTGGGTCATTGGCTCGCTGCACATTATCCCTTACATAATATATATGATTCTGAAATGGACCTATATATGTATGAAATGTACCTACTAAATGTGAAAATGGCTTTTGACATTCAGCTGTGAAGGATCTGCAGTGCACCAGTAACCACAACTTCTTTCTCACTGTCTCAGGTGTAAAACCTATATTTAGGCATATGAAACAAAAGAAAATATTCAGATCTTTTGACACAAACACCTCAAGATATTATGTCCCAAGTTCTCACGTGTCATTGTGTGTGTGTCACCCACCAGTTCGTGGAGACCATCAGCAGTAAGCAGACTGAGCTGGACACCTTCATCGCCGAGGGATACAAGACAGCCTTGTCCGAGGAGCGTCGCAGGTACTGCTTCCTGGTGGACCGCCAGTGTGCCGTGGCCAAGAACAGCAGCGCCTACCACGGCAAGGTACGTGTCACTTGATCAAAGAAAGATAAGGAGAAGCGAACATCATTGAATCAGAATAGATGAGGATATATTTAGTGTTTACAGCTGAACTTTGTTGCAGGACATCATGGTTAACGAACGCTCTCAAGAAGATAGACGTTTAAGTCAATACTGCAACTTTAGAGCACCAAGTATTTCTATAACCTAATAATAATAATAAGGAAAAATCAAAGTTAAAGTTCAGAAAAACATCTTTGGGTATTATTAATTAAAAGTTTTGCACTCAAAAACTCAGCTAATGTGCTTCATCAGGACTGTGGGAGTTTGTTTTGATCACATTGGATCGACAGTGATGGCAACTCATCCCCTCAACTATCATCATATTTTATTGAAATGTTGCTAAACTGTGATTGGTTCACTGAAATGCATGACATCACGGTTATCCAGCTGAGCCCCGGCTTGCAGTGCGTTGACTTCTCAGGGCCACCGTAGTTTTAAGTAATTTTGATCTCTCAACTAATCAGGAACACATTTTCGGTCCAACGGGGGATATGTGCAGAGCCTGTTAGGTCAATTTATAAAACTTAACTTTTTCCTTTTTGTGCTATTGTGTTGATTCTAGCCAACTACTCCCCATCTGTCATCTGCGTTTCATTTGAAACTCACCTGCTGTAGACCATTGTTGAGCAAAAAGAGCATACTAGGAGATATATAATTCAAAGTCGCATTAGCTTTGACCGCTCACAGGGGCCTCTTCATTTTAAAAATTCATTAAGACTGTAGACAATGCCCAGCTGACAGGCATATCTGAAGCTGTAATCCATCATTGCACCTCCGGGCGTCTGGCCACCTCCTTGCGTAGAGAAACTGCCTCGCTTGTTTCGGTTCATGAAAGACTTCTAATAGGAAAAGGCATCAGAACGCTGAATGTAGAGAAAGAGGAAATCAAAGCTCAGTGCAACAAACGGGACAAAACTGTTTCTCACCCATTTTGTTTACAGCAGTCACTAGAGAGTTGTATAATACCTGCTTGTTATTTTCACATTGCTGCTGACATTTAAAGCAAAGAACCTTTTGAATCCGAACAGATCCCCCCCCCCCCCCCCCCTTATATCGTACCATCAAAGGTAATGGAGCGGTATTAACAAGGATTTAGTTTTTTTTTTATGCTTGTTGTGTTACAAATGTATGCTTATCCATTACCCAAGAATTTGATATTCTTGGGTAATGAAGTATATCAGTCTCCTGGGATTACTGGTGGGTGTGAACTGCCAGCCTGAAGATGTGGCTGGAGGAGGACTGTGTGTGTGTGTGTGTGTGTGTGTGTGTGTGTGTGTGTGTGCGTGTGCGTGTGTGTGTGTGCGTGTGCGTGTACATGGACTGTGCTGCCGCTTCTTTTTTCAACATGGAGTCTAGTCATTAATCAGGATGGGGGAGTGCGTGGGAAGAGTTCACCTTCAGCAAACTGAAGAACCCTCTCCCAGCGGGTTCCTAGTGTGTGTGTGTGTGTGTGTGTGTGTGTGTGTGTGTGTGTGTGAGAGAGACAGAGAAAGAGATGGTGAGTGCTACAAATCAGCACATACAAAGGGACAGAACTGTCCACGTGTTGTATGTGCGTGCATACTGTACAGTACAGTCATACATGTGTGGATCTCCGTGCGTCCACTAAACTGTGTGTCTGTGGTTGTGGAGAGAACAGCCGTGTCCACAGGCTGTGAGCTGCTGCAGTGGGCAGCTCGGTTGTATCGTTCGTCTGTCCCACAGCCTCACCCACGCAGCAGCAGCACATTATCATAGCTGCGCAAAGGGCAGCGGTCAAGGATACAGAGTGAGGAAAAACCTTTGAGAACTGTTTTTTTTTTTTTTTTTTAGAGAATATGGAGGAGATTGAAGGTTTAGCAAAGAAAATGCTCACTGAGCTTCTTTCACTGCTCACATTGCAGCTACATCAATATAGAATACCATTCTCATGATCGCGATATCTTAGGAACGCCTGGAGGGAATTTCTTCAAATTTGGCACAAACGTCCACTTGCTTGACATAATATACTATGACTTTTTTTAATGACATATGCTGCCTTACTTTGACTTTTTACAACTCTTTTTACGGCATTTTCTGGAGTCGTCCCATTCCTGTTTAACTTGATATCTCAGGAACGCCTGGAGGGAATTTCTTCAAATTTGGCACAAACGTCCACTTTGACTCAAGAACGAACTGATTAGATTTTGGTGATCAAAGGTCACTGTGACCTCACAAAACACATTTTTGGCCATAATTCAACAGCAGCAGCAGCAGGCTTTGGTTGAATGCAGGTAAACAGTCCGTGGAGAGCAAAAGAGGTGGAACGCATCGGCCAAAATGCAATCTCTGAACCCACCGGCTATCTTCATTTATTATCATTATCCGAAACCGCTTATCCTATTCAGGGTTGGGGGGGGGGGCGAAAGCGGTGACACATAGAGACAGATAACCATTCAAACTCACACCAATTTAGAGTCAACAGTTAACCTAACATGCATGTTTTTGGACTGTGGGAGGAAACCGGAGAACACGGAGAAAACCCACGCTAACACGGGGAGAACATGCATCTCCACACAGAAGGGCCCCAAAGCCGGGTTCGAACCTAAGACCCTCTTGCTGTGAGGCGACAGTGCTAACCGACGCGTAAACTGGCTACTTGTGAAAAAATCCGGTTGTACACGTCGTCTCTCAACTCCAACTCCAGTCTCACATCTCAAGTTGCTAATCGGACTGTAAACAATGACCAGCGTACAGAAGAAGACCCGCTGGCTACAACGGAACCCCAGAAATGTAGCCCCTTGCCCCCAGAGGCTTATCTGTTGTCAGACCAGAAGCCGATTAGGTCCGAGATTGATGTCTAACAGGATAAAATGAAGTGATGACATTTTGGATCGACATGGATGTAAACTGCAACTTGACTGGTTGGCGGAGGCATACTACCGCGAGGCGGTAACTCTACTTTTCTTGTGTTTCCCCAATCTCTCCTCCCTTCTTCCAGGGTAAAGACCTGCTGACCCAGAAGATCCCAGTGTGGCAACAGGCCTGCTCAGACCCCAACAAGCTGCCAGAGAGGGCCATGCTCCTGGCCCAGCAGATGGGATCTGCCCTCGGGGGCACGAGCCCCCTGCATACCTCCAAATCCAACCTGGTCATCTCAGACCCCATCCCCGGGGCCCAGCCTCTTCCCGTGCCCCCAGAGCTGGCTGTTTTCATGGGCGGTGGCCTGGGACACCAAGCGGTGAGTTTAGGAAAGGAGTGGCTGATGGATGCTAAAAAAAAAGTCTCTATTTTAATTTATGTTTTTATTTCGTAAAAGAAGCTAACTTTAAACCAGAGCAAATGCTTCTTCATTTTTGATGATATACTGTGGTCTTGGACATGACATCACCGACTTCAAATTCATGGCAATTCATACAGAAATTGTCCTTGTTTTTCTTAATAGAAGTGAATTACATAACTAGAATTACTTCACTTCAATTTCCTCAGTAGTACCACTGTGATGGAGCCGGAACGGTTCTCTCCTAATGTGAGCTTGTCCACCTTTGGCCCCCCATTAAGATGCAAATCCAGTCTCACTTTAAAGATGGCTCTCAGGTTAATGGGCTGTTTAGAGTCTACATTTCATTTCATAACTTGGATAAACTCTCACTAGACTTTTCTCCAAAGTCAACTCCAAAGTTTTTTTTATCAAGACGAATTAATATGAATGCAGCAGATGTTAAACATGACACATCATCACTTCAGCTTAATCTCTAAGTTCATTAAGAAATTGCTACTGTAGTATTGCACAATTTTACTTATTGAATCCATATATCTGCCTGTTTATTCCAGAGGTTGATGGGCCCCGAAGGTATGTCCATGGTAAATGGGACAACAGGAGTCCACGGTGAGGAATATTGGACGGATGGAGGGACTATATCTGTGTCCCAAGTCAGGCCTTCATCCCCTCAGACCCAGGCCCAGGGCCAGTCCCAGGCTCAGCCCCAGAGACAGGTCAGCGATGTCTACTCCAACACCCTCCCTGTCCGCAGGCCAGCCCCCGCCAAGAACAAGAACCCCGTGGGTAAGATAACGGTAGCGCTGCAGCAAGGAAATCACAAGCAGGATATTTGATTGAGCCTCAAACCTATTCCTATACCAACGACTATGCTAAATTTGGCCATTGGGCTGAGAACTGCTGGAGTAGCACGGAGAGGTAGCAACATACACTTAGAGACCGATACATTATCTCACTTATTACACGGCTACTTACTTAAGAAATCAATAATTTGACACAAAAACGGTCCTCCAGAGTCCGACATCAGAACTGGGTCCATAGCAACGGTCTGTTATACATAGCAACGGTCTTCTATAAAGAAATAACAGACCATAGAATGCCGTGATTGACCAATCAGAATCAAGTATTCAACAAAGCCGTGTAATAAGTATCAGTATAAGTTAATCTGGCAGTGATATATGGATGTTTAGAACTGCTGTAAAAAAGCACATTTAAAAAAAAAGCAAAGTTTAGAGCATCTGCCTGGCTGCTAACCGTGCCTAAATGTTAGCTTTAGTTAGCACTGCAAACTCTAGTTATTCAGAGCATCAGGTACTCCTAACCCTTAATGTGCATTCCAAAACCCGTACTACCGTACTGTTTATTATGCCAGAAAAAGATTTAGTATGTCCCAATACATAGTATGTCAAATGCAGTATGCCAAAAATACCAGGATGTCCTACTACATCCAGTTGCATTTTGCAATATGCAAGCTAGCATGTTTTTCTGACTATTCTGACCCACAATCCTCTGCACAGCAGATATATGAGCAAGGGGGTCAAAGTTCAAGGCGCAATGTTATAAAGGAGTAGTACGTCCCAATTGTATGCATACTGCATTACAGCACGTACTTTGTAAAGGCAGCTGCAGTATGTACTAAAAGTAAAAAGTATGAGATTTGGAACATAGCCTTAATGAATGTCACGTCACTGACCATCGTCTCTGTCCGCACTACAGGAGAGACACGGACCCTGCCCAGGTCCAGCTCCATGGCGGCAGGCCTGGAAAAGAACGGGCGCGCCCGTGTCCAGGCCATCTTCTCCCACGCTGCGGGTGACAATGGCACCCTGCTCAGTTTCGCTGAGGGAGATGTAATCACCCTGCTAGTGCCTGAGGCCCGCGATGGCTGGCACTATGGGGAGAACGAGAAGAACAAGATGTGAGTAATGTATTCATTCGTACATTCTACTTTACCTGGATCCCACATGTAGGCACAGTTGGAGTTAACAAGGTGTTCACTCTTCTCAGGCGTGGCTGGTTCCCGTTCTCCTACACACGTGTGCTGCCTGAAAGCGACAGCGAGAAGCTCAAAGTGAAGTATGGAGACTTTTTTCTAGCACGTGTCGACGTAATAATTAGCCCCAATGAGCTCAAGTCTGAGGCCTTTTGTGTTCTCTCTCCTTCCCAGCCTGCATCATGGGAAAAGTAGCAGCACGGGGAACTTGTTGGAGAGTGATGCATCACTGCCCATACCTGACTACGGCCTGACTGCCCGACTGCTGGCACAGAGCCTAGCACAGACCCGCCCACGCCCCTACAGCATGGCAGGCTTCGGCACACAGGTAGGTACAATTCAACATGTGTAGTATCTAACACACAAAACACTTCTTACTCTTGCTCATTTAATTTGTAGCCCCCGTCTGGTTTAGTCTTGTGTTGCATAATTGGATATGAGTAATCCTGCAGTAGCTGATAAGGAGACTTATCTCAGTTTCTGCTGCCGCCTAGTGTTTGAATGCAAGTACAGCAGGATATTCATTAAGCGTCACTTTATCTTTTCAGCCTGCTATTGAAGATTATGACGGCCGCTTTGCCACAAGGTAAGTGCCTGTTCTGCCCTCTAAGTAATGACTGATATGACTGCTGCTGCTGCTGCCATCTGAATTGTTTAACTTGGATAGTTTTGGAGGTAGTGACTTATCAGAAGAAGACACCTTCGATAAATGGCATCTCACCTGAGCTACTACATGTTGGAACACTCTAGTAAAGGCTACTGCTTAACATATGCAGTGTCCAAATTAAATGCTACATACACGTAGTTAAGCAGGTTCAGAGTATGTTGTGTAGTGGGCAGAATTTTGTATACTAATGCATACATTATTCTCCCAAAAGGCAGTATGGATCCTAAAAAGATTTTTGAGTGTGCTGTTGATGTACACTATTATCTCATAATACAATGACTCACAGTTGCAAAAGATTAAGAAAAATAGGAGACAGTGGTGAGATAGCTCAAGAAAGATCTCTCAAAACACACAAGAAAAAACTATTTAAAGAGGACCTTTTATGCTTTTGTGTTTTGTCTCTTTCCTTCAGTTTGATATATAGTTTTGTGCATGTAAAAGGTCTGCAAAGTTACAAAGCCAAAAGTCCATGCCAAAGGGAGTTACTCTCCCCCACAGAAACACTGCTTGAGACGCCTTGCTTGAAGTCCCGCCTTTTCTTCCGTAATGTGGTGATGTCACCAAGTAACACATTTGCATAATACCTGCCCAGTGGCTAGTTTGGCACGCCCTCAAACAAAGCTAGTTAGAGCGGAGCTGGAGCGGAGTCTGAAGAGCTTGATTCGGTTGACCAATCACAACAAAGTGGACCCGCTGACCAATCAGAGCAGACTGGGCTTTTCGGGAGGGGGGGCGGAGCTTAAACAGAGCGTTTCAGATAGAGGGTGAAAAGAGGTGCTGCAGCACAGCCGGTATGAGAAGAATAAGGCGGTTTTTTTTAACATTAAAGCATGTAAACATGTTCTAGTAGAAATACGAAATACAAGGATGCACCTGAAAATTAGCATAATAGGTCCTCTTTAATGTTTTTAGTTTTTAGAGACATTTCAAAGTCACATATTGAATCATTCTTAAGAACATTAGTTATTTAACTAACTGCAAAGTGTATTCTATGACAATTAGTATATAGTACATACTGTAGACAGTTAAAATGTATGTTCTATAGTTAACTTTGATAGACTCAGGTTCCACACAGTGTTTATAAAGTATAAGGTGTATTTATTATTGTTTGCTGTAGTTTCATTTTTTCAATTATTCGTTAAGTCTATAAAATGTCAGAAAATAGTGACAAATTCTAGGGCTGCAACTAACAATTATTTTCATTATCTGTTTATTATTTTCTCGATTAATCGATTAGTTGTTTGGTATATAAAAGGGTGAAAAATGTCGATCAGTATTTCCCAAAGCCCAAGATGACGTCCTCAAATGTCTTGTTTTGTTCACAACTCAAAGACATTCAGTTTACTGTCACAGAGGGGTAAAGAAAATATTCACATTTAAGAAACTGGAATCAGAGAATTTAGACTCATTTTCTTAAAAAATTGATTATCAAAATAGTCGGCGATTAATTTAATAGTTGACAACTAATTGATTAATTGATTCATTGTTGCAGCTCCAACAAAATCCAATCACAATTTCCTAGATCCGTCTTCAAATGACCTGTTTTGTCTGACTGAAAACCCAAATATATCCAATTTATGATAATATAAAAAAAGGGAAAAGCAGCAAATCTTCGCATGTAAGAGGCTAGAACCAGAGAATTTTTTTAGCTATTTTGCTTTTACAATTGCCCAAATCGTTGGGCATTAAGTTTTTGTTGATCGATTAATTGATTTATAGACTAATGATTTCACAACTGGTGAGGAGTATAGTTAGGCTCACTCGATTAAAGCGTTAAAATCCCCGCCTCATGAGATGTATGCACAGTGTTTCCTTTGAATATTTTTTTTACTGTGACTTCTTTGTCCTTCTTCTTTGCTCTTGCTTACTTAACTTTATCTCTTTTAAAGTAATGAATGCAGTCTAGCAGGGTCAGTGTCTCAGTTTATTGGCCCAGTATATTTTCACCGTAATCCTATCAAATCCTCGCTGACTCACCATGGTTATGTGAGGTTAGGAATGATGCTGTGCCTGTTTCTGTCCAATCAGGGAGTGCATCTTTGTGTACATGTATATAAATGTGTGTATGAGAGAAAGAAAGAGAGAGAGAGAGAGAGAGAGAGTGATGGCCTGCGTGCACTCGTATCAGTGTTTGGTGGATGTTGTGACGGTAGACATCACGCTGACCTCATCTCAGTCATCACTGCTTGTCAGCCTGGCGCTTTGGGCACCAGAGTCAAGCTGTTTTACATACTCTTGTCTGCTCTGAATGTGTTTTTTTTTCTGTATCAGTATTTTGAGACGACACTGTCCTGCAGGGTGTATTCACCCCCAACAGACTAATTTAACACTACATCCCTCCAGCTAAGGAGATGACTTGATTTTCTCATCAACAGTATCTGGGGTTTCAGTGAGGCGAATATTCACAAAAACTGCTTGACATGGGCGATAATATGAAAGATTTAAAAAGTGTTGATGAGGGAATTGGAAGTCCAATCTTCCTGGTCAGGTGTGTTTGGAGTTGTAGCTGTAGGTGGGGCGGCGTAGATTTCACGACCCCCGCCTACAGGTCTCCACAACTCTACCCTGCCTCCTTGTGCCTGTCTTGTCTTTCTCCATTTCTCTCTGAGTGTGTCCGACCTGGCAAGCTTCCTTCTCTCTTTGTTCCACAGTGACAGCCCTGATGGCAAATTGATTTCGACTGTGTGAGAACAGACATACAGACAGACACAGACAGCTCCGGATAGCACAGGGGCCTCTTCCTCCCCCATCTTATCCCCCCTCCCCTCCTCTTAGCCTCCCCCCCACCTGTCCAATTATCTCCTCCTCTGCCTTCCACACACACCCCTTCTCCAAGTGGAAGAGGCCAGTTTCATCCCCTCCTTTCTGTCCTCTCTTCCTCCTCGGGTCCCTCCTTTCCTCCTTCCGTCCATCCCTGGGTGCTGCTGCTGGTGTCGGTGTGGACAGTAGCGGTTGGTGGGTGGAGGATTGCGTTGAGCGAGAGAGCCAGAGCGGGGCCTACCTGCTCGGCATGCAGCGATACGGACTCTGAGTACTCTTATCTGTGATCGCAGTCCACCACCACGGACTGATCTCTCAAGAGACTGCCTTTGCTACTGCTTGTCTTTTCATGCATGTACATGGTTGTGTCATTTTGTTCAAACTAAAAGGACATGTTCATGTACTGTACAAGTGCCAAAAGACTTCAATGTCGTCGTACTAAAGCCACCGGCCGAATGGCCTTTTTTAAGCACACGTGGGGCCCAGTATTATCGAGTTCCCACCCAACACACACATGCTCAAAAAAAGAAAAAAAAAGCTTTGTTCAAAGTGAGGCTGTGCAGCAGATTACTGTTTCTGTTCTGAGAGATCCCGTATAGGTCGCGCTGTGCTTCCTCGTGTCAGTGCTAGACTTTCCGTCCAGAGGGTGTGTGTCATATTTGCCTTACTTTGCTTCTTTTTTTGTTTCCTATTAAACACAAACTTTATGTGCAATGAAGCAAATTTTCAAACTGAGCTTCTAGAATATACAGTATATATATATATCTCTATATATAAATTGTTTCCGTCAGTCCACCAAATTGCACTGTATTATGATCATTTTCATATAGATTTTTGATGAAACTTTCCACCCTCAGCCCCGTTCTTGGCTGAATTTACTGCCAGAATTGTCAAAATAAAAACGCCTCACTCCAATAATAACCTTCAGTTTGGTCTTTCTTCTGAAGCTGCAGTGATCTTCTGTTGAGTATCCTCAATAACAGCTATGAATTAATTTCTAGGTTAAATGACAAACCACGGCTTTTGCGGCTCTCAGTGTGTTATTTATGATTGTATTCCCTGAGTGGCTATGTAGTTTTTTTGGTCTTTTATTTTGAAAAATTATTGTCCTTGTAAAAAAAAAAAAAAAAAACACAAAATATTTCCAGAAACTACTGATTAGTTGAAGTGTTTATCTTATGCATGCTGTGGAGGGAAACCAGAAAAATGTGATACTACAAATTGACCTTGAATGTATGGTGACTTTTTACAAAGGTATTCTAAATAAAAACATATCTCTATATATTAATAAACAGTCTGGTCTGACGAGAAATCTGTTCTGTCACTGACGATGACATTTTCAGTTTTGTTGAACTTTTTTTTTTCAAAGTTGTGGCTCTGAACTGATTTTCTTTTGTTTTTTTCCTGTTAAAGCTGCAGTGGGTAGAATTGGAGCAAATATGATTAAAAAAAGTTATTTTTATAAAACGGTCACTATATCCTGACAGTAGTGCATGAGAAAGGTAATCTGAAAGAAATCATGTGCCTCTGTGTCCTCCGGTGCTCCTAATGGCATCTGCAAGATTTCAAAGACTCGAGGAAAACAACCAATCATAGCCGAGCTGGAGCCTTGCCGTCTCTGAGCAGCTGTCAATCACTCGCAAACTCTGATCAAATGGTCAAACTAGGCAGCACTGATCAAATATGTATCAATATTCTGTTACTGTAATGCCTATTTCTCTCCTCAAATGTGTTCAGAAACATCCTGTAGTGTACTGTTTAGCTGTAAAATGAGAAAGTTTGTGACCCGACAGCCATGTTGAGATCAATTGAGGAAATACCAAGCACCGCCCACCAGCCGGAGCAAACTTTGTCATTTTACAACTAAACAGTACACTACAAGATGTTTCTTAACAAATTTTATACGAGAAATAGGCATTACAGTAACAGAATATTGATTCGTATTTAATCAGCGCTGCCTAGTTTGACCGATTGATCGGCGAGTGATTGACAGCTGCCTCTTTTGAATGAACAGCCAATAGGAACGCTCTCTCTCTGAAATGACCTGTGATTGGTCAAAGTCTCCCGTCACGGGCTAGATTTTTGAAACCCTGAAAACAGATCCATGAGGAGGTGCAGAAGTCTAGTTTTCTCTCAGAACACTTGAATTACAATATGCTGAAAGGTTATTATGGAATTTTTGCCCAATGATGCCAAAAATATTCTGCCTACTGCCACTTTAAATGTTTTAAATTCATTTTTTTTAACCTCAAAACTGCCACCCTTGTGTGAATCATTTCAGGCTGTGTCCCCAGCATGCAGTTTCACCCGTACCCCTCCCCCAGTAACACCCATAGCATCTGTGGTGCTCTCTGTAAAAGACTGTGAGTGTGTGTGTGTGATGGTGTTGTGTATGCGTATTGTGAGTATCTGAACTCTGCCTGCTTACCTTCTTCTTTTTGTGGTATTTTAGCTTGTGTTGGAGTTGTATTTGGGTCATTTTTTAGCAGACACAACATCAGAAACCCTGCCTGTTGATTGCATTTGCAGTGACATGTACTGTATGTCCACTAAGGCGAGCTGCAGACACATTTTGTCACGTGGTTTTTAGGATTTGAAAAGGAGCATATGGCATGTTGAGCATGAAGTGTGTACTTCCATCCCTCATTTCAGTTCCAGTTATTATTATTATTATTACCAACCTACGGTATGTTCATCTTGCACCAGACTAACCAGCAGTGTCGTTAACAAAATGTGAGCAATGCATGATCAAACCCATTCAAGGTTCTTTTTACCTTCCAGTTTGGGTCCAGAATTGTCCCGGTTCTGAGGGAACAGGACCTCCGTAAGTCACCAGCCCTCCCATCGCCTCTCAGCCAATCCCTTTTCTCCTCCTCTCTCTATTACTGCCTGGTGCTCTCTGCTGTTACTGGCTGTCTGGCTGTAGTAGGATGCTGCTGGTCTTTTCTGTCCTTTGGCATCCAGGGATGTGGCAGCATTTCTGTCAGGCTTTGGGTTGTAAAAGAAATACTTCTTTTTAATGTTTGTGTATCACAATATCATACATAGAAAGACTAACCCTGCATGCACGCCTATAGCAAGCTGTTTTTATTCTTTTTTTCCCCATTACATGCTTGCTAAAACTCACAGTAGATACTGTAACTGTTTGCTCAACACATCTATGGGAAGGCAGATTTCTTTGGGTGTTACATAGCTGACCGTGTGTCTCTCTAAATTCTGTCATGTGTTCATCCTAACTGTCACTGTTCCTTGTCTCACCCCTTCCTCTCCCCCACAGTGACCGATCCCTGGAGGTCTACCTCCGGCCCACCTTCACCGATGACCGATCTGCACCCATCTTCTACTAGCGGCCTGCTGCCCCAATTTTGTCCACTAATGGGGCCCTTTTAGAAGGAAAGCGAGAGGCATGTTTGAGTTTTATGATACCACGAGAGCACCCAGTAGTTTTGTTACACTGCTAAGAAGTTTAGTTTCTTCGCCGCGGAAATTTGCTCGGGAATTTCCGGTTAACCCTCGTGATATTTTTTTTTTTTGCTTCCACAAACGTTGAATGTCTCACCTGAACATTCAACTGCAAGTGTGAGAGTAGACTTTATTTAGACCAGTTGTGGATAAGGTATGGCTAATAGGTTTTTACTAGTCACATTATTATTTATCTGCACTTCTACTATGGGATTTCTTTTGTTCTTTGACACTATACACTGTACATTTTATTTGAGGATTATTTGCATTAATGAGCAGTGAAGGCACACGCCGCATTAGTTGTTTAAGTGAGGCTCGAGGGTTACAACAGATTTCAGTGCATCACTGTAATATGCGCTGTGTTGATTGGATACTGCCACAGATAGCTAGAATGATATGATTCTGCTTTAGTTAAGTGATGTAGTACTATATATTTACTAGTTGTGATACAGTATACCCATATTTACAACGTGGGAGCTGTGCCTTCTATTTTTTCTTTTCTTCATGCAGCATTGACCCAATCATTCTGTAAACTGGTTTGCATCAAAGTTCAACGTTTTTTTTTATATATATATATATTCCTGAACATATAAGTGGGGTTATTTCCCTTTTTTTGTTTTGTTTGCTTATAATGTCCGGACTTTATCTTTTTTATTTGCTCAGCAAGCTCCAGTACAGCGCAACTTCGACAAAATAAGGATATTTTTGCTGTTCTTTCCTTCTCTTTAAAGGAACAGTGTGTAACATTTTGGGGGGATCTATTGGCAGAAATGGAATATCATTTTCATAACTCTGTTTTCATTAGTGTATAATCACCTGAAACTAAGAATCGTCGTGTTTTTGTTAGCCTAGAATGAGCCCTTCATGTCTACATAGGGAGCGGGTCCTCTTCACGGAGTCCGCCATGTTGGTCCGCCATGTTTCTACAGTAGCCCAGAACGGACAAACCAAACCCTGGCTCTAGAGAGACTTTCACGTTTTTACCATAGACTAAATAAGAAGTGGACGTAGTCACCCATTGGTCTGTGGACTGCCGTTTTGAAGCCTTGAGTTCGGCCTTTTGTCCATCACAATCTTGGTTTTTGCAACCAGAAGTGGTACGAGAGGGTGGAGCTAAGTACAACCGAACACTGAATGAGAAATTTTTAGGCGACCAAAACGTTACAATTAACTTTCATTTTAGGGTTAGGGTTTCCCTAAAGCATACCCTGCTTTATGGTCTATTTGACTCTAAATGGGACCATAATTTACTAAATGAACATCATGCTGTATTGAAGAAGACTTGAAACTAGCGATTGAGACCATAAACTCATGTTTACAATGTTTACTGAGGTAATAAATCAAGTGAGAAGTAGGATCATTTTCTCATAGACTTCTATACAAGTCGCCCCCTGCTGGCCATTAGAAAGAAAGCAAGTTTAAGGCAACTTCCTCATTGGCTTCACTTTTCAGAATCGGAAGTTGCCCACTGGTTGCAAACTGCAACCACACCACAAGATGCCGCCAAATCCTACACACTGTACCTTTAAATTTCAGTAAAATCTAAGCTGCCAGATAGCCAAGAGATGAAATAAAGTGTATACATAATGGGTCTTTTTTTAAAAATATATATATTTAGCTTTGAGGGAGTGGTAGCTTATCAGATAAGGTACAGTATTATCGTAGCTTTTGATCGTTCATTCTCAGTATTATACACTCATCTGGGAGAAAAGCTTAGAGCAGAGGCATTTATCTACAGTGTGACGTGTGGGGATAGAAGTGGAACTGTATGTGATGAAAAGCAATAATGTGTGTGGTTGTGTGAATGAGCTAAAATGCTTCTTAGACTGCAAGAAATTAACATCATGAAAAGTCAATTTTCCACGGATGAGTCCTTTACACTGAGTGATATGATCAGGCTTTTATTACACGGCTCATTTGGGCGGCAAGTTTCAAATGCATTTTTTTTTTTTACTTTTATATAGCTTTCATTGTGTCCATTTCTCACTTTTCTTGTCCCTGTTTGTATTATATCTGTACTGTACAGAAAGTGCATATAAATTATCTTGTCCAAAATAAATCTAAATGGGCAGAAACGTCATACTTTTTATGTGTTGTGTTGTCGTGTTTTCATGTGTTCTTGTTTGCACTTCTTCCACGTCAATATCACAGACACAAGAAGGGAAAAAAAGTATTTGGATTTATTTGTTTGGGATAGTACAATAGCAATGAGTGAGGGAGGGAGGGGAAATGGAAACAGCAATGATGTTACTACCGGTGCACAGAGCAACCCACCTCACCTTCTCCAAAAGGTGTCTGCCACTTTTAGCCAATAGGCTTTGTAATATCTCTTTGGCAAATTTTAGAGACCGTCATCCTGGATTGCATCTTTTCAAATCGTACAAAAATACTAGTTTTCTCTTCTTGCAGGAACTTAAAAGGCAAGGTGAGAGGAAACTGAATTGGCACTTTGAGCTACAGAAGGGTAGAGAGGGGGAGGGAGCCGCCGATACAGCAGTAGTAATTCAAGTCAAGCTACCTGCTACATGTCGAGAAAACATTCATACAATATGTGAGATATTTTGAATGTCTTTTTTTGTTTTTGTACACCTCAGACCCGGGCATTCAGCACAAATGTAATAGAATACATTATGTATGACACTATGGACGATACGTAGAAAAAAGATGCATAAAGATGACATTCAACATTTATGACACGACACCGCTCTGTTGTGTTGAAACACCTCATTATCCCTTTGGTTGTCACTCTATTGCTGATGAAATGTCATATAAACAAAGCTAATATGTCATAAAATAAACCTGTAGCTGGCACTGTGGACACAAATAAGGAACGTCACATGTTTTAGATATTTCATTCCAGGATGGGGGGGGGGATGAAGAACAACACACTTCTACAAATAAAGACCCAGCTTGGCTATACAAAGTGCTTCAGACAGATATGGTCACTGTAGACATATACTGTAGGTCATCATTAACCAGAGTGAGTGGTGGTGATAATTATTATAGGGAGCGGCAACACCTTGATTTCTTTGACATAGCACACCGAGTCCACCATCAATATGATTTGGATATGACTTGAATTAATAAGGGAAAAATTACGTTTCAGCATCTCCATCTTCAAAACACCGTCACCACCACCCACGGCTGTAATAAAGTCTGAATTTGTGTTTGGAAATTTGTATGCAAAAATCATTAAGCATATTTTTCTGGCTCCACCAATGAGAGCTGTAACAGTCTTTAAAAATGCCAGATCGATGGTAAGCAGGTGGACCAAGGCAGCCAATGAGGGGAGCAGCTATTTCATTTTTTTTTCTCCATTTATCTTCTTTATTTTCTTTTAAATTCACAAATTAAATTACCTGTAAGGTCACCAACAGAAGTCGATGCCGCATCAAGCAAAGGAGTTATCGTCATATACTGTATGTTGAACTAATATACTGATGATTTCTATTTCTGCAAACAATATGATCGGATTTTGTTGTCTCACCAGCAGCTATCTCTTTCTCCACAAAATAAAAAAAAACAAAAATGTGCAAATCATTGAGGGTCTTTCACTACAACATGAGGCACTGTCTCATAAAGGGTCACCAGGGTCAGATGCCCCACACGTTGATAAAAAATAAAACTCTGTAAAACATCTAGATATAATAATAATGCTGCTTTTCTGTGTCGAGAAGGACCAGGACTCGTCCTCCTCCAGTCAGGACCGTGTTGCGATCAATCTTTCGGGCTTTCTTCACTGTTCCCTGTTGGAAATAATTGATTGGAAATAAGTATGACGGCTTTCATTGTAACGGCCGGGACACACAGGGAACGTCAGCAGCGCGTGGTGGAACCTGTTGTTTTTTTATTTTATTGCGTCACTATTAACATGTTAGAGCAGCCACACAGCCTGCGTGAGACGCGCGGCTCAGGTGCGGCTCAGCTGCGTGTCAGCTGCATCTCTTCTAGAGATTCGAGGTCTCGCCTATTTTTACTGCGAGCCGCACGCGGTTCACAGCAACAACAGACAGTGAAAATGATCGTTTGACAGTATGTTCACATCATACCAGCTACATTACTACAGTTTCAATGTCTAGACATCTGTAGAATATGTCACAGACAGTGAAAGTGATCTTTTGATTGTATATTGACATCATACCAGCAACATTACTACAGTTTCAATGTCTGTAGCTGTAGAATATGTCAAAGACATGAAAAAAGTAAAGATTTATTTTTAAATCAACATTTCCTGCTTCTGTTTCAAAATAAAAGCCCCCACACGTTTTTTTTCTGTGGACAGAATTCCTTCATTTGTCAACACAAGGCTTTTATTCTGAAATATTTGCAGGACAGTGTTGTAGAAAATGCAGTGACTTGCAGAGCTCCATGAATGAATAAAGGACTTTTAATTGTGGATTATAACTATTATTTACAAATGAGCACAATGAGCAACCTTTCTCTGTCTAAAATGAATATAAATGACATTTATATTGAAATGAAATGTCCATTATGAAGGCAAACTCTATGTAGAAAGAAAGGGCTGGCAGCAGAAACGCTGTCAGTGTGGACGCCACACACGTGAGAGACGCAGCAGTTCAGCGAGGTAGCCGTCACGCACTGCTCATGCAGGCAATGTGTCCCGGCCGTAAGAGACACTAATCAAACAGCTTATACTCCTCCCAAGGGTTGTCACGACATCAGATTAACTACACGATTATTGCATACTATACTTTGACTTTATAATAATGACATTTTTATGGCATACTATACTATGACTTTATGACATTTTTTTTGGGCTGTCAAAGTTAACGCGATAACGCAAATTCGTTTCAATGCCACTAATTTTCTTTAATGCTTTAACACAACTTGTATTGTAGTGGGCTCAGTTTTAAAGCTAGAGTGAAGATACTAGCATCGTATGAAACTAGAAAAAACTAAGGAATCCATTGGTACCAAGCCATGTCATACGAACTTGTCACGAAGGAGGTTAAATAACGCTCCAAAGTTAGGGTAAATTTTGGCGAGGAAAAACTGTCATGGCCATTTTCAAAGGGGTCCCTTGACCTCTGACCTCAAGATATGTGACTGAAAATGGGTTCTATGGGTACCCATGAGTCTCCCCTTTACAGACATGCCCATTTTATGATAATCCCATGCAGTTTGGGTCAAGTCATAGTCAAGTCAGCACACTGACAGCTGTTGTTGCCTGTTGGGCTTCAGTTTGCCATGTTATGATTTGAGTATATTTTTTATGCTAAATGCAGTACCTGTGGGTTTCTGGACAATATTTGTCATTATTTTGTGTTTTTAATTGATTTCCAATAATAAATATATACATACATTTGCATAAAGCAGCATATTTGCCCACTCCCATGTTGATAAGAGTATTAAATACTTGACAAATCTCCCTTTAAAGGTACATATTGAACAGATAAAAAAATATGCGATTAATCACGATTAACTATGCTATGAAACAAACAATACAATTTCAGTTGGACTTTAAAAATATTGTGTGATTTTTAATTGAAGATTTGAGAGGTTTTCAACATTATACAACAGTCCAAACTGTGTATGAAAGACAGTGAATACATACCTGTTTCTGAGCCCACGTGGGAGTCGGAGACGTGTGTGATAGAGAATCGTGACACCATAAAACGGTTAAGTGCTAGAGCTGCAGGTTTGGGAGCTTCAGGACTGTTGGAGGTGGATGTGGGTGAGGCCTGGGGCTCAGGGATGGTGTCAGGTGAGGACGGGCGGGGCTCGAACGAGAGCTCATCTTCCCATTCATAACCCCCGCCTGAGTGCACACAGACAAAGTCACAATTGCAGTTATTGTGAACAATCCGGAAGAAATCAACTCGGATTACTCTGCGTAGCATTTTGTGTTCTCGACAAACTCACCCTCTTCTGAGTTGTTCCCATCTGTTTCTTCAGAAACACAGAATGATTCACAGGATTGAGCTTCGAGTTCAGGGTCATGTTGCAGCTGGTGGTCAGTGTTTTTTTCCTCTGGAGATTCCTGCTCACTGGACTCTGTTCCTGTGGAGAAGGCGTAATCTGCCAGCTCTCCCGTGGGGCTCTCCTGGAAGTCATAAACAAAAATATCCCTCTCATACTCTAAAGCAATAAAGTAATCTTTAATAGACAAAACGAGTCATACCTGGTCGAAAAGGAACACCGTAACATCGTCAAAAAAGGACACCGCTTTTTTCTTCCTCTCCAACTCGTCACAGAAGGACTGGGTGAGCAGCGTGGGCATCTTCAGGAGGCTGCGGAGGTGTCTCGCCCTGCTGCAGTCGCTTACCACCACTGGCACTGTGCTGACATCCTCCTCACTCTCCTCACTGTCTTCATCATGGATGTTATATGTCCTCAGCTCTTCATCAGACTCGCTGTCATCTGAATTGTCTTCATCCTCCGCCTCTTCCAGCGGAGCTCTCACGTCTTCTCCGCACAGCTCCAACAACGACGAGGAAGAGGAGAGGTTGACGGGGCCGTTGGATTCTTCGCATAAGCTGTCCTGTGAGTCACATTCCCCCGCGTCTATGTCTTCGAAATCTTCCTCGTTTATTCTCACAACCTCCCTCCGGTCCTCCGTCTCTTCCTTGACGTGATTGAATTCGGGCAGCTCCTCCTCTGTGGATCCATCGCCATTTTCATTTTCGCTGGGTGCCTCGTCTCTGTAGTCCATTAAGGTGGAGTCAGAGTGGAAAGACTGGACAGGGGAACTATTGTCTGCTCTTCTGTTCCCCTCCGCGTGGTTTCCTGAGGCCTCCCGGACAGCGGAGGCTTCGGATCCGATGGAGGAGTTAAGCTCTGAGGGAGGTTCCTCTCCTGAGTGCTCCGTCTCCAACCCGAGGTCATCATCTGCAGGGGCTGCCTCTTTAGTCAGGCAGCCGCCCATCTGCGGAGGAAACGGCGACAGCATGGACAACCCAGGGGTGGGAAGGGGATGGTGTGAACTAGGCTCAGCCTCTGAGAGATTCACCAAAACACAACTTTTGACGTGTCTCAGATTTGTTAAACGCTCCTCGTTGAATTGCCTTTTGACGAGATCATCAACTCTGATTGAGCTTGATTTCTCAGCAGGAAAGTCGCGGTTACTCGGACCCGCAAAGAACTTACTGCCTTCCTCTTGAGGGCTCCTCTCGTTTTCAGCATCATAGTCGGAGAAATAGGCCGAGTCCCTGTACGGGTTCTTATCAGTCAGGCCCTTTAGCTGTAGCTCTGAGGTGCTTGTGGATGTGCAGACCCCTTGGCCCAAACCCACCTGCAGGACTAGTTCAGGTTCTCCACCCAGCCTAGGGCTCCTCTCACCACCCCGGGGATCTCCAAGCTCTTTGAAGAGAAACTCTGGCGATTCGTTGTTCTCCGTGTCGTAGCCACTGTCCAGGGATTTGGGCAGGACGGGGGTGTTGAAGGGATCGGGGCTGAAGGCCTGATCGCAGGTGCTTGCCATCGACGAGGACAGGTTAAGGGCGTCTACGGAGTCAGGAGTTCCCTCCGGATGATTCGACGGGCTTAGCTCTTCCTCCTCTACTTCGGCGTAGTCCAGGTTGAAGTCAGCAAAGATCCCCGATGTAATATCTGTGATGTCATCGTCGTCATCCTCGCTAAAGTCGCCAAGTTCAACCAGGCTGGAGTCTCTGACCCCCACACCGCTGTCCAACGCTCTGCTGCTTTCCGACGTCTCTGGATAGTTCAGCCTGTTGTCTCCAAGACCAACCGAGATCGAAACCCCCTCCCACATGTTGCCTCGCTGCTTGTCCGACAAGGCGCCAGTTTGTCCAGTCTGAGGCTCCTTGAAAGAGGACGGGGACTTTATAAAGCTGGCCTCGGGTATCATCTTAGGCTCAGAGTACAGTCTCTCTCCATTAAGCAACAACTGCTTTTCATATTTTCCCTCCATTTGTCGACCCTCTGTACCTCTGGCACTAATACTTGAGCTGGTAAGAGAATCAATACTTCTTCGATTTTCTGCCGTTAAGCTCCTTTCCGCTTGAGCGGCAGCTTCCTCTCCTTCTTTGTGACATAAGTGAATGTATGAATCTAATTCAGTGGGCTTGTTAGCAGCGTTACAACCTCCTTCTGCATCCAAGGTGCCACAAGACCTGGAGCTGTGGAAGGTTCTGGTGGTGGCCTTGGTTAAAGACCATAATTCTGTTGTGTTAGAGTGAGCAGCGTATTGAAGGTCCAGGTAGCTGTCATGCCCACTGCCTGTCTGCCTGCCGTCAAAGCTCAGGCTATTATTGTTTGCCGAATGGTTTGAGGTCCAGTTTGTGGCTTCTCCCTCAGAGAAAAGGTCATCCTCGACGTCG
Source organism: Sebastolobus alascanus (assembly GCA_916701645.2). Lineage (NCBI taxonomy): Eukaryota > Metazoa > Chordata > Actinopteri > Perciformes > Sebastidae > Sebastolobus > Sebastolobus alascanus. Next base: position 851,064 of record CAKAOJ020000158.1, on the reverse strand, counting down.
TCACCTCGCTGCTGGCCCACCAGCAGGCCGTCGTCGGTCCCTACGTCGATGCTGATGTGGTTGACAATGGGTAGTGTCTTTCTGAGGGGACCCATCATACTTTGGCAGCTTTCACTAACCGTGCTCCGGCCTGTGCTCGCTTCAAGGTAGGGATCGCAGAACCCTAAGCTGGGGCTGCTGACTGCTTGTGACAAACTGCGTGGGTTTTCTAAACGCCCCGCTGGATGGACGAGGTTCGACTCCGGCGACGTATCCAGTTCGGACAGACAGGATTGGCGTGCCTTATACGCCGATTCACAGTAGTCGTCTTGACCGGATGAGAAGCAGTTGTGCGAGTGGCTGAGCTTTACGGGGCTGGTGCTGGACGACTGTCTCAGCAGTGGCTCCATGGTGAGTTGGACAGTGGGGCTTGAATCGGAGTCATAGGCAGTAGATCTGTTGTTCTCAGTTGACCAGTAAGCACTGGGCTGTGCCGTGGAGGAACCGGTCCGACTCTCGGAGGACAACCTCCTGCTGCTGGCCTCCAGTCCGGGGCTGTAGTCCACCACGCTGTCATCCAGGTTAATGTTACACTCCACCGGTTCCTCTATGCGAATGTAGTACTCGCTGCTGACCGAGGGGCTGTGGGCGCTCAACACCGGGACCACACCCGGGTGTTCGGGTTCATAATAGGACGGGGATATGCCTGAGGTCAGGCTGTCAGTCTTGCAGCCCCCTGAGGTGCTTCCTTTACTTGAATAGTAGATGTCCTGGTAATATGGGTTCCCCTGGCCCAATGGCCCACTGGTGGAGGAGGAGCAGTAGGGCTGCTCGGCTCGGGCCTGCTCCCACTTGTACTCAAAGTTGAGGCCGTGGCTGGTCTCCGTGACGGTCAGCAGGTCGTCCCCGGTGTCAGAGTGGAAGCTGTCAGAGAAGTGCTCCAGGAGGGGGAAGGAGGACGAGGCGGAGGAGGCCAGCTCCACCGCCTGAGTTTGGTCTGGACTGGGGATGTCAGCTGAGGCGGGCGTAGGGGTCAGGACTAGGGTCGTGGATGTAGCTGCGTGGGAGGTGCTGCCGAGCAGGTTGGGTCTCAACGCGTTCCAGCGTTGTTCAAAGTCTTCTTCGGCCTCGCTGGAGCCTTTGGCACACAAGTACGTGACCAGAAGGTGGACTTCCTCACTGCTGGGTCTCAGCTCCGGCTGCAGCCAGCAGAACTGCATCACCTCGTACCTGGACGGAAAGAGGAGAACAGGTCGGAGGCAAAAGAGATTACAAGCTATAATCGTGTCGACTGACTATTTTGATAATCCATTAATCGGTTTGAGTAATTTTTTAAGAAAAAAAGTAAAAATTCTCTGATTCCAGTTTCTTAAATGTGAATATTTTCTGGTTTCTTTACTCCTCTATGACAGTAAACTGAATATCTTTGAGTTTTGGGCAAAACATGACATTTGAGGGGCGTCATCTTGGTCTTTGGGAAACACTGATGGACATTTTTCACCATTTTCAGACATTTTATAGACCAAACAACTAATTGATTAATCAAGAAAATAGATAGATTAATCGTCAATGAAAATAATTGTTAGTTGCAGCAGTAATTGTGTTACTCTCCTTACATCTAAATATCAGGTAGCTGAGAAGAACTTATTAATATCTATAGGTTTTTATATCAGGAGAGAAATAGGCAAAAGTTAAACAATTGATTCTAGACTAACAGGGGAATATAAAGGAAAACTTTTGAAGTCAGCGCTTTCTAGCAACACCTAGCACTTGTTCAAGACATATAGAGTACATGAAGGAGGTGCAGTGCAGATGCTGACATAGTTAAAAGATATTTACGTTCCTCCTTGGAGCCTCCTCAGTGGAGCGCATTTAATTTAGTGAAGAACAGTTTTGAAAAATAAATAAATAAAAACAATATTTGGCAGGCTTCCCAGGTAAAGATGAATGTGGTGATTCCACTCTGGTCGATGCCAAGGGGGATCGTAAAGAAAAGGGAAAGTATTGATCATCTGCCCTTGCTAGCAAAGAGAAATATTGCTACAGTGGACTGGTGCACCACCAAAAGCAGAAACCGATTTTAAAAACAAGACACTGGCTTGTTAGAAATTAATTGGTCAGCGAGACCTGAAGGCTCGTAATGTTTAAAATGTATGAGGTATCAAGATATATACCGTTCTGAGAGTCAGCCTGTGCATGTGTATGTGAAGTATGTCTCCTCGAGTGTGTGGGCATGCAACTATGTCTTACCAGCGCTCAGCAAGGGGGAATTGGAGCAGTGGTTTGGGTAGTTTGAGCTGCTGTTCCTTCACAGCGTACGTCAGCACCTGTCTGTCAGAGTAGTGTCTGTACGGCTGGTTTCCCAGCTCAAACAGCTCCCACACAGTCACCCCCAATGACCTGGAACGGGCAAAGAAAAGTGTGTTCACCACTCATATCCCAGATATGGCCTTCTTTATGTTATGCCACAAGTGTATTTGTGCTGTACACATTATTTCCCACAGAGTTTCACAATAAAATCAGAGGAAGTTCACAGGTAAAAATCTAAATATGAGAATCCAAAGTGACATTCTAGCAATATAATCTGCATTAAATCAAATACACACAAAGAATAAACAGTGCTAAACCTTTTCTATATTTTGATAAAGGTGATGTTGGTATAGTAGTGTTATCTCATTAAACTTGCAATAAAATTTCCTATTTGTCATAACACAAATAAATACACAATCTTTGACCAGGTACCAAAAATAATAATAATATTTGATAATTAAATAATTGTAAAACAAATTAATAACAACAACAAATAAATAAAAATAAAATAAAATAAAATAAAAAAATAAAAAAATAAAATAAAATAAAATAAAATAAAATAAAATAAAATAAAAATAAAATAATTTAATATCTCACCATATGTTGCTGGATTTTGTTTGGTCGACGACCAGAAGGTTTCCGTGGACCTCGTCTATGAGCTCAGGTGCAATCCAGCGCAGGGGCACCCAAATCTGGTCTTGTGTTACATAATAGTCATCCTATAGAAGAAGAAGAACAACAACAAAAACATGTTGGAGTACTGATAGGGTGACGAGGTAAAATGCAGTCAATAAAAATGAATTATCAAAAGACAGTCTGACCTTGTATCGGCTGTGAGAAAGGCCATAGTCTCCGATCTTAACTGACATTTCTGAAGTTAGCAGGCAGTTTCGCAAGGCCAGGTCACTGTCAAAACAAAGGAAACTGTCATCTAATACAGTACAACTAAGCTGCATAAACATACCCATATTTATTTATCTCCTTTAAATGCCCTGAAAACCTTTTTTCAATCTCAATTCGCCAAAGTTAGAACAGCTTTAGGTTATTTTACTTTTCAGTTTTCTATAGTTTTGTCTCTGACCTCCACACTGGTTTGAAGTGGGCGGTAATCAGTTTGAAAAAAGGTAATGTCATATACTTCCATGCACCAATTGGGATTTAGAAACATTTGGGTCAAAATGTGATGACATTTGCGGGATTTAATGGTTATTTTGCCACTGTCAGTCAAACTTGATATTAATACTTAAGGATGTTTTTTTCTTACTTTGATTGTTGCTTATTTATTCATAAACATTTAATGTTACAGTATAGAGTATTTAAAGGCTTTAAATTATTGCTGGAAGTTGTAGGATTAATATCTTTTTTTTACACCCAGGTCAGTATATTATGGGAAGCTTTCTTTAGTTATACTTGGGTGTCAGTGCTTGTTAAAAACATATCATATGTGCCATACTGTCAATGAATATGTCTGACAGCATTATGATTATCCTATGTAGCTATGGCATTATTTAAATCATATCTGTGTACATGTAAAGTATCATATAAAGACACAGACTAAACTAAGTCACTTTGTTTAATCTCACCTCCTCCTCCGCCTGGCAGCCACTGATTGGTTGCTATGGCAGCCACCACATGGCTGAGAGAGAGAGAGCGATAGGGGCTCGCCCCCGGCAACAAAATCACTGATGCTGGAGTTTGTGACAACTACTCAGGCAGCACCAGGATGTTGTTGCCCGGAGAGACCAGCAGGAGGCGCACCGGTTCCTTTCTAGGGCGTTAATATTCAGGCTGATGAAGGTAAATGGAGCGGGACTGACTGACATACTGCACCTGTGTATGAAGTTATATTTGTGGAGTTGCAGAAGCCCAGAGGCGATGTCGCACGCCATTCGCTGGAGGATCAAAGGGTCAGGGGTCTCGGAGTCAGCCACCCGACAACTGCGCAGATAGCTCTTCAGATCGCCCTGAGAGGAGACAGGTCGTAAGCTGCTCTGACCGTTTAAGAATAAACAAAAACAACAATGCACCAAGAAAGAAAATGATAAGAGATGTGGGAAGAACTGAATAAAGTGAATTTGATCATTAAATTGTGTCCCACCAGAGGGCAAAACTCCATGACCAGCAGATAAGGAGTGACCTCTGAGCACTGGGCCAGGCACTGCAGGAGGGCCGGGTGCTGGAGGGTTCTGGCAGAGGAAACGGGATTTGAGTAGGTATGAATGCACAAAGGCCGCACATACCGTACAATAAATAACCTGATCATTGTGTGATTTCTGACCGGTATGGCTGCACCTCCTCCAGGAACTGCATCTGGTCCTGGACACTGGCACTGGCCTTCAGCTCCTTTACCACCACCTGGGTGGTGCTGAGGCCCGCGTTGACCTCGCCCAGCAGGACCTGAGAAGTATACATATTTTTATACCAAACTCTAGGAATGTAAACCAGAATTTACTACAAACAGCATCAACACGCAATTACAAAGTGAGAAAAAAAAGCAGAACGTGAACGGTGCATCACGAACAAATCTAGACGTGTCACAGCAGCATGTACTGTACAGTAAATTGTGAGGAATTTACTGTGACTGTGAATTTCAACTCCTCTCCTTTAACACTAGTGCCAGAGATTAGCCTCGCTGGAATGAGATCATCATCACATTACGCTCGCATTCCTCACAGAGTAGAAAGCACATTGGAGTACAGTTAATATAGTAAAGACAGAGGCAGTTGAAAGAGTTAAAATGAGTACAAAAGGTGGTGTCTACGGATCCAGAAACCATTGGGTGATTGTATGTTTTAGGAACAAAAAAAAAAAAGCATGTTTCACCTTGCCAAACCAGCCATGTCCAATCTCCTTTAGATAGAGCAGACTATGGCGGCCGAGGTCTGATGATTTCAGCAGCTGGACTGGAAAGGAACGGTAAGAAAGACATGAGATTACTTTTAGACAGGCAAAAAAGGAGATGGTTGTAGTTGGAAAGAAGTCATTAAGAGAAAAAAAACAGAGATTTCAGAAAAGAAAAATGGAAGGTTGGGTCTTTCCTACAGGACAGGGAAACATCACAGACAGAGTTAAGAAGAGAAACAATAGAAACTCCTCTCAACCAAACAATGAATGCACATTTTCCTAAATAAAAAGTTGCATCAACTAAAGAGGAGAGATTGCCCAAACTTCCCAGCTACATTAAATAAGTATCTACAAGAGCCGGCTAGTCGTGCACAAATTCAAATACCTCCATGGATCCTCATATCTCAAGAATGGAGATGATGATGGTGAGTGGAAAGATGATGGCGGAGCAGTGGAGCGGCCAGCCGCTCTGAGCACCGTGACGGGGACTGAGTCCGAGTCCCAGGCAGGGATGAAGTACTGGTTCAGAGTGTGAGAACCAAGAGCCCGTGGCCCCAGCCCCAACCCCGGGCGTCTTAGCCTCATTGTGTGTATTTCAGAAAGAGCCCACGGTCGCAGTGTGTGTGTGTGTGTGTGTGTGTGTGTGTGTGTGTGTGTGTGTGTGTGTGTGTCTGTGTGAGAGCCTCGGCAGGATTTAACCCTCCGAGCCCTCGCACAGCTGAACAAGCTCGCCACACTGCCTCATCCTCCAACTGGGACACACGAAAACACACACACGCTGTCCTCGTCTGGAGCGCTCCAGCTGTCGAGCAAAATCCTCGGTTCCTACACAAGACTACATTTAAATCTACGGTCGAGCTGAGCGAGATAGAAACGTACACACAGCTTCGAGGCGGTGGAGCGATCTGCCGACGGGAGGATTTCTGCCCCGGGCGCTGAGATTTTTCTGGTCATGCATCGCGCCCGATGTGACCGTCACGCATGTTGCTAGTGTGCCGTCTGACGCGCCAGCTCTGTGTGCAGCTTCAAGACACCCAGTAGTGACATAAGGCCCACATAAAGCCCCCCCTGTCACCCCCGGACAGCAGCATTCCTCAGCCAAACGGGACACAAACACTGCTCTGTCAGACGCAGAAAAAGACCTCTGTCATCCGCACTCGCCACCCCTATCTCAAGCCTCCCCTCCCCGCTCTTAGGTCCTGGTGCATGCCACCACCCTTCCCCTGTCTCTCCTCATCCCGTCACAGACCCCTCACTGTATTCGGCCCATAATGCCAGTCCTCCACTGGTGCGTTCCATGGACGTTTCAGCCCGGCCTTATGCTCACCCACTGCCCAGCCGGCCTAAATCGGGGCCATTGTTTGGCTCGCTCGCTCACACGCTCATGCTGCGTCTCCTGGTACCCAGTGGACCAAATACACACACACACACACACACACACACACACACAAACACTCATGTGCAGACACACACAAGGCCCATTCTCCACTGGAACGCTGGGCAGAGGTTGTCACGGTGACAACAGACCCACACCGCCCCTCCCCGACGGAGAGAAATTAAAAAGTGGCATTATTCCGAATGTGGAATGTGTGAGCGTGAGTGTGCATTCCCGTCCCACTCGTGGCATTCCCAGAGAAGACGGTCGGGGTCCAGTGAGACTGTGGGATCGGTGGGCCCCGTGGAATGATACACACTCGCTTCATAACACTCACTTTGATTCATCGAGCCTCTGTAGTGGGTGTGAAGGCTTTGCACGACCTCTTGAATAAAAGATTAGACCAACAAGTGAAAAGCACAACTGTCGGATCAATGGCCAACGTTGTACTGTGTGTTCATACAGATGTATAAGTGATATAGACTACGCCATTCATGGTTAAACTATATAACTAGCGTTTCTGTTCAACATGCAATTACTAGGCTCATTTTCATCGTGTGTAGGTCAGTGTGGGGGTGGATCATTTATGACATGATGTTAATATGTATGGAGGAGCCTTGACATGCAGCTTATTGATGTAATACTTTTGAAATAATGTCATTCCTGCCATTTCCTATCCTCCTATCAATCTTTTTGCATGCTTACTAATTTGTCAGATATTAGCAAAGCAATGGAGAGGCTGCAAAAAGTATACATTCCCAATACTTCCATTGCACAATACGTACATGTGAAAAAGTTAATATAATAATATGTTTTACTGTGTTTACATAAGATAGGAGGAATGAATAATTCTCTCTGACTCAGTGAAAGGAGGCACTCTCGTCTCCTTTCGCCATCCATCCATTCCTCGCCCTGCAACACCTGCTCCAATCATACAGCGGTAGCTATGGAGGACAGAGGGGAGGCTGGTGATTGGCTGCGAGCCTGAGGCTGCCTTGTCCAATCATTGACGGAGCTCACATCCTGGGATGCGGAGCCCCAACTCACCTCCCTTCTGGCTGAGCAGCACAGCGCAGCGCAGACAGCCAGTGAGTCATGCAGGGAGAGAGAGGATCTGGCTTACACCAAGACTCACACACACACACACACACACACACACACACACACACACACACACACACACACACACACACACACACACACACACACACACACACACACACACACACACACACACACACACACACACACACACACACACACACACACACACAGACACACACTCTAGTCCACATACATGATGCGCGCACACATTTTAACAGGCTGGGTTTGAGGCAGAATGACCTGAAGAAGAACAAACAGGCTGTGACGATGCTGAGGAGGATCATGGATGTAGAAATTAAACACACCAACATGATATGGACGTGTGTTGAAGTACTGACGTTGGATTATGTAAGAAGTAAAATAGCAGATTCATGTTAAAGGGATAGTGCGGGTGTTTTGAAGTGGCGTTGTACGAGGTACTTATCCATAGTCAGTGTATTACCTACAGTAGATGACGGTCGGCACGCCCCCAGTTTGGAGAAGCAGACAGGAGTTACCACACAGAACCAAAGTAATGTACTGCTGTGGACGGAGCCGGCAGCAAAATGTATTTTAGCCACCTAAAAGAAAGGCTCACCTAAAAAAATCAGTTTAAGTGTACACTATATTTAGAATATTTTCACCGCTTTACCTTGCTGTCAGACAGCCCTTTTCGACAGGGAACTGAAGCCGTTACGGCCTATCCATCTGTTCTCTCGTCAAAGCCACCAGACTCCATTGTAAAAAACTGTAATTTTACCTCGCAGAACACAGGGGTTGCCGGTCCACCGCTGCCTCGATCGGTTAGTTTGTTTGTGATATTGTGTGACTCTGGTGATTCCGAACTAACCAAAGTCACACAATAACACAAACAAACTAACCGACTGAGGCAGCGGTAGACCAGCAACCTCCGTGTTCTGTGACCCCTGGATTGTGCGAGGTAAAATTACGTTTTTTTTTTTTTTAATGGAGTCTGGTTGCTATGGTGAGAGCATAGATAACAGTTTCAGTTCCCCATCTGAAACGTAGACTGGACAACGTGTTCTCATCCCAACTCGTCATATACTGACGCTGTGTCAGATCCCTCGGCGTCACTCTTTTTGGTCGCAGTTAACACGTGCTTAATGTTGTGATGTAAACAAAACACTTAGGTTCAGGCAATAAAACCACTATAGTTAGATTTAGGAAAAAACAACATGGTTGGGCTTAAAAACTACTACATTTGTACAGTGGAAATGATACTGAACGTTGTGAACACGGGACATGAACGAACAACTGATTGGAACGTGACGCACGGGACACAAACAGCGGTCTCCTGGATGAATGCCTTGTGTGTGTTGGACCGATCCACCTCCCTTCCCACCTGCCCGCCCGCCCGCCACGTGTCTTTTCGCTCTTAAAACTACGCCACCACACTCCGTGCGCACTTTCCCAATGCTAAAGGGTGCCTTAAGCGTCGGTATCTGACGCCCTGGGAATGAGAACGGGCTGGACTGGATAGCTTTCCCACGGCAAGGTAAACTGCCGAAAATGCTAAATATAGCGTAAACTTAAACTGATATTGATTTTTTTAGGCGGGCCTTTCTTTTAGGAGGCTAAAATACATTTTGCTGTCGGCCCCGTCCACAGCAGTACATCGCTTTGTCTGTTTCTCCAAACTGGGGGCGTGCCGACCGTCATCTACTGTAGGTAATACACTAATTATGGACAAGTACCTCATACAACCTCACTTCAAAACACCAGAAATATCCCTTTAATGTAAAGCAGAATGTATTTACCAACACACACAGAACCCCGTAAATAATGTACACTAGGTGGTCAGATTCCCTCCTCTCCACTGGGCTGCAGTTTTCACATAGAGCATGTTTGTCGATCTCTAAATACATTACCCAATGGACAGATGTATGTCCCTTGTTGAGAGAGAGGGCATGAAGAAGAGTCATATAATACAAGATAACAAATGAAGGAGAACATGTCTGCTTCAACTAAGGTAGACAAAACGTTTTATCTCAACCAAATCTATTGAGCCGGTAAGGTGTTACATAATTCACGTGTGCTAAGCTCCAGTGAAGGAACAACCTTTTTTAATAGCCTGTTAGTGTGGCAGACATGTACTCTTTCTTAAAGAGCTGGAAATGAATAAGGACTACAGAGATATGCAATACAGAAAAGAGAGAAGATGAGAGAAAAGAAGAAAGGAAAAACACCAGGAAGCAAGAACTAAAATTAAAAACCAGGTCAATAAAAGTCCAAGCAGAAATATCTTTGAGGTGTTGACGGTGTTGTGTAGTTTCTTACTGGATCTGCCGGGCTGTTTGGACACCGGCAGGGAGACCTCAGTGAGGGGAAGGATGTAGACCTCGGGGCCATTCTGGGAGGAAGGCGAGGCCAGGGCGGAGAGATCTGCCTGGTACTCCTCTCCCTCAGTGTTTTCAAACTCCTGGTGCAAAGACACACGCTGGGATTAGTCATCCACTCGCAGCCATCCTACCACTGAGATAGTGGGAGACAATGGTTCAACTGTGAGGGCATTCAAATGCACTGAGGCACGCCCACCAAGCTATATGCATAAGTCATGTACGTTGCGGGGCGTATTGTGTGGGTCACGACAAAGACGCTGTAGGGGGAACACACTAATGTGTGTGTTCAAACTGTATACACAAAGCCCGTCTTTCTTTCCCTCTGGCTTTTCTTTCTTCCTCATATACACTCACATATACAAACCAAGGTTCCTATCACGAAACAATCTAAAACTTAAGTCAAACAACTGCAAAACAAAATTATTTCACATTCATCTAGTTTCTGTGTTTGTTTGTACAAAAGTAGAGAAAAAAGTACATTTTAGCCTTATTTATGAGGACTTCTTATTCTCGAAGGATGTTTTTGTTTTGGAAACCAAATCACCACTTGCATCATGTCAAAAATATGTGAAAGGAAACACCAGTGTGGTGTCCTGATTATTTGGAGCTTCATGATTTAAACCGTGCTGTTATATGTGACAGTACAGGACATTGCATTAGTACTGTACATTCTAAGGTTTATAAGGACTGAAAAATGATGATTTATTACACAATAATGTTGCAAAAATACACAAAATACCTGTTCTGAACTGTGATCAATAATAATCACTAGCCCAAAACTTTCTATTGAATGTTTCCCATCACACCACCATGTAACTGCAGTTACATCCTCTACTATGCACAAAAAAAAAAGATAACCAGAACTAACATATACTGTATACTGCATATACTGTTTTATTAACAATAGAAAAGGTTAAAGGTGCTAAATGCGAGATTGGGAGCATTTCTATAGCCTTTGCACGGCTCTCAACATGGTCGGTCAAAATGGCTGAGCCGGCGGTTTGCGGTCATGTCTAGAAGATAACCCGCAGATTGCGAAAACTTGCAAAAACATGCAAATACTCTTGTGAGACCCACTGCCTGACGACCTATCCTAACCTTTACTATTCAAGGTCAGGGTCAACCTTTACCATCTTGCAAGAGTTTCCAAAATTGTGGGTTACCTTCTAGACACGACCGCGGCTCGCAGCTAATGATGCTAACAGCGCTAACAGCGCTAACAGTGAAAAACAATGGCAACACTGCTGACAGAGCCAACAGTGTTAATCTGGGAGGGAACCGGAGGGTGGGTGGTACGCTTCCGCAATGGCGCACTCGGTTGTGTCGACGTTATCAGCTGTAACTGCCGTATGAGAGCAGTGCAGAGCGGCGGCCGTGAGCTGGACAGTGGGGCACGCTCACATGCACGAACATGCACTAAAAGCATGCATGGCTGGCCCAGCGATGTCACAAAAAAGCAAGGTGAAGCTCAGATTACAACACACACAGAGGGAGAGTCACTTCATTCTCTGCTCAGGTAGACATTACTCCTTTATATCTTTACAGAGCAAACTACTCTCAAATAGGAGCAAGAGAGAGTAGGGACTATCATCAGCTACGCAGAAAAAAACTCTGATCCTTTAACTGCAGATTCACCCCCCCCTACCGCCCTACTAGGATGGATGAGGATGAGAGGAAGTGGAAAACAGTGACCCTCTCTCTTTCCGTCCCTGTAGCCTACACCATATATCCCACATCCTCTGCTCTCTGTTTCATCCCTACTTCTCTTCTTTCTGCCCCTATCCATCGTTGCTCCGCACTCTACTGCAATGTCCTTGCTCTCTAATTGTAGTGTGTCCCTAATATAGAAACCCCCATACAGCATGTATGAAAAGTGCGGTCACTCTGGGCTGTGAGTGAGGCTTGAATTGTGTTAATTGAGATCCCAGTATTTTCTGGAAATTCTCACTAAAATCTACTCTTTTCCTGGAAGGAATCCAGTAGGAACCCCACATTATTAGCATACTGTATGTGTGCTTGTGCTCTGTGCCTCACTGCTGAACAACACACTGTCGATGTGACAGATTTGACTTTGCCCCTTCAGCTCAGACTCCAGAGCGGCCTCCGGCAGCAGCAGCTATTTGGTCATTGTTGAAAACGCAAACCTCCATGTAAATAGATGACTCTTTGTCATGGACAGACCCAGATCCGGCTTCGCTGTCGCAATTGACCTGCAGTCAGTCGAGCTCCGCGCCTGGCAGCAGCTGCTTCTCCTCTGGCCAGGAACAGAGCTTCGCCTCGCTGCTCCGCAGGTCCCCGCTGGGAGCCAGCACAACGCTGCTGGAGGCCCAGGCCGTATTGCTGGGCCCGCTGGAGGGAAGGAAGGCATGGGAGAACCAGAACCAGGACTGCGCGGGGCAGACTGTCAGACCCTGCTGCACTAAAATGAGAGGTCTTCTAAAGGGAATCTGGTGCTCAGAAACTTGTCCACTGGGACCGCCGAAATCGTCACAAAATGAAAGTTCCTCGTAGTTACCGTGACTACATACAATGTGTCCGTGAAGATTGTGACCCAATGTGACAGTAATGTTACCTTTGAACAGACGTAGCATATCTAAGTATAACAGGAAAGGGGAAAGTTGACCGAGGAAGCGCAAAAGGGCGGGACTTAGACGGGGTCAATTATAACCTCAGCAGGTCAGCACTAAGGACGGTCATACACATGAATTAGTCATTGAGGCAAGCTTATGCTGCATTTGTGATGATTTCCTTGTCTGTATAATTGTTTAGGTCACAGCAGACATGGAATGTCTCTTGAATTTCATTTAATAAATCAGGTCTTTCAGTCAAAGCCCCTCTTGATGCTGTTCTAACCGCGTCCTTCCACGCGAAGCAACATCCCACAGAGATTCAAGGCCATCTTGTTAGCAGTTTCTAAGACTGTGGCTATGTTGGGCTGGCAATGGTGCTCTGTTCACAAGCACTGAGCCATCCATCCATCCCCTGGTTAATGAACTGTTACAAGCCTATCTCCCACTTGCAGCAACCACAGAGGTAAAGAAAGGAGAAAAAGATGAAGAGAAAACAGGAGGAAATGAGAAAGGAGGAGAGCAGGAGAGTGGGTTTCAGGATGGACTAATATGAAATATTTGAATGGCTCATTGTGTGTGATTACAGGTGTCCTAAAACACCACTGTGTGTGTGTGTATACATATAGGAATGTGTGTTTCTCATTCAAGAGAACCATCTGCCACTCTCCTCAGAACGAAGTGTGAAAGCGGAGCACCTGGCTGTGAGTCAGCGTTGCATAGCTCCCCAGAGAGCCTTCAGTTTAGAAAGCACTTAATACCCAGCCTCACACTACGCGCTCCAGTAAGAGCACCGCGATGGAGAGAGGAATAATGGAGCTTTTTGGACGGCGCAGCCGTGCGATTTTTGCAGTCCCACACGAATGCACACCTTACAAGGGAGCCGTTGAGTGACAGGCCGGTGCCAAAGAGAAGGGAAGACGAGGGGGAAACCATTCTGTGAAGTTTGCTGCCAAACTCAGAGAGAAAGAAGAAGATTTGATGGTTTGTCTTGTGTGGAATTATAATATGATCAAGACAACAAGCATAATGTTTTATTCACTAAAGTAACAATTTGTTTTGTAAAATTTTAGCATAACCCAAATAAATTAAGAATATTTTTTAATTCAAATTGCCTAAGAACTGTCATACTAGCTTGTCAAGAAGGAGGTTAAATAACGCTCCAAACTTACGCTAAATTTTGGCGAGGAAAAACTGGCATGGCCATTTCAAAGGGGTCCCTTGACCTCTGACCTCAAGAAATGTGAATGAAAATGGGTTATATGGGTACCCACGAGTCTCTCCTTTACAGACATGCCCACTTTATGATAATCACTTGCAGTTTTTGGCATAGTCAAGTCAGCACACTGACAGCTGTTGGGCTTGAGTTTGCCATGTTATGATTTGAGCATATTTGTTATGCTAAATGCAGTACCTGTGAGGGTTTCTGGACAATATTTGTCATTGTTTTGTGTTGCTAATTGATTTCCAATAATAAATATATACATGCATTTGCATAAAGAAGCATATTTGCCCACTCCCATGTTGATAAGAGTATTAAACACTTGAAAAATCTCCCTTTAACTCTCCATCTTGAACAGATAAAAAAAATGTGCGATTAATTTGCGCTTAATCACTTTGGACAATCATGCGATTAATCGCGATAAAATATTTTAATCGATTGACAGCCTTGGTATTGAAACAACATAGTCAGGGTGGCATAGTGCTTTACGACTGTCACTCTGCCCCGCTGAAGTGTCCATGAGAAAGATATTGATTGTTTTCCAGCTCGAGGGCAGCTGTACTGTAGCTGCACTTTCACCCTGAACTCTCCGATGACACGGTGCTATAACACAATACCTCTGCAGGAATCAATGCATATTTAAATCCACCAGGCTCAAGGTAGGGCCGTGGTTTACAGTATCATGACAAAATAAGTCAACAATTGCTGTTTTAGCAGCTAGAGACATCCTTCTGTCATTAGCAGACACAGACCCAGACTCCCGCCGGTCCTGCAGGTTATTAAAATACACGTTCACATAATGAGGCGACCTGGCGTGGGACAGACACACACACATAAGAAAAGTCCAGAAGTTGTTAATGGTGCCTCCTCTGTGCTGTGCCTCATTAGTGACACTATTATCCCTGCAGCAGCGTCTACCTCCCACAGGCTGCTCCCACTGTTCAGTGTGAACGCTGAAGCACAGACCTGACTCTCACCACATACATGAACAAAAAACAAGCTGCTCCGCTCTCATCCCTCTCTCCTGTCTTTTCATTCCCTCCATTCCTAGCCCCGTAATTCATGCAAGGAATTATTCAAATTGCAAAATGATCTTGCATAAGTGATCTTAACAGACGGCTGTTCAGTCGGGGCTGTAATTTATCCTTTCCCCAGCTAAAAGAGCTACAAACATTAAAATGCAGGACCAAAATGAAAAATATGTTTTGATGCTAATGCCGTAATATGAGCAGCGAGTTAATGAGGGAACTAGTAACGACAAGGAGCAGCCAGTACAGCGCCTGTCTCTGGGGTTTCTCCTCCCTCTCCCTCTCCATATGCCCCCCCGCCTGTGTCAGTCTCTGTTAGCCCTCAGCCGCTCAGTGCAGCGCTGATGTTTGACACAGCATGGCTGAGTCATGCTGGCAGCTGAAGGCAACATAGAGACAATGTTTGGCAGCCTGGGATGGGTGAGGGAACCAGGGTACAAGGCCTTAGTCCTTCAGCATGTACAGTAAATGTAATTCAGGGAGTTGTATCAATAGGATCATGATACTGAAATCTCCTGAGAATCAGTTCTAACGTGAAATATTAACACCGTACCAAAGTGTTTCCTCTAGTCAACCGCAACGGTTAGTTGATTAAGCGATTACTTGATTGACAGAACATTAATTGGCAACTCTTTTGATAATCAAATAATAACTTTAAGGCATTTTTTAAGCAAAAATGCCAAACATTTTCTGGTTCCAGCTTCTCAAATGTGAGGATTTGAAGCTTTTTCTCTGTCATACAGGAAAGTAACCTGAATATCCTTGGGTTTTGGACTGTTGATCGCACAAAACAACATATAAAAAAGGCGCCACCACCAATTTTTCACAATTTTCTGACATTTTATAGATAGAAAATAATCAGCAGATAATGGAAATAATCGTCAGTTGCAGCCCTTACATTTTTATTATGACATTTTTTAAGGAAATTTAAAAAAATCTTTTAATATACCAAGTGAAGGACAGGAATGCTCCTTTTCAGTTTTTTTTGTATTTAAATTGGCACTCAAACTTGACACATTTATTGTAGAACTGAAGAAAATTAACTGATTAGTCAATTTACAGGATATCAGTGGGCAACAATTTACTCATTTAAGTAATTAAATCAATCAAAAATCAAAAATTTGCTCTTTCCAGGATTAACATTTCTCTGTTTATCCTTGTAAATGGAATATTTTTGAGTTTTCAATTGTTGGTTGGGCATTGCAAAACATTTTTACACTTTTTTTTGGTTGACATTTCATAGACTAAGTGATTAACTGAAGAATAAAATCAACAGATTACTCAACAATAAAAGAAAAATCTTTAGCTGCAGCCCTACTTTATTTCAACCTCAATTCGGCCTTTACTTAGTGGCACACTAAAAAGAGGTTAAATGACACTTTATTAAAAAATGTGCAAGGCTTTTAGATGTTTTTTTTTTTCACGTCTGTATAATGTGTATTAGTACTAGAAAACACGCATTTGATACCTTACAAGTATCACTTCCTTTTCTGTTATTTTCACATCTACCTCACAGATTCCGATCCACAGTGCACACACATACAGTTGTGCTCTCCTCACCACGTCCAGCGGGGGGCAGCAGTGAGCTCACCTTGAAGCCGATGTCGCCCTTCTTGCAGCAGAGGCAGGCCAGCATGAGGAAGACGAAGGTGAAGAGGCCGGAGAAGGAGACAGCGAGCACCGCCAGGGATGAAGGCCACGACAGCTCGCTCAGCGGAGCCCCATCTGCAACATGGGGAGGATGACGCCAGTGTTAAAAGGGTGGAGCCGCACAGAGATCAGATGGCAAACTGCAGTCATACAGGAAATTAAAAGCTAAATGGAGACAAAGGTGATTTGTACACACACAGATGACTTGTGACCGTTTAATTGGCAGCTTGAAGAAAGAAGCATGAGACTCATAATTTGCATTCTCTTCTGCTTCCTATTCTTCGCTAGAATCTGTAACTCTGAATAGGGAATCAGGTTCCTGTGGCTTAATTACAGCAGTTACTATGCACTCTGAGTCATCGAGGCAAAGAGTTTCACACCACCCACAAACAAAATGACTCCCTCTGGATAATAATTGAATAAAGCAGCGGCAGAGTAGGTGTAGTGGCTCGTTCTGTCTAAATGTAAACAACCGATGAATGAAAATGCTTACTGTGAATCTATGATCTGCTTCTCATTTTCTGAAACGCCCTGCAAAATTGCCCTCAAAGCAACGATTCAAAACACAACCCATAATTCATTTAATTGGAGTAACTGCTTTCCAGAACAATGCACACAATGACATAAATCATAGCACACAATGAGACGTAGTTATGTTTTGAGTGCAAAGCGTTTTGAAAAAGGTCTAATTCAACCGCAGTGTATCAAAGAAATGTTTTGTGTGGGTCTGTGACCAATAAGCAGAGAGCACACACACACACACACATGCTCATTGGTGATTGTGCGTACTTATTTCGGGCTTCGTGCGAGTTATTCACCATCTGTCATTGTTTTTCTTTTGTGCATATGTGCAGCACACGTGTGTCAGTTTGTCTTTTAGCCTTCAGTAGCTGAGGACATCCATATAATCTGATTTACGGTTTTAAACCTCCTGCCAGGACAGATGAAAGAGAGGAAGAGATTGAAACCTTCACTGAAAACATTCATTCTTCACTCCATACATACATGACTTTTCATTAACATCCACATCGAAGCCCACTGCATTCATCTTTAACCAAACATTTGTACACCTGTAGCATTCAAACAACAAATGGTTGAGGGACTCAACCTCAATCAATGAATTTTTTTGGACACTCAAAGGTTATTGTACTACATCACCTAACCACTGCCTGCATTAGCCGTCTACTGGGAGCGATGAGGAGAGCATCAATATAGCCTCCATCTCATAGCACACCTCTGGAGAAAATAAAATGTGCACATATATCTGACCTTCATATTTAATGCTTTAAAATGAGCTCATGGAGCATTGATTTTCTCATTTGTCTGTATGTATTATTAAGGGTCCCATTCTGTTTACTAATAGTCCCTTCACACTTTTTAACTAGTCACTATTTCTACTTTAAGTAGAGTGCCCTAATGTCACTTTCATTAGGGGAGGGATCGCCTCTCGATGGAGCTGCTTTATGGAATATTTTAATTTAAGGGGTATTATACCAATTCAGTACTGGGCTTCCACGTAGTTGAGCAATTTGTGAAAGACAGATAAAGAGAACAATCCTTGACTTTAAGTCCCTAGTATTGTTCAAGCTCCAAAAAAGCTGCAAATGTCCTACGATTCCCACAACGCACATAAGAAGTGGATGTAGTCACCGTGACGTCACCCATTGTTTGTTGACTGCCATTTTGAAGCCTCGAGTTCGGCATTTTGGCTTTTTGCAACCGGAAGTGACACAAGAGGGTGGAGCTAAGTTCAACCGAACGCTGAATAAGACATTTTCAGGCGACCAAAAGGTTATAATTAACTTTCCTGAACTGAAAACACACTGTGAAAGGGTTAAAGTTGTAAGACAAAAACACGGACAACTCCCAGACCGGACAACGCCGTGTTAGCGACCTGTCAATCACGAGGTAGCACCGCCCTAAAGCATCCCCTGCTTTATGGTCTATTTGACTCTAAATGGGACCTTAATTTACTAAATGAACATCATGCTGTATGGAACAAGACTTGAAACTAGCGATTGAGACCATATACTCATGTTTACAATGTTTACTGAGGTAATAAATCAAGTGAGTAGGCTCATTTTCTCATAGATTTCTATACAATCAGACATCTTTTTGCAACCAGAGGAGTCGCCCCATCCTGGCTATTAGAAAGTTACTTCAGCATTGGCTTCACGTTTCAGACCCGGAGGCTGTCGCAAGGTAAATGCCCATATCTTTCAAAGTCCATGCCTCCATTTTGAAAGACAGGCTGTGTGTAAAAAATGACTATGACATCATCGGGGTTATTTTCGCAAACTATAGACAGCTCCCCCCAGAGACACAAAAGACGTCACACAACTGTTTTCAAAGGATAAGCAAGTAAGCTAATCTTCATGAGATAAATCAGTTGAGTCGTTATTAAGACATTAAGGCGTTTTATATGATGGTAAATTTAAATACTTTTTGGTTAGTTCCCCAAAGTAAGCTCACACACATCTTAAGAAATGTTTTGGTGGTCGGAAATTCCCGGCTAAGAGCTTTCCCTTTTTATAGACAGCAAATCCATTATTTCTTATTTTCCCATGTTGTTTAAATAAACCTTATTTATGCATCTCTGTTACGAGTTCTCATTAACGGTTACTCTCACAACATGTATTCTTGTAAAAAAAACAGAAAGTGAATATTTTGAACTCCTCTGTCATCGTAAGCACTATACCCCACAAGTAAACTTAACTAGCCAACCACAGCAATCTGGCAGAACTCCCCCATCTGTCAGCAGCACACTGCATTATGCCAACATGTCTACTTCTGAAATGCCCATGTCCCAGGCCTCCATGTTTACTTCCTTTCTACATGTGCTGTAAATCTATCTATCATTAGCCTCGTTTTGACCGCAGGAACTTTTCCCTGTAACTAGGGACCTTTTGAGGAACTCATTGCGTTCCGACCGCAGGGACCAGGGTCTAAATTCAGTCCAGAGATATTTTCCGGAGCCTTTTTACAGACTAAAATGGCCCTGGTCGGGGGCAGTACTTTCTGAAAGTACAGGAACTTTTGGATTGCAGGGATGACCGTCGCTTACGGTAAAACACGCGCACAGCGTCGCCGCTTCAACTGTACCACTTCATTCATAAAAACAAGAAAGTACTCTAGTATCGATTTAGGACCATTCTAGGACGAGGGGAGAGTATTTCTCTTTGTTTGACAACATTAAAAGTACGGCTGTCAAAGTTAACGCTAACGATAATAATGCAAAATCGTTTTAACGTCACTAATTTTCTTCAGGAAAGAGGCTAAATAACGCTCCAAACTTGCGCTAAATTTTGGTGAGGAAACCGTCATGGCCATTTTCAAAGGGGTCCCTTGACCTCTGACCTCAAGATATGTGAACGAAAATGGGTTCTATGGGTACCCACGAGTCTCCCCTTTACAGACATGCCCACTTTATGATAATCATATGCAGTTTGGGGCAAGTCATAGTCAAGTCAGCACACTGACAGCTGTTGTTGCCTGTTGGGCTTGACTTTGCCATGTTACGGTTGCAGAGTGTGTTTACCGTTGCGAGCAGCCCTCGCCCCATGTGATGTTGCTTTTTCATATGTCAGCGAACTAATATGTCTAATCTTCGCAGGCTTTTAGACCGCTACGGAAACACAGACAACAATGGGCTGAAGGAATCTCTTAGTTCCTTGAAAAGTAGTCTCAGGACTAAAATTACCAGGAACTTCTTGGTGGAAACCCGGCTATAGCCTGTTAAAGAAGAGGACTGGCATACTCCAGGATTCCCTTCATTTCTCTATCCTTGTGAGGACAACACAAGCATGGCACTCCTGTGCCCATTGGGTCCACCAGGAATTGTGGCATGCGATGCTTGTGTGTGCGTACTTTTTCCAGCTCACTGACTGAGACTCTGCGGTCCTGACCCATTTGGCTGTGGGGAACACGCTGTTCCAGACCTGACAGCTACTGTGGCCCAAACAGCACAGCCATCCAACCAAAGCTCGACCCTGAGGTCACGGCCACAAAGCCTTCACACACACACAGAATGAAAACAGACAGGCACAATGCATCCAGGTTCCTACTTGAAGCCTGGTTTAAGAACTACAGCATGTGTGTGTGTTTTTGGGCACTGACCCGCCAACACATCACCATGGTAACAACCTTGCTGGCCAACACATATTAGTTGATTGGCGTTTACGGTGCGATGAACCTTATGCCTCCTCTATATTTCCCCACTTTTTGGAAGAAACGCATTTTTTGCTGGTGCCTCGTACACCGGCACGCCCTCCTGTCTGTATTATGCTGCAACAGCTTGTGTGTCTGTAATGTCAAAGTGACTGAAGTGGAAAAGATGGAGAAGCTAGCCCAAGCAGCGCCCTTTCTGGATCCACCACACATACCACAACACAAAGCCTGCGTGGGCGGTGACAGGACACATTGTGTAGAGGCTGATAGGGGAAACAGGGACGAATATTCACATCCAAGAATCAATACAACTATCATAAACACGCATTCTTCCTCTCTGCCATTACGCAGATAAATTAGCTTGATTTCCAATGGAGATTCAGCACTTTATAAGAGTGTTATTCAGCCATTCAATGGAAGCTGGTAAACATTTTTTTAAGCAATATGCTGCACATCAGTTATTGATGGATGGGTGGATGGATGTGAGGAAGGAGGACAGAGTAGAGAGGAAGCACACTGTGCAGATCGTGCCAGAAGCAGTGATGTCACATGCTGAATTAGAGGGAGTGGTGACTCAGGGCTCACTGAAGGACACAACATAAAACACAGATACACATGTTGCAATTTCTATTAAGTCGGCCGTCATGACGTGCAAGCCCAAGGGCTGATCAATGGCTGGTTTCTGGCTAGTGTTATGCCCCTACTACACACCATCTTTCTATACTTTTTTCAGCGATGATCATCTCCTTCAAAAATACATCTCTTCATATTAACTTTTAAAAGCGACAGAATGCAACTCTTCACCTTGAAGTAAAAAGTGTACGATCTTGCTCACTTCCTCCTTAGTTGGTCACGTTCCCACCACAAAACCTCATTCATCTCGATAAGCTGTCTACCTTGAAAAGCTATCGAGTCCGAGGCCGAGGTAACTGGCAACTGTCAAGCCTCCACTGATGAAGCAGATGGTGAACACAGGCGCTAAACAGTGAGCCGAACTTTTACTCTTTCACAGATAATGAAGGTATCATGGAAATTGGCAATCCACCACTACTGTTTCCTGTGAAGTAGTAACAGGGGGCCATTTGTCCTTCTACATTCGGAGCTGTGTTTGCATTCATAAGATCCACATTTACACTAGACTCTGACAAGAGTGTACCTCTGTGCCTCTTCTATTTGAGATTCTACTAGACAGCTGGTATCAAGCTGAACTATCTCTAAGCGGGCGTTTGGATCGAAAAAACAGCCAGCAAGTATTTACAAGTGCATGATTGGCTGAGAGTGGACTCCAGGGCAGACATAGCTTGGGGGAATCCCCCTAAAATATTTGGAGAAAGTTGCAGAGACAAACGACGTTTGTGCTTCTTGCTCATACTTTCACCACCATGATCAAAACAAATGGTTTGAAAATGCATGAATAGATGGAGGATCAAAAATCATCATCATCCTGCAATTGTTGGTATACCTACGATTTGGCAGCTTTACTCATAAAATCAATTTTTTTGTATGTAGTTTTAACTACAACAGACCTTAAGTAAGTCGTCATTCACCACCAGAAAGTCTTATATGGTCATCCAGAGGGAAATCAGTGGCACTATTTTCATAAGTGCGACATTTGAGGAATTCATCTCCCACTCTCTCTGAAGAACTGTGAGAGAGCGACGACCCGGGAACCTCCATAAATATTTGAGGAGCACACATTACTTCAGCAGCTGCACGGCGAAATGAAAATAAAGCACTTAAAGCCGGGCTCATGCCCGCTTTATTAAAAAGCTGTCTTCAGGACTGGAGGAAGATGAGCCATGTCCTGACAAACGGGAGGGGAGAGCGATGGAGGCACCACCGCAAATTCAGGCCGACGATGAGGAAGACGCAGTGGGATGAAGGGAGGGAGGAAAAGATGTGTGGGTGTAAAGAGGATGAATGAGTAGGCCATTGCTGTTGCTTTGCATTTCTCAAAAGTGAGACTTATCAATATTAAGTGTGACTTTGCACTCCCGCTCCGGATCGGTTTCACTCAACTAATCTGTGACTCCTTCAGCTTGGATTAATGAAGCCTGGTTCGTGCTGTCAGATTATGGCCACACAGTGTATTACCAGGCTGAGCAGAGGGATGCACATTTCAAGTCATCTGTGGCAGAAAAGAATTAGCAGCGTCTTTCACAGTCACAGAGCAAGAGCTGATAATGCATGTTTCTCAACATGCAGCTAAATAAAAGCCATAAAATGCAATAGCGCCTGCTGCTGAAATACCACACACACTGACAGAGAGTAATAAACCGAGCGAGAGAAATGTAGACGGGGGCTCAAGGAGGGCGCAGGAAAGCTAAGGAATGCTCCAATTCAATGGTGTGTGTGTGTTCATGCATGTTATGTACGAGATGACAATGTAGTGCGTTAAGCACAGCCACTGAGCTTTTCATGGTACATCATAAATAAAGCATGCACCAGCGAGGTAGGGCTTTCTGTTGCTGTGCAGCTGTAGCTGAAGCAAGTGAACGTCACGTCTACAGCTGCTGGGATATTTACTACCCGGTTTACACGATAGAACTCATCCTGCATTCAACAAATCTGTTCCAAAGGGACATGTGTGGGAGAGGTAGAGAGGACAAACAAGTGTAGGGAAGGCTGCAGAGAGCAAATAGGGATTTTATTCGAGGCACTGTGGCCTCCCACACTTGTATCGCGGCCAGGGCCGAGCCATGTGTTTGTATTCACACATGAACCCACACAGAAAGCCCAGTCAAGGTGTGCACTGGGCTGCATGGGATAACTTTGGAGTTTCCGTGGTAACTAAGAGCAGTGGGCTGTTGTTTCTGCTCCTGACAGCAGCGACCCCAAGTCCATGAAGAGGAGCTTGAACGCACCACAGATAATGTTGTATACTTTGACACAAACCTGCAGAACGGAAGTCTCTCTCCCTGTGAGTTCTCGTCTTTACTTCACTTTCTCTCTTTCTTGCCGGTGTGGTTGCTATGCATGCACAAATGCGCACACACACACACACACACACACACACGCACACACCGCTTCTTGTTTTTGACCAAGAGACCAAGTAATGACAGTGCTGCAGGGCGGGCAGCGTGCCAAACTACACACCACTGCAATCAAATCGTCTTGAGAAAGAGTGAGGGGGAGACAAAGAGGAGAGTGTGAGATACAGTTTCAGCTGCAGTTGGTATTCATAGGCTGGATACAAATAGGGACATACATTATGAAGCTATTATGTCGTGTAAAAGTCTCCATTTAATGTGTGGTCAGTGGCCACAGACTGAGCTTTGTGTCCATTAGGAAGGCTACGTTGACTTACAGTAGAATCATGTCCAC
Source organism: Sebastolobus alascanus (assembly GCA_916701645.2). Classification (NCBI taxonomy): domain Eukaryota; kingdom Metazoa; phylum Chordata; class Actinopteri; order Perciformes; family Sebastidae; genus Sebastolobus; species Sebastolobus alascanus. The sequence continues at coordinate 827,155 of CAKAOJ020000158.1, read as the reverse complement.
AATGTACTAATGACTAAGCTGCATGGAATATACAGCAAAAAGACTGTGGGAAGTTTTAGGGCGCTTTCACAAGCCAACATTTAGTCCGTTTTAATCGAACTCTGGTGCGGTTCGTTTGGGCAGTTGTGAACGCAGTAGTCGTACTCTACTTAACCTATGTGAAATGACCAGGAAAACTGTGTGGCCACCACAAAAACAGTTAGATTTAGGCAATATAACTACTTCCATAGGTTTAGGAAAGAAAAGATCATGGTTTGGGTTAAAATAATGTTACTTTTACAAACTGCCTGCAAACTGCAAACTACCTCCCTGATTGTACAGCGCAGTACGACAGAACCGCTAAAGGTCTCAACGAGTCCAGAGATGCAACTAAAACCTAATAGAAATAACATGTGACATTATTGACATTTGACACAAAACTTTTTGTGGGGGTAAACAGGCAGTCAGCAGTTTAATTGTTAGGATTATTTAAACTTCATTGAAATGGTAAAACAATAAGTATTGAACAAGTATTTACACTGAAGACAGTAGGCTTTGCGAAAAACTAGGGTCCTACATGCGGTCCTAGGACTGCGGTCCTGAAACTGCAGCTTCCTCTATTGCAGGAATATGCTACTCATTTGTTGAGATGAACACAGGTAAACGACAGGTAAACATGAGTGGGAGAGGTCTGAACTGGACTTCTGCAGAAGTCCGATGTTTGACATCTGGGCCAAAAGGAACATACAGAAAAAGCTGAATAAAGTCCACAAAAATAGTGGCGTTTATTAAGTCATTTGAGATAAACTGGAGGAGAAGGGATTCATGCGCACAGTGGATAAGTGCTGAGTCAAAGTGAAAAAACGTTAATACGCAATATATCAAAGTCAGTGATTCCCTGCATATAAGTAGCAGCTCTCCAGACGAAAAAGATAATTTGCTACTTTGTACACGCCTCTCAGCAAATCATTTTTAAAAATTTTGACCGCTTTAATTTGTGCACTGTGAAACTGTACCAGACTAAACAGAAAACGAACCGAACTCTGATTCGGATGAGCCAAACAGACTATGGCTTGTGAAAAGTCTGTGGAGGCTAGTGTCACCGTCTGCAACGGGAGGCTAGCTGCCGCCATCATTCAGCCACTTAACTGCCTTCCACTTCCCCTCAGTGCTTCCTAATGGGGAAGCATAACACACAGAAAGAGAGCAGAAAGAGCCCCAAATCTCTCTGGGCATGCGTTTAAATTCAGGACAGTGCTGCAGGGGCAAACAAGCTCCTCCATCTGCCCTGCCTGGGCTGCACCAAGTGGCTTCCAACAAAAACGCTTACACTCACAGGATACTGTGCTTAGTATACAACAGCAGACTAGATAGATAGAGACAGGAGAGAAGTGTGACCTTTAGGTTTAGATTTACAGGTCAGTCAGGAGGCAGCAGGAGCAGAGCCAAAGAATTTACATAAATAAACATACACACACATGCAGAAAACCTTCAGAGCTACAATGATATTTGCCTACTGCAGAACAACAATGAAAACAATCGGCTTACAGCTTAATAACAATTCCAGCTTCAGGTAATTGACAGAGAGCTGTCTTCCTGTATATAAGCCAAGCTAAATATTGATTTTCCACTGCTTTTGTGCATGTGTAAATTGAATGCATACAGTAAGGACAATCGTTACGGATCAATTTCTGGCTCAAGTGGTTAGCTCATCTTTGGTGTCAAGATGTAACTTGAGCACCTGTTTTTGAAAGACTTGTTCTATATGTATCAGCGTCTAGGGATGCAGAGTGGCTAGAGTTAGCCCTTCTCTTTTTTTTCCCCACTGGGAGAGCTAGAGGAGCTGCATTGAAGGAGAAGTGAGCTGTGCTCTGACACAGCCCGGCTTCCCAAGAGAGGAAGACGTCCGACAGCAACTCTCTGTTGCAGGCTGCATGGAGAGGGGAGAGATCATGAGTTAGGACAGAGGGAGGGAAAGAAAATGCTCTGGGGAAAAGGGGAGCTAAAGCAGGACTGCAGAGCGAGAAGCAGCAGACTGTGATGAGAGAGGGCTGAACATGCAGAGGAGGAAGCGCTCGGCAAACACACGTGCACACACATGTCGGTCTCCAATTGACAGCAAAAGGAACAGCACGATTAATGGCAGGGTACCATATCCTCCACCCATGTACATCCTCTCTGCCGTTCTCTAGCCACGCTCTCTGTGAATGACTGCAGATGGAAGAGGGATGCGCCGGCCTGCAGAGAGTCATGATAACTGTCATTAACTGGGAGTGAGAGTCCAGGAGGACCACCATGGATCAGCATTACAGGCCTGTCATGTCCGTCCCCTGACAGCCTGGGCAAGGGCACACTGCTGGAAAGAAAAGGGTCATGAGTATCAACTCAGTCTCTGATGGACGGACTTTTAAGTTAATTTCACTAACTACAAGACCAGGGCATTGGATGTAAAGGTGTAATATTTAACATCAATAATTCATTTATTCGAGACATTATTATAATTAATGTACCAGGTCATTGCAGAGGAGACTGGCCTCTATCTGCATTTTGCAGTGTGGGCTGTTGGGTTTCAAATATTGAAGGAAATCTGCTGAATTGTGTGATTATTATGCAGCACAAAAGGAATCAGAGTGACTGTTCCTTCTGCACAAATGGCACAAAAGCTGCTCGCAGTTTATCACACTGGAAAACACACGGCTGAATGAATGAACGGACTGAAAATATGTTTATCCTCTTGAGTCAAATAGAGGAGGAAACTAGACTGAGGATTTAAGGACTCTCTTTGCAACAGGAAGCAACACAGTTTATAGGAAATGTAAATTCTGCCAAGGACCAGCACTAACGATCCCATGAGATATCAATCTTTAACCTCTGTCATAATAATCCCCATTAATTAATTCAACAATGACAGAGAAATGCTACACATAGCACCTTTAAGATACTAGATCAACCACTTGGAAAAGGCATTCATGTCCTAGCAGAGGTTTTACTTTCATATAAGATGGAATGGCCCAGTAACACTAGGAAAGAGAAAACTGTAATGAAGGATACATACATGCATTTCTATATATTTATATAACAGTGAAAAACTAACCAAAGTTGGTTATGGAAATCATGTGAAGCTCTCAAAAGAGGGCCAAAAGGACTAATGCAGTCAGTTAAATCAGTGGCTATCAAAGGTTTTCAACTCAAGTGTTTTAACTATTCAGTTAGTATCACAATATTTAATCAATACCAGCATATCAGGATACCCTCGCTCCAGAAATACTTGTCCATTAAACGTATTATTCTATTAAAGGGAACCTATTATGCTTTGTGCTCTGTCACTTTCCTTTAGTGTGATATATAGTTTTCTGTGCATGTAAAAGGTCTGCAAAGTTACAAAGTCAACGCCAAAGGGAGTTACTCTATCCCACAGAAAAACTGCTCTTGAACTTGCTGAAACGCCTTGCTTGAGGTCCCGCCTTTTCTTCCGTAACGTGGTGATGTCACCAAGTAACACACTTTGCCTAGCGGTTAGATTGGCATGCCCTCAAAGCTAGTTAGAGCGGAGTCCGAAAAGTTAGGTTCGATCGACCAATCACAAGAGTGGGCCAGCTGACCAATCAGAGAGGGGCTGAAGCACAGCTGGTATGAGAAAAATACAGCGTTTTTTGAATACTAAAGCATGTGAACGTGTTCTAGTAGAAGCCCAAAATACAAGTATGAACCTGAAATTGAGCATAATAGGTCCTCTTTAATGTACACATTAAAATGACATATTTACATATGCTATATCAGCTGTTGCTGTGGAGAGCTGCTGCTCTTCCTGCAGCAGCGGCGGCTCTGATCTGAACTCATCAGCTGCTCCTGACTCCCTTCCACTCCGCCACGTTCCCCCGGCCTCCGCCTGCTCCTACCTCCTCTTTACGAAATAGGGTTCAGAATTCAGTCTGGTTATCTCCTGATCGACTGGATTGGACAGCAGATAGGGCTGTATAATGTCATTTATTTACATTCGAAGCTGTGATGGAGGTTTTCGAATGAAGCTTTGAATGTCTGGTGCATGCGGGTGAGTAAACAGGTTTTTGACTGCAGTGGAAAAGTCGTTTTTGAAAGGCTAAATGCCAACAAATATGGATTAAGGCAGAATATTTCATCGGAAAAGATTACATCTATATTTTTTCAATAGATTTTGACTTTTGAACTGAGGACAGCAACAATTAACATACAAAGACAAGGGCTGATCATGCGTCGCTCGCTGTATGTGTGTTTGAGAGAGATGGGGGAGCGGGAGGAGAAGGTATAGGTAATAAAACTTGCACACTAAGATACTAATGGTAGCTTATAAGCATTGCCAAACCATCACTCCTCTTAGACTACAGTCCCCGCTGGCGTTTCATCAAATATTACACCTCACGCCGGGTTCGTGAGAGTCTCCCTAACAGGGCGACCAGAGCGGACTCTGGGGACAAATTGCTTTCATTGGCATTTAAAATAAGATTTGGTTATTGAAAAATGTGATTTCAAATGGCTCATATACACTAACCTTATAGATTAAAGTGATCTATTTTGACTTTTTTCTGAGAGTTTTCTTACTTTTAGAGTAGTACACTAGTCTAAGTTTAAACTTCCGTTTAAACGTCAGCCAAATTAGTCGTTAGGAACATCCCTAACCTGTATAGTATCATCTATGACTAAAGCATACAGACCTGACAGAACAGAGCTCTGCACACACACAGGAAGGAGGGATTGGGACCCTGCATGTGTTTAGGCCTCTGGCTGATAAAATTAGATGCATGTGCAAACCATATGCAGACATAGAAATATGCACTAATGGAATGGCATTTCAGCCCAGAGTCTCATGATGCAGACAAAGGCAGCGTGTGTGTATGTTTTGTTTTGGATGTGTGTGTGCCTGAAAAACAAACATACCTGAGCAAAACAAGTTAGTGTGAGTTATGCTGGCTGCCATGCATTCATTATTCCTCCCATATCCTTCTGGATTCCTGTTGCTATTGTTAAGCACATATACTCCCACTCTGACACGCATGCATTGAATTCACAGTCACACTTTTCACCCAAATAGAGAGCCTAAGTCCCGCCCCTTCCAGGGGACCCCATTTCGGAAAAAATATGAACGGTAGTCAACGGAGAGATAAAAAAATGTTTTGATCCTGTTTGAATTTCGCCATGAATCATACATATGATGTTTGTCATTTTAAAACATGATTTTGCAAGTCAAGAAAGACGCTCTTTGTTGTAAAACTGTTGAAGTATCAGACTATGAAAATACGTAATTACAAGAACTACACACCCAAAAGTGGCGTAGTGATGTCTCTCTCTCTGAAGCTACGATGCCTGTGTGTTTCGTACTTAGATGTACTCACACCAGCAACGGGTCTCACTCGTTCTCTCTCTTCCTGGCTGATAAAAAGACCAGGAGTCGCTGTATAAAACACATCAGGTAAGATAACGTTTCATTTGTGCGTGGTAATAGCTACGTTAGCTAGCTAGCTAGTGTTGGTGACGTATATTGTGCGAGACGAGAGATGTAGTTCACTGAGCGGTTTCACACAAAACTAAATGATACTACGACAAACTGAGACTTTCTTATTGAAAAAACATCATATGTATGATTCATGGCGCAATTCAAACGGGATCAAAAAAATATTTATCTCTCTCCGTTGACTACCGTTCATATTTTTTCCGAAATACGGTCCCATGGGGTTCACCGGAAGGGGCAGGACTTAGGCTCTCTATGTTTTCCACCTGTCCAACCAATTTGAAGCAGCCCTTCAACACACATCATGCATCTGCGTTTCCCTCCTTGCTGTTATCATAAAACATCCCTGAAATCCGTCCAACACACCTCGACCTGGCTTCGTAACTAGCAAACTTCTCCACTTCCGTCCACCACTATGCGACGGTGTTGCTAAATGGCTTTAAATTCAACAAGACATTATACTTGGTGGTGAATTAAATACTGCATGAAATCCGTTAACTATGCATTTGCACAGACACACACACACACAAGCCTTCAACGAGTAGGACACCAAGAAAACTCACAACATCACACAGAGAGCACATAGAGGGGACCCTGACTGCTGCTTATATCCACTTCATTCTTATTCTAGTTCCCCCAGAGGCTGACTTATGTAACTAAAGTGCTTGGTTACACATGGAGAGATGAATAATCAAACAGTCAGCAGTGGCTCGTCCTGACCGAGTCAGTGGGAGCAAGTCAAGACACCATTTTTAACATCTTTCCTCTCTTGGTTATAGCCTGCAGTGATGTGTCCAGGAGTATGCGAGGGAACGTTTAAAGTATGTGTTGTTTCTCATCTACACCAAGATACCGTCAGTAAGGTGCACACTAGCTGCCACTGCCACCTCTAGGCACCAGAGGAGACTGCTGAAAGACAGTCTCCCAGAGTTGCTGCATTGTCAGCTTGTCGGTGTATCGGCGCTGCCTTCCAGGTCGGTCTGTCTTCTGTTTGCCCTGACGGTAAAGCGATGCATATTAATTCTGTTCGCAGGATGCAGCCAGGTTTTCAAATAGCTACCACACACACACATCTGCTCCCTCTCCTGATGGGAGAGCTCTCCGAGGTGCTGAAGCAGTAGTAAGCCAGGTGCGAGGCGCTGCAGTTGTCACTGGTGCAGAATGCCACACATGCACCCAACTTTCCCCCTGGCTGGCCGCACACATACCAAGCCCCGAACATGTGAGGGCCGATGTGGTCAGGAGATAAAAAAAAAAGCCTGCCATGGTGTGTCCTGTCCACGCTGATGGCTTATATAATGCCATGCAATGTGACGGCTGACCTGGCCCAATAGTTGTTTTCCTCTGTCTGGGTGCGTTTGCGCATGAGTGACTGTTTGTGCAAGTGTGTGCATGAGGTAGAGCACACTATGTTCTTACATAGCCCCGGGCGAAGGGAGGAAGTGCAGCTGTAGAGGGCGGCGTGAGCGGTGCTACAGTTCAAACGCTGGATTTTGTGTTTGGAAATCTGGGTGTGTTTTATTAATCTACTCCTCAGCCTCGAAGACGACGTATTCAGCAACTACAGCTGATTGAATGCTGTGTGTCCCTCCCCTTTAAGGGACGTTTCTCTGTCCTTATAGCACTGGCCATGAAAATGACTGGTTCCTCCTCACACGCCCCCTTTCATCGCCTAGGCAACATTGATTCTCGGTGCAATTACTAGGAAGGAACAGGACCGCGAGTGAGGTGGCGCTCTAATGAGAAATGTAGATCATTATGACAGGAGGGTGACGATCCAGACGCCTATCCTCTACTCCAGCTACATGTACATGCCCACTCCTAAAGCTAACCAATCCCAGTGCCTGTGGTGATTCCACCCTGACCTGTCACTGAGGCTACTCTTTCAGCTACTGTCATCTGAAGAAAGAAAATGTGTCACTGCACATTCCTGAGGGGAAACTATCAAAACCTGAGATCTCTTCCAGGAAAAGAAAATACCAAGACAATTAAATTATAAGATGCCCCAGAAGAGCCACAGTTAGCAGACATTTTACCCATAATTCAGCTGGGAACCATGTACCCTGCCTCAAAATGAAATGATTGCACTCCTCCGGTAGGTTTGTATCATATTTCACTGCACAGAACCAGGGATAGCCGGCTCAGCACCCACTACACATTCCACACCGAGAAGTGCTTTTGTCATGGTTTTTCCCAAATACCTAAAACACTAAACCAGTCTGTGTTTCTCTTTGCAGTGCGTTTTAAAGCAGAGCAGAAACAGGTCAGTCATTATATATAAAGAAAGCTGTAAAGGCATATCAATGGACTATATACCTATATCAGTCTACTTGTCTATTGTTGTTTTGCATCCAAAAATGCTCTGTGGTGGTAAAAGCATCCTTTCCCAACATAAAAATGTCCCCTTAACACTTGTCTTGCTGTGGTGCTTTACATAATAAAACTGTGTTTGTTAACAGTCAAAATGGTCTCTTATGTCTTGCTATAATGTCTTACAATGTTATTGTAAGCACAGAAACTTCCCAAAGGCACAGGGACAGCATACCTCCTATAAATAACCCATTTGACTTTAAATGGAAGCCCCTTTTAGTGTCGCATTCTGAGGGACAACAGAGAAGAGATGCAAAGACAGAGCTGGGGTGTCACAGGAAGGTAGATGAGGGTGGAATAATTTGACAAAGAGGGATCACTGAGTGAGTGTGTGCGGTTTGGGGAGGACAGACAGAAAGCCTGAAACTTGAGAGCCACTGGACTCACCGTCATTTGTATGCTCAGCACACTGCGCTCAGTGCAGGGACTCTCTCAGTCCTGTTTACACTTGCACACGGTTATTTATTCTGCTCCAATTCAAGCCCTCACACAGGACAGCCAGGACTTCCTGCTCGGTGGTCCCACAGCACTGCAGCAGCAGCACCTCGGATCCTTCCTTCCCCATCACCCCGACACCCGAGGGATGATTAAACGCTGCATCCAAACGGGCACCAAGAACCGCAACCACAAACAGTACAGCCGTGCACCTCTGTCAGCAGGTCACCTCTGTAATGTTGTAGTCATTTAGCACGCACACACCGTGATCATGGCACACAGTACACACATGCACACTCAGCTGCAGGGACGTATGTGTAGGACTGTGCAGAATCTGTGCAGGCACAACTTTTAACCCTCTTGTTACTGAGCTGTAAGGGACAGATTGGATGTAAAACACCCATACCTGAGCTAATCTTTTGATGTTTAGGCTCACCGTCGTGATGATGATGATGTTATGGCAATGATGCTGCTGCTGGTGACTAAGAAATAGCTGTTATATAGCACCAAGACACAGTGGCCTTGCATCAAACGCTCAGCTTGATCATGAAGAAACATACATCACAAGCAGGTCTGCAGCAAATAGATAAATTCAAGCCATTCATCAGTTTGACCCTTACCTGTATCAAAGTGGGAGCTGAAGGCAAAACTGGGATTGAAAAACGCCGAAGACATGACAATCACATGTAGGGCAAAGACCATCCTCCTCGATGCGTTGCAGAAGACAGCAAAAGCCTAAAAACAAAAAAAGGTAAAGAATAAATTCCCGACTCAGGTGCGTTTGAGATTAACCTGTAGTAGAAGCGGTAATGCGCAGCATTTTATTCCATCACACCTCACAGAGAGCCCCCCGAAAATCCTGCTCCACCTTCAGCTCGAACCGATTTGGAGACAGATGTTGACAGTCATTTCCATTTTACCACATCTGTTAGTTTACTTGCTTGACAACAAAACCCCTTGCATTTGACTGCTATTCTTGATAGGTTTGGTGTACCTACTCGGTTTCACACCAATTTTATACACTGTCAAATCCTGTCTGCTCCAAACATTTGCTCATCTCCCATGTGTGTTCCTTTCAGAATAAACCCCTGGTTTCTCCTTGCTACATGTCACATGCCGTTTTTAGGGAGAGCAGCTGGCTCTTTTTTTTTTAAAAAGATGCGTCGGTCAGCGATGCGCATTTGGGTCTCAGCTTCGGTCCAGAAAGAATGAGCGACATCTTGCACCAGTGTCAAGCGACATAAAGTATACAAGTACTTCCGTTTACAGCCCTTCAAAATAAAAACGCATTTAACCACCAGAAGACTGGTGTGCGTTTTATTTTGGAGACAAAATCACGACTTTCTCTGTCACGCTTGACGCAGCCTTTTCTACAGGAATCCTGCAAGCGAGCGTGCACGCGTGCGTGTATGGGGTCATTTTGAACATTTTACTGAAATATATTTCTTATGTTTTATCTTGAATTGGGGGCACAGAGGTATCACCATACCTTCTATGCTGTCATACCACCAGGTCTGTCCAAGAGGAGGCGAGGGAGGACACAGAGGACCAGCAGGCTCCGGAGACAGACCAGTCCACGACCAGCCGGTTGTATGGAGGACAGCATGGTTGGTCTTCTGGAGCACTGGGCCAGTGAAGAGTCACATTTTGTTCTGTCACCGTTAAATAACGCCCACCAGGAGTCACTAGCGAGCTGGGAAAGTAGCTAACAGCCAGGTGACCGAACTGGATGACTAGTGGACAGGTCAGGAAAGGCAGGCAGCACCAAACCCTGGAAATGTGCAAATTGAGAAGGTGAAAAAAAGCACCTTTTGATAAGTCCCTTCAGTAGCTAGCTAGCTAGTTAGCATAGACGTGCTAACGCTAGTTAACGATGCGCTAACGTCTTACGCTAACGTCCTATGCTAATGTTAGCTCCACAAGTTTTTCGTTTTCGAAACATATATCCACACATTTATCTCCTCCCAACCTCTCCGGGTAACGAGTATCACTATTACACGTGCCCAAGCACAACGTTTAACCGTAACTAGCTAGTAAAACCAGCCTGAAAACGAAGAAAATCAGAAGTTGTCGGACCCTAGTCGGAGCTGGCCGATGCTGCACTGTGATTGGCCAGTCTGTATTCAAGGGGCGGGACTTAGTGATTCCAACACTGTGATTGGTCCAGCGCTGCCCGGTTGAACTCTGCTGCATCAGTCAGTGTGGATAATTTTGCAATCCACATATTTACTGTATGTGCACATTTTCAGATATCTAGAGGCTGGGTGCATAAATGTGCCATTTGAGTGCAAACAAGTGCTGCTGTGGCCCAACTGGCATGTGATATTTCTCTGAATCATGTTGGTTCAGTAAGTATTATTTATTCTGATGGGGTTTCTGTTCAGTAGATTTATGCAAACTATTGATTCCAAATGCACAGATCACATATATGTTGGATTAATATCTGCATTCTTCAGACAGAAATATGTATACCCTCCCTCACACACACTCCTGTTGGCCCTCTGCTGGTTGTTAGCAGTAAAGCAGACAAAGTAATTGTGTGAGACGAAGTGCCACCACAATCTCTCAAGAAAAAAAAAATCACATCTACAAATACTACAGATATTAATTCAAGGAATGCATGTATTTATTTATGTATTTCAATTCTTGATTGAAGAGGTAATTGCACAAAATTACTCAAGTAGTATTTACCACGTTATTTTCATTCATTTCTTTTAATAGATGAAACATTTATTAGTTTGACTTTGTGTGGTTTAATCTGCACAACCTGATGACAATAAATAGGGGAGATGTAGAGTACAAGGTGTTATTCTGTTGAATCCACACTAGAGAGCAGCACTGGATTACTATTAGAAAGGCACAGAGGGCACTCTTACTGATTTGAATAGTTACAAAAAATAGCAATTAAAAAAGACGCAAACGTGCACACAAACACACATGTAAAAAGAGAAGCAACCCTAGATTTCACCACAAGTCAGGGTGCATTTTCAACTCCTCTCTCTCATCTGCAGGATGCACCTGCAAGTCTCCTGTCTTTATTAAGCTACATGTAAATTATGAGGTTAAGTATCAGTTCTCTGTAAAACTGCCCTTGACTGGGAAACACACTCGTGTTGTAACTTATTATCATTTTTACGTGTGTATGAAGAGCCACAGTTTAAATCTTGCAATAGGACTATCCTTTTAACTTGTGAAAAACTTGTGATTTAGATAAAGATGATTTTTGTAAACTCCTGTTAAAGCAAGGAAATATTAAGATTAAAAAAATACACAAACTTGGATGCATGCCATGAATCCAAATCATTAAGAACTTGACAAAGTCAAAATTATATCACAACAAATCAGCAGGAAATCTTTTCAGATCCTCATGTAACATTTTTGGGAGATGTCGGGAAAATCAGCTACACTGATAATAATGATGACGAATAGGACTAATGTGAGAAACACAGATTTAAGCAAAGCTCCTCCTCCTGTCACTCCCTCTCAGTTTCAGTGTTGTATTAAATTGCTCCTCCAGCACCTCCTCTCCTCATCCTCCAAACCCTCTAATCTGTCAGCAGTGAGCTCACTTTCCAGGTTACAAGGCCGTTCTCAGCACACACTGACAACATGCTGGGGACCCTCTGCACTCTCATCACTGCTCTAACATGTAAGGAGGCTGACTTACTGCAGCTTTGACCTCATGTTGGATTCATCAGTCTGTGTGTTTCTCTTGACTCCGTGTCATCTTGTTGTTTCCAGGTGTGAGTGGTGTGACGGTGGTGACACAGAAGCCTCCTGTTGTGGCGGTGAGGAAAGGAGAGACAGCCACCATGGACTGTAACCTGGGGACTGTTACTAACGAAAGAGCCTGCTGGTATAAACAGACTCCTGGAGGAGTTCCTCAATATGTACTGTGCTTTTATCACGGTTGGAGCTCCGTAAATTATGGCTCAGGTTTCTCCTCTCCAAAGTTCACGTCCACTCATCAGTCAACATCAGATTATCGTTTGTTCATCAACAATGTGGAGGAGGGAGACTCAGCATTCTATTACTGTAAAACATGGGACACATCTGTTAGTGAGTACGTATCACAGTGATTTACACTGTGACAAAAACCTCCTCACTGATACTTCTGCTTTTTGACCTGCTGACACATCTGGACTGGGAGTGAAGCCATCAGTCAATGCTTTCTGAAAGTACATTTGTACCTTGCATACATGCTTTGATAATAAAAAAAAATAAAGAAATAAGTAATGCACCAGTAAATGCACTCCACCATCTTCCATAATATCTGACATTTTCATGTAATTCAAGCTTTGAATAACTTTCCAAATATTATCCTTAAGTAACAGAAAGTTTACAGACACTAGTTGAAATACACAAAATGTGATAAATGTTGAATCATCCGGTACCCAGGTAGTGATGGTTGTTATACTTCTAGCTGCAGTAATTGTGTCAGTAGTCTGACTACATAAATCCTGAAAAACATAGTTGATTTATGTTCAGTTAAACACAACCAATGAAAACTCTGCATTAACTTTACATCAGGTCATCTAGATGAAGATATTCTTAATTTATTTTAAATCAGTTTGGATTATTAGGAAACATGTTTGTTAGGTGGAATGAAAATGTAGACGTGTGAAGATAGAAAGATATTATAGAACAAAGTTTACTTCACATACAACAATGACAGATGAATATGAACCGATACAGTGATGATGTGATTTATTGGATTATTTGAAGATGAATTAAAATGGAGATTTAATCAGGAAATCAGTCTGACTGGAGGCAATAATACTCACGCAAAGGACATCAACAGACTTACAAAACCGACTGCTCATTGTGAAATATGATATTGTCAATGTGAAATGATTCAATGACACAATGTGAAACCACAAACACTATTTAGTTTATCTGTGGGTGAAAACTCCTCCTCCTCCTCCTCCTCCTCCTCCTCCTCCTCCTCCTCCTCCTCCTCCACGTCTCCTCTCCTCAGTGTCTTTATAAGCTTCAGTCTCTCTCCTCCTCTCACTCCAACTCTGCTCACCTCTCAGCTGGACAGTGAGGGACGTTTACACCACACACTGACAACATGCTGGGGACCCTCTGCACTCTCATCACTGCTCTAACATGTAAGATCTTCTTCTCTTTCCTTTTATAGTCCAGATTTCCACACAGAAACCTTTCACTCACGTCTTTTTCTCTGTGTGTTGACAGATGTTGATGCAGTGAAAGTAGTGACTCAGACGCCTGCTGTCCACACAGTTTCTACAGGACAACAGGTTGTTCTCAACTGCAACATCCAGAGATATGATCGCGATACTATCAGTTGGTATAAACAGTTTCCTGGTGAAGCTCCTCAGTTTGTTCTGAGATTTTACTATGGTGACAAATCACTGAGCTTTGGATCGGGATTCTCTTCAGACCGATTCGACTCTAAATTCTTATCAAACATAAATTACCAGTTAATCATAAAGCAGACAGAGGCAGGAGACTCTGCTGTCTATTACTGTCTAGGATGGGATGACTCTGCTAAGGAGTACGTATCACAGCGATTCACACTGTGACAAAAACCTCAGTGAGAAACTCAATGAAGCTTTTATCAATTCTGAACAAAATCAAATAAATCAAATCAGCAAAAATGGAAGAAATCATTGAAGGGCATTAAATGAAGTCCCCTGAAGAGACGAGAGTACTTGAAACAAGTCCAGCAGTGTTTTGTAATAAAAGCAGACTGATGAAGTGAATGAGACGCTGACAGTGAAAGTTGGTCTCAACAGGATGTTTCAGTTCCACTCCCCTCATTAGTGAGAGTCAGGAGGTTTTTGTACAGCCATGTGTACAAACTGAATCACTGTGGTATTCGGACAAGGCACCAAGCTGACTGTGACAAGTAAGTACTTTTTAACTGATCATAAAACAGGATGGATTTTATGTTTCTGATACATATTAAGAGAAAATAATCAATGTATCTGTTGCTAATTGTTTAAAATATTCAACATGTTTGGTGAATAATAGATTGACTTTGTAACATCTGCTTTGATATCAGACTGTGTTTGAAGACAAAGGAAAGATCTGCTACTGATCACAATATTTTAAATAGTTTTGATAAATACTCAAAAGTTTTTTGATGGATGAGGATTTTTAACAGTTGGACAACATATACAAGATTTTCCTTGTTTATTTTAACAAGATAAGACTCCATATTAAATAACTGTCAAGAATATTTTACATTGTGAAATCAATACCAAACTGTTGTTGTAATGTTGGTTTACTAATCTTCTAAAGTTTAGAGATTTTGACTTTACCTGAATATTATTGTGGCTATTTGAAATGAAATATTGTTTTCTTTGGTGTTATATACCACAAAACTACTACTAATGATATACTTTAATTTGTCACAGTGATTAAAATGATTATATTAGAATTTAAATAACACTTTATATGACACAGAAAGTGACTTTATGACAGTTTCCAGCTTAAATATTCTACTGAATTAATCAAAATATTTCTAAGTTACTGATTGATAGATTGTTGATGTTTTAAAGAGGAACACTGCTGATATTTAGGTGATGATTTCTAAATGTTTTTGCTGATTTAAAATGCGTGTTTGTTATATTGTCAACAAAACTAATGAACTAATGTGTTACTGTCCTGCTTTGTATTAATGATGTGATTCCTAGTTATCTGATGAAAGTGCTCCATGTATTTTCAGGCTCCAGCCTCTCTCCTCCTGTCCTGACAGTCTTCCCTCCGTCCACTGCTGAGCTCCAGTCCAACAAAGCCTCTCTGGTCTGTCTGTCCAGTCAGTCTGTGCCTTTTGCAGATGTGAGCTGGTTGTCTGGTGGGAGTCCAGTGAGCAGCGGGATCTCTACCAGCACCGCTGTTCAGCAACCAGACCAGACTTTCCAAATCAGCAGCTATCTGGCCGTCCAGATGTCAGACTGGAACACGGATCAGGTTTACACATGTAAAGTGTCTGTGGGCTCCCAGACTTCAGAGAAAAACATCAACAAGTCAGACTGTCCCTCTGAATAATAGTAGAGGAGCACAATGACCATTTAACATCTACTTCTTTACTGTTTGTGCTGTTTGCTCATCACAAGCTTCACGTGGTAGAAAAGACGTGTCTGCATGCTTGTAATACATGTTGTGACAGTTAGGTGGAGGTGTTGTATCAGCTTTGCAAAATGATGCTTTTTTCAAGAATTATTCAATAAAAATACAAAAAAAAACTGTGAACAAAAAAGTGTTTATATTTATTTGTACTCATGAAAACATCATTTATAATGTTACATTAACTTCACTAGATTTTTATTTTCTCCTGATGCTCATCTCACTGATAATTACAGTTAGTCCAGGACACAAAGATAACAGACATATTTATTTTTAATTCTTAGTTGCATATGTATATTTAAGTTCAGAAAGCTATATTTTATAGAAACCCAACCTTGATTTATATGACTTTGCCTGGTTTTAGTTGCTTTCAGTAGTTGAGACGTTAGAAAAATCAGATAAAACGAGCAAATGAAACTGAGTTTTCATCCTCCGTCAGTGAAGCATCACCTCTCTACTCCTCCCTCTCTTCCTTCCCAGGATGCACCTGCAGGCCTCCTCTCCTTATTTATAGCTCCATGTAAATGAAGAGTCCTGTTACAATGTCTGTTTCTAATTTGACTCATTCTTTGATCTCACTAACACTTCATGAGCTCATCCATCAAAAATATATTTATTTTCAGCGACCTGTATGAGTAATTTAATACATTCACTTATGTCATGAGAGTCTGAATACAACATTAAGTGTAAGAATTCAACATTTATATTCTTTCAAACTAAGTTATTCCATTATTTACAGTATTAAAACAGCTCTGTATATGTTATGGTTTATCTAAAACTTGTGTCAGACTTGGCTTTAGGTGAGAATGTGAATAAAGAAACCAGAACCATAAATATTGGAGAACTTGACTCCTGCAGCAACCGATATCATAATATGTTGTTTCAGATGACACTCTTTTGTTTGTATGTGAGCTCTGGTGAAGACTGTTGATCTTATGTCTATCAGTTCACACTGTAAATTAGGGGAAACTGTACAAATTGAGTATTCCAAATGATTTAAAAAAAAAAAATAATTAAAATCCCAAAACCTATGGGGTGTTTATGCAAGGTCACTCATCTGATGAGAAACTTTAGTACAGTTACAAGTAATGTTTGAATTTATAGAAGAATCCATGTCATGTCTCGTTCCGCTCCTTAGGTTATGTCTTTTATTTTCTACTATATTCAGGTATTATATCTTGTTTTATTTTGTGTTACTGACCTCTCCTCTCGTTTCAGATACTTCACTTTCTGCCCTTGTGTGTTTCCCACCTGTGTGATTACCGACCCCTCCCTGATTGGTTTCACCTGCTCCTAACTATCCTCACCTCTCCAGTGGATTTAGTGTGTGTGTTTCCCTGTCTCTGTGCCAGTTTGTCTCTGTCCCCTGAGTCAAGTGTTCCAGTGATTTCCTAGTGTTAGTTATCTTGGTTTTTCTGAACTCCTGACCAAGTTTTTTAGCCTTATCCTTGTCGGCTCTGGTTGCCCTTATCTGCTTAACTGTGTACCGAACCTGTTTTGGCAAGTAAAGACTGTTTGATTGCACCTGCCTTGCTCTGAGTCGTGCTGTTGAGTCCTGTTTTTTTTGCTCTGTGGGTTTACACCATGAATGAAAACTGACAATTGCACTGTGAAATTGCTGTGAATTAACTTAAAGCTTCAGTAGGCAGAATATTTTTGGCATCATCGGGCAAAAATTCCATAATAACCTTTCAGCATATTGTAATTGAAGTGTTCTGAGAGAAAACTAGACTTCTGCACCTCCTCATGGCTCTGTTTTCAGGCTTTAAGAAATCTAGCCCGTGACGTGAGACTTTGACCAATCACAGGTCATTTCAGAGAGCGAGCGTTCCTATAGGCTGTTCATTCAACGGAGGCAGCTGTCAATCACTCGCGAACTCCGATCAAACTAGGCAGCGCTGATCAAATATGAATCAATATTCTGTTACTGTAATGCCTATTTCTTGCCTCAAATGCTTTCAGAAACATCTGGTATCAATTTCTGTTAAATAAAGCACAAAGTCAAAACTTGTCTTTCGAGTAAGTTTAATTCAAAGCATCTGCAGATGGACCCGCGAGCACAGTCAACTGAGTGAGCTGAAGCAAGCGAGTCCATGGTTTTCATTTAAAAAAAAACAAGTAAAAAGCAGTATTTTTTAAAATAGCAAAATACTTTTATTAAATGAATACAAGCCCAATACAGGAAAGCTCAAATGTTTTAGCAGAGTTTTTCATTTCTAAAAGTTGTAAAGGTGAAACCACACTAGCATGAAAAATTAAAATAATCATCTATTTTATGGGGCAGTCAGACCTTGTCATGTTTTTCTCTGCAGTCTGGGAGCCCAAAGACACTTTACATGTGAAAACCCGATCCGTGATCCAATGTGAGGGTTTAATGGACAAGAAGCTGCTGATTTGGAAAGTCTGGTCTGGTTGCTGAACAGCGGGGCTGGTGGAGATCCCACTGCTCACTGGACACCCGTCACCCAACCAGGTAACATCTGCAAAACCATTAAACTGACTGGGCAGAGCAGCAAGACAGATCAGAGAGGCTTTGTTGGACTGGAGCTCAGCGGTGGACGGAGGGAATACTGTCAGGACAGGAGGAGGGAGGCTGGAGCCTGAAAATACAGAAAAAAACATACAAATACAGGAATCACATCATTAATACATATAAGTGTGTGTGTTCACAAGGGAGAGGGACTCGATTCAAACAGTGGCTATCTCACAACGAGAGATAAAAACATATTTAAACAGATGTAGCTATATGATACAATCATGTAACCTACCACATTTAATTTTTCCTATTTAATTTTTCCTAAAATATATTTTATAACTATTTCTTCTTTAAAAAAATTGAATTAATTTTAATTATTATTTTTTGTATTTTATATATTTTGTATTTTTATATTATGTAGTATATATTTTTATTTCGATATTTTTATTTTTGAAATTTTTTATATAAAAATGTATTTTCAAAAATTGTAACTTGCACTGCTATCTATCTATCTATCTATCTATCTATCTATCTATCTATCTATCTATCTATCTATCTATCTATCTATCTATCTATCTATCTATCTATCAGAGAAAGTTTAGATGGCATGCGACAAAGTGAAAAATATTATTTAAATAAGCTAACTTCTACATTTGACTCAGAAAAAAACATTGAAAGCTGACCTATTTTAGAAGTAAAATATACTTTACTCATGATTATTTACTACAAATATTAACAGATTAGTGTTTACAGCACAGTATTGTATAATTTGCACTGCAATTAGGCTTCACTAAATGTAACTAAATAGTTTTGCAGTGTTAAAAAAATGAAATTTTAGAAAAGAAAATAGTTTGAGAGCAATTCATTTATGCACTGAACATGTGAAAGGGAAACACTACAGATGAATAGGGTTAAAAATGTAAATAATAGATATCACCATGAATCTTCCCCAGTTGATTACTTACATTAGGACAATTATTTTCTATGATTACAATTTTTCTGAAATTTTATGTTTAAATATGAAAATGAAACATTATGTAATGCTAACTTTTGGAGAATTTAGGAGAAATCTACAGACACAAATAGACATAGTAGTAAAATAAAAAAAAATATTTCCACTAGTCTGAAAGTAGACATGTTATGGAAGCAAAGTAGCCCACAATCTCAAAGTTGACCAGTGCATGAAAAACGATGTTTTAAATATAAGAAGTTACATGTTAATTATTTCATAGAATTCTGAATAAAAACAATAAAATCCATCCTGTTTTATGATCAGTTAAAAAGTACTTACTTGTCACAGTGAGCTTGGTGCCTTGTCCGTTCATTATTGTCCATCATTAATACAAAGCAGGACAGTAACACATTAGTTCATTAGTTGTGTTGACAATTTAACAAACACACTGAAGAATTAAAGCATTTTAAATCAGCAAAAACATTTAGAAATCATCAGCTAAATATGAGCAGTGTTTCTCTTTAAAACATCAACAATCTATCTACCACTAACTTAGAAATATGTTGATTAATTCAGTAGAATATTTATGTTGGAAACTGTCATAAAGTAACTTTCTGTGTCTTATAAAATGGTATTTAAATTCTAATATAATCATTAATTTACTGTGAGAAATTAAAGTATATCAGTAGTAGTAGTTTTGTGGTATTTAACACCAAAGAAAACCATATTTCATTTCAAACAGCCACAATGATATTCAGGTTAAGTCAGAATTATCCCTAAACTTTAGAAGATTAGTAAACCAACATTACAACAACAGTTTGGTATTGAAATCACAGTGTAACATTTTCTTGACAGATTATTTAATATGGAGTTTTATAATGTTAAAATAAATAATAACAATCTTGTAAATGTTGTCGAACTGTTGAAAATCCTCATCCATCAAAAAAAAACTTTTGAGTATTTGTCAAAACTGTTTAAAATATTGTGATCAGTAGCAGATCTTTCCTTTGTCTTCAAACACACAGCCTGGTATCAAAGCAGATGTTAAAAAGTCAATCTATTATTCACCAAAAAACATGTTGAATATTTTAAACAATCAGCGACAGATACATTGATTATTTTCTCTTAATATGTATCAGAAACATAAAATCCATCCTGTTTTATGATCAGTTAAAAAGTACTTACTTGTCACAGTCAGCTTGGTGCCTTGTCCGAATACCACAGTGATTCAGTTTGTACACATGGCTGTACAAAAACCTCCTGACTCTCACTAATGAGGGGAGTGGAACTGAAACATCCTGTTGAGACCAACTTTCACTGTCAGCGTCTCATTCACTTCATCAGTCTGCTTTTATTACAAAACACTGCTGGACTTGAGGACATAAAATCTCTCCTTGTTGCATAAAGCAATGATCAAACAATGGTATGACGAGGCCCATTGATAAGAATAAGGTGAATATATTACAGATAGATGAGTTTATTTAAGCGGAATAGAAAGCAGAAGTGATTGCACTCAGTGAGGAGGTTTTTGTCACAGTGTAAATCACTGTGATACGAACTCATTAACAGAGTTGTCCCATATGTTACAGTAATAGACTGCTGAGTCTCCCTCCTCCACATTGTTGATGACGAAATGATAATGTGTCTCATTGTGATAATTGGATGTGTGTTTCGGAGAGGAGAAACCAGAACCATAAGTTACATGCCACCAACTTCGATGGTAAATCAGCACAAACTGAGGAACTCCTCCAGGAGTCTGTTTATACCAGCGAGCACCATTGTCAGTAACAGTGCCCAGGTCACAGTCCATGGTGACTGTCTCTCCTTTCTTCACCACCACAACAGGAGGCTTCTGTGTCACCACCGTCACACCACTCACACCTGGAAACAACAAGATGACACGGAGTCAAGAGAAACACACAGACTGATGAATCCAACATGAGGTCAAAGCTGCAGTAAGTCAGCCTCCTTACATGTTAGAGCAGTGATGAGAGTGCAGAGGGTCCCCAGCATGTTGTCAGTGTGTGCTGAGAACGGCCTTGTAACCTGGAAAGTGAGCTCACTGCTGACAGATTAGAGGGTTTGGAGGATGAGGAGAGGAGGTGCTGGAGGAGCAATTTAATACAACACTGAAACTGAGAGGGAGTGACAGGAGGAGGAGCTTTGCTTAAATCTGCATGGTTTCTCTCATTTGTTGCTCTATTATCTTCTGTGGAGGGAAATTTGTTTAATTTATTCATTAAAGTCAGTGTAGATGACAACTTTAATTTACAAAATACAATGAAGTCATGATGTCAAAGAGGCCTGTAGTTTATATGGATTTCTTAGTATTTTCGGTTCCTAATGAATGCGATTTATGTAAGAAATCTTTAATATATTTTGCTTCATTTTGCAGGTTTTTCGTAAGTCAACAACAGACATCTGCTGCAGGATATAAACTTTGGCTCTGGACACACACATAAGAAGTAAACAGTCATTGATTGAGCAGATGTTAATAATGAAACTATCAGTGTGTTTCCAGTCAGAGACAGTTCCCTCTGATGTTACAGAGAGCTGACACTTGAACTCTTCATTTACATGGAGCTATAAATAAGGAGAGGAGGCCTGCAGGTGCATCCTGGGAAGGAAGAGAGGGAGGAGTAGAGAGGTGATGCTTCACTGACCGAGGATGAAAACTCAGTTTCAGTTGCTCATTTATCTGATTTTTCTAACGTCTCAACTACTGTAAGCAACTAAAACCAGTTAAAGTAATATTAATCTCTCTTTTTTGCTTTTATTGCACATTAACTACTATTAAAATTTAAACATACATATTAAACTAAGAATTAAAAATAAATATGTCTGTTATCTTTGTGTCCTGGACTAACTGTAATTATCAGTGAGATGAGAATCAGGAGAGAAATAAAATCTATTGAAGTTAATGTAACATTATAAGTGATGTTTTCATTAATACAAATAAATACAAACACTTTTCTGTTCACAGTTTTTTTTTTGTATTTTTATTGAATAATTCTTGAAAAAGCATCATTTGCAAAGCTGATACAACACCTCCACCTAACTGTCACAACATGTATTACAAGCATGCAGACACGTCTTTTCTACCACGTGAAGCTTGTGATGAGCAAACAGCACAAACAGTAAAGAAGCAGATGTTAAATGGTCATTGTGCTCCTCTACTATTATTCAGTGGGACAGTCTGACTTGTTGATGTTTTTCTCTGAAGTCTGGGAGCCCACAGACACTTTACATGTGTAAACCTGATCCGTGTTCCAGTCTGACGTCTGGACGGCCAGATAGCTGCTGATTTGGAAAGTCTGGTCTGGTTGCTGAACAGCGGTGCTGGTAGAGATCCCACTGCTCACTGGACTCCCACCAGACAACCAGCTCACATCTGCAAAAGGCACAGACTGACTGGACAGACAGACCAGAGAGGCTTTGTTGGACTGGAGCTCAGCACTGGACGGAGGGAAGACTGTCAGGACAGGAGGAGAGAGGCTGGAGCCTGAAAATACATGGAGCACTTTCATCAGATAACTAGGAATCACATCATTAATACAAAGCAGGACAGTAACACATTAGTTCATTAGTTGTGTTGACAATTCAACAAACACGCTGAAGAATTAAAGCATTTTAAATCAGCAAAAACATTTAGAAATCATCACCTAAATATGAGCAGTGTTCCTCTTTAAAACATCAACAATCTATCAATCAGTAACTTAGACATATTTTGATTAATTCAGTAGAATATTTAAGCTAGAAACTGTCATAAAGTCACTTTCTGTGTCATAAAAAATGGTATTTAAATTCTAATATAATCATTAAATCACTTTGACAAATTAAAGTATATCAGTAGTAGTAGTTTTGTGGTATATAACACAAAAGAAAAAATGTAATTTCAAATTATTCCTAAACATTAGAAGATTAGTAAACCAACATTACAAGAACAGTTTGGTATTGACATCACAGTGTAGAATACTCTTGACAGATTATTTAACATAGTTTCATAATGTTAAAATAAATAATAACAATCTTGTAAATGTTGTCCAAAATTGTTAAAATCACCAACCAAAAAATCTTTTGAGTATTTGTCAAAACTATTTAAAATATTGTGATCAGTATCAGATCTTTCCTTTGTCTTCAAACACACAGCCTGGTATCAAAGCAGATGTTAAAAAGTCAATCTATTAATCACCAAACAACATGTTGAATATTTTAAACAATCAGCAACAGATACATATTATTTTCTCTTAATATGTATCAGAAACATAAAATCCATCCTGATTTATGATCAGTTAAAAAGTACTTACTTGTCACAGTCAGCTTGGTGCCTTGTCCGAATACCACAGTGATTCAGTTTGTACACATGGCTGTACAAAAACCTCCTGACTCTCACTAATGAGGGGAGTGGAACTGAAACATCCTGTTGAGACCAACTTTCACTGTCAGCGTCTCATTCACTTCATCAGTCTGCTTTTATTACAAAACACTGCTGGACTTGAGGACTGATTCTGAGTCTGCTGTTGCATCTTTTTGTTTTCATGGTGTTGATGTACAAAAACTGAGAATAGCATTCATGAAAATGCTCTCAGAAATCATAAACACTGCAGTGAGTTTCTCACTGAGGTTTTTGTCACAGTGTGAATCACTGTGATACAGCTGCAGAGGCAGAGCTATCCCATGTGTTACAGTAATAGACAGCAGAGTCTCCTGCCTCTGTCTGCTTTATGATGAACTGATAATCTATGTTTGATGAGGATTTAGAGTTGAATCTCTCTGAAGAGAATCCTGATCCAAAGTAGAGTGAACTGTCATGATGGAAAAATCTGAGAACATACTGAGGAGCTTCACCAGGAACCTGTTTATACCAATTGACATAATTTCTATCATATCTCTGGATGTTGCAGTTGAGAACAACCTGTTGTCCTGTAGAAACTGTGTGGACAGCAGGCGTCTGAGTCACCACTATCACTGCATCAACATCTGTCAACACACAGAGAAAAAGACGTGAGTGACAGGTTTCTGTGTGGAAATCTGGGCTGTAAAAGGAAAGAGAAGAAGATCTTACATGTTAGAGCAGTGATGAGAGTGCAGAGGGTCCCCAGCATGTTGTCAGTGTGTGGTGTAAACGTCCCTCACTGTCCAGCTGAGAGGTGAGCAGGGTTGGAGTGAGAGGAAAAGAGAGACTGAAGCTTATAAAGACACTGAGGAGAAGAGACATGGAGGAGGAGGTGGAGGAGGAGGAGGAGGAGGAGGTGGAGGAGGAGGAGGAGGAGGAGGAGGAGGAGGAGGAGTTTCAACACTTGGCTCAGTTTTCACTCATAAATCAAATACATCATGTATGTGGGTTTCACATCAGACACTTTTTCATAACTTCTGTTGTTAACAAACATGTCTCCATATTGCTTTTGGATGTCTGGTGATGTCCTTTGAGTATTAAATCCAGTTGTGGTATCACATTACTTTGCTGTATGTTTCCATAAAGGACTGATCACACTAAACTCCTTTGTGGGTTTAATGTTAAATGTGTCTCCTCAGGTTGTAAATAAATGCAGTAAACAGGGTTGATTCTTGAGGAAGAAGTGGCTTTTCTTACTATGAGACCTCTAAATCTTGCTCTTTGTTTATGAAGATAAAATGCTGATTTAGTTATTGCCT
Organism: Sebastolobus alascanus; assembly: GCA_916701645.2. Lineage (NCBI taxonomy): Eukaryota > Metazoa > Chordata > Actinopteri > Perciformes > Sebastidae > Sebastolobus > Sebastolobus alascanus. Next base: position 802,705 of record CAKAOJ020000158.1, on the reverse strand, counting down.
TGATGCAGCTGCTGAAGCTCTAACTTGGGTTTTTGTCTTCATAGCTCTGAAATCAGGCTGAACAATAACTTTCCTTCTTTCCTCCTTGTTGCCAAATACAGTAATTTCTGTCTTGACTTTATTTAATTGAAGTACATTTAATTACATCCAGCTATTTACTTGCTCTAAGCATTGATAGAGTGAGTCTAAGGGACTGTAGTCATTTGGTTAAAGAGCTAAGTAAATCAGAGTATCGTCTGCGTAGCTGTGATAAGAAACATTATCATCATGTATGATTTGACCTACAGGGAGCATGTACAGGTTGAATTATAGATGACCTTTTGACCTGTTCATGAACAAGGAACTACTCGATAACTATTACAAAAAAGTGTTTGTGTGACAATCATCACTATCTGTGCACAAAGAGTTTATATCAATTAAGATGATCTGGGTTCAGAACAGCAAATGAAAATCTTCTGTAGACTTTCTATAACTGAAAGAAACATTCATATTTACTGTTTCAACAGTTTATTAGATCATAACTTTTGTTTCAGTGGTTTACATTTACTAGTGAGCATATTATCTGTTTTAGTGATAAAGCGTGTACACATGACAGACTGTATATAACTACCATATGAATCACAACTCCCTCCTGATGTGTCACTCTCTCATTCGTTCATTCGTTCCTGGTTTTCCATGTCACTAACTGTCTTGTCGTTTCAGACCCAGCCACTCCCACCTGCCCTCTGATGACCTCTTTCCCACCAGTTTCCCCACCTGACCCGCTCCTCCCACTCACTCACCTGCTTCCCATTCCCCTGATTACCACTGTCGAGTATAAACAGGCCCATTTAATCCTCTGTCTGATTGTCTTTTGCACTAAGCTTATATTTACACTTACCTGTCTGATGCTGCCTGCCTGATTTTGGGTTTCTGTCTGTTCTGTGTCACTCAGTGTTTCACCAGGAAAGATCAGAGGATTTATGTGAGAATCCAAAAAGTTTGAGAATATTTTAATTTTAAATGTATGAGTGGGGAAGAGAAACAGAAAATTGGCTGTTGGCTTCACTCCCAGTCCAGATGTGTCAGAGACTCAAAAAGCAGAAGTATTAGTGAGGAGGTTTTTGTCACAGTGTAAATCACTGTGATACGACCTCACTAACAGAGCTGTCCCATGTGTTACAGTAATAGACTGCTGAGTCTCCCTCCTCCACATTGTTGATGATCAAACGATAATCTGATGTTGACTGATGAGTGGATGTGAACTTTGGAGAGGAGAAACCTGAGCCATAATATACAGAGCTATAACTGTGACGAAACCTCAGTACATATTGAGGAACTCCTCCAGGAGTCTGTTTATACCAGCGAGCCTGACTGTTAGTAACAGTCCCCAGGTTACAGTCCATGGTGGCTGTCTCTCCTTTCCTCACCGCCACAACAGGAGGCTTCTGTGTCACCACCGTCACACCACTCACACCTGGAAACAACAAGATGACACGGAGTCAAGAGAAACACACAGACTGATGAATCCAACATGAGGTCAAAGCTGCAGTAAGTCAGCCTCCTTACATGTTAGAGCAGTGATGAGAGTGCAGAGGGTCCCCAGCATGTTGTCAGTGTGTGCTGAGAACGGCCTTGTAACCTGGAAAGTGAGCTCACTGCTGACAGATTAGAGGGTTTGGAGGATGAAGAGAGGAGGTGCTGGAGGAGCAATTTAATACAACACTGAAACTGAGAGGGAGTGACAGGAGGAGGAGCTTTGCTTAAATCTGCATGGTTTCTCTCATTTGTTGCTCTATTATCTTCTGTGGAGGGAAATTTGTTTAATTTATTCATTAAAGTCAGTGTAGATGACAACTTTAATTTACAAAATACAATGAAGTCATGATGTCAAAGTGGCCTGTAGTTTATATGGATTTCTTAGTATTTTCGGTTCCTAATGAATGCGATTTATGTAAGAAATCTTTAATATATTTTGCTTCATTTTGCAGGTTTTTTGTAAGTCAACAACAGACATCTGCTGCAGGATATATACTTTGGCTCTGGACACACACATAAGAAGTAAACAGTCATTGATTGAGCAGATGTTAATAATGAAACTATCAGTGTGTTTCCAGTCAGAGACAGTTCCCTCTGATGTTACAGAGAGCTGACACTTGACCTCTTCATTTACATGGAGCTATAAATAAGGAGAGGAGGCCTGCAGGTGCATCCTGGGAAGGAAGAGAGGGAGGAGTAGAGAGGTGATGCTTCACTGACCGAGGATGAAAACTCAGTTTCAGTTGCTCATTTTATCTGATTTTTCTAACGTCTCAACTACTGAAAGCAACTAAAACCAGTTAAAGTAATATTAATCTCTCTGTGGTGCTTTTATTGCAAATTAACTTCTAATAACATCATAGCTTTCTGAATTTAGATATAGGTTTCTGAATTGAAATATAGACCTTCAACTTAGAATTAAAATTAAATATGTCTGTTATCTTTATGTCCTGGACTAACTGTAATTATGAGTGAGATGATCATCAGGAGAAGAATAAAATCCAGTGAAGTTAATGTAACATTATAAATTATTTTTTCATGAGTACAAATAAATACAAACACTTTTTTGTTCACAGTTTTTTTTTTGTATTTTTATTGAATAATTCTTGAAAAAAGCATGATTTGCAAAGCTGATACAACACCTCCACCTAACTGTCACAACATGTATTACAAGCATGCAGACACGTCTTTTCTACCACGTGAAGCCTGTGATGAGCAAACAGCACAAACAGTAAAGAAGCAGATGTTAAATGGTCATTGTGCTCCTCTACTATTGTTCAGTGGGACAGTCTGACTTGTTGATGTTTTTCTCTGAAGTCTGGGAGCCCACAGACACTTTACATGTGTAAACCTGATCCGTGTTCCAGTCTGACGTCTGGACGGCCAGATAGCTGCTGATTTGGAAAGTCTGGTCTGGTTGCCGAACAGCGGTGCTGGTAGAGATCCCACAGCTCACTGGATTCCCACCAGACAACCAGCTCACATCTGCAAAAGGCACAGACTGACTGGACAGACAGACCAGAGAGGCTTTGTTGGACTGGAGCTCAGCACTGGACGGAGGGAAGACTGTCAGGACAGGAGGAGAGAGGCTGGAGCCTGAAAATACATGGAGCACTTTCATCAGATAACTAGGAATCACATCATTAATACAAAGCAGGACAGTAACACATTAGGTTATTAGTTTTGTTGACAATATAACAAACACGCATTTTAAATCAGCAAAAACATTTTGAAATCATCACCTAAATATGAGCAGTGTTCCTTTTTAAAACATCAACAATCTATCAATCACTAACTTAGAAATATTTTGATTAATTCAGTGGAATATTTAAGATGGAAACTGTCATAAAGTCACTTTCTTTGTCATATAAAATGGTATTTAAATTCTAATATAATCATTAAATCACTTTGACAAATTAAAGTATATCAATAGTAGTAGTTTTGTGGTTTATAACACCAAAGAAAACATTTAATTTAAAATTATCCCTAAACTTTAGAAGATAAGTAAATAAACATTACAAGAACAGTTTGGTATTGATATCACAGTGTAGAATACTCTTGACAGATTATTTAACATAGTTTCATAATGTTAAAATAAATAATAACAATCTTGTAAATGTTGTCCAACTGTTAAAAATCCTCATCCATCAAAAACCTTTTGAATATTTATCAAAAATACTTAAAATATTGTGATCAGTATCAGATCTTTCCTTTGTCTTCAAACACACGGCCTGGTATCAAAGCAGATGTTAAAAAGTCAATCTATTATTCACCAAACAACATGTTGAATATTTTAAACAATAAACAACACACATATTGATTATTTTCTCTTAATATGTATAAGAAACATAAAATCCATCCTGATTTATGATCAGTTAAAAAGTACTTACTTGTCACAGTCAGCTTGGTGCCTTGTCCGAATACCACAGTGATTCAGTTTGTACTCATGGCTGTACAAAAACCTCCTGACTCTCACTAATGAGGGGAGTGGAACTGAAACATCCTGTTGAGACCAACTTTCACTGTCAGCGTCTCATTCACTTCATCAGTCTGCTTTTATTACAAAACACTGCTGGACTTGAGGACTGATTCTGAGTTTGCTGTTGCATCTTTTTGTTTTCATGGTGTTGATGTACAAAAACTGAGAATAGCATTCATGAAAATGCCCTCAGAAATCATAAACACTGCAGTGAGTTTCTCACTGAGGTTTTTGTCACAGTGTGAATCACTGTGATACGTTCTCCATAGTAGAGTTATCCCATGTGTTACAGTGATAGACAGCAGAGTCTCCTGCCTCTGTCTGCTTTATGATGAACTGATAATCTATGTTTGATGAGGATTTAGAGTTGAATCGGTCTGAAGAGAATCCTGATCCAAAGGTGGGTGAACTGTGACTATGGTAAAATCTGAGAACATACTGAGGAGCTTCACCAGGAACCTGTTTATACCAGTTGACATAATAGTTTTCAGGTCTCTGGATGTTGCAGTTGAGAACAACCTGTTGTCCTGTGGAAACTGTGTGGACAGCAGGCGTCTGAGTCACCAATTTCCCTGCATCAACATCTGTCAACACACAGAGAAAAAGACATGAGTGAAAGGTTTCTGTGTGGAAATCTGGGCTGTAAAAGGAAAGAGAAGAAGATCTTACATGTTAGAGCAGTGATGAGAGTGCAGAGGGTCCCCAGCATGTTGTCAGTGTGTGGTGTAAACGTCCCTCACTGTCTAGCTGAGAGGTGAGCAGAGTTGGAGTGAGAGGAGAAGAGAGACTGAAGTTTATAAAGACACTGAGGAGAGGAGACGTGGAGGAGGAGGAGGAGGAGGAGGAGGAGGAGGAGGAGGAGGATGAGGAGGAGGAGTTTCAACAGTCATAACTGTTTTCACTAGTAAATGAAAATCAGGTATGTGGTTTAAAGCTACAGTTGGTAACTTTGAGCAAATATGATAAAAAGTAAAACTGTCACTATATCCTGACAGTAGTGCATGAGAAAAAAATCATGTGCCTCTGTGCTCTCCTATTGCTCTTAATGGCAATTGCAAGATTCCAAGGAGCGGAAGGAAAACAACCAATCAGGGCCGAGCTATCCCTAATGCCGTCTTCACACCAGAGTATCTGTGAAGTGCAGCCTGCAGTGAGCTGCCATGCAACGTCTATGGAATGCTGCGTCGGCCGCTCCCGTGCTGTTTTCTAGTGACGTTTGTCACGCGTTGTGTAGTGACGGAAGTCTAACATCAGAGCTAGTTATGCAGAATATAAAGTGAAAAAGACCACTTATGGTGGGCAGATGGATGGGTAAAAGATTTTCTAGCGGGAGACGAGAGTGTTTTGTTTTGGAAGTTATGTTAGTGACGTTTCTTCATTTATGTCACAGGTTTTGTAGTGACGGTTGTCACGCGTTTCCCGTCGTACGTGTTTTACTTAGTTTATGTACTTAGTTTAAGCCCAACCATGACGTTTTCCCTTAACCTAACTAAGTTTGTCATGGGTTTTATAGTGATATTTGTCACGTGACGTTTGTCATGTGTTTCCCATACATTACGACGTTACGTTATATTTCCGTGCATGTTTTACTGAGTATACGTACTTATGAGTGGCTTTGTTGCCCAATGCTGGAACGGCACGTTCATACAGTCGAGTAATATTCACGTCTCTTCCAGGCAAAACGTGACACTGACACGCTATCCTCTGGTGGACAGGTGGGTCTATTACACGCTTTGGCGTGATATGTTGTCATGTTGTCATGTGTGACATGTTGACCTATGTGACGAAGAATTCCTTTCCCGTCTGAAACACATGAATACGCCCCCCGGCCGCAGAAAAATGAAATTATTGCACTTCGCCGCTGCCCGGTGTGAATTCGGCGTAATGCAGCTGTCAATCACTGCTCACGAAACTTGCAAACTTTGATCAAACGGTCAAACTAGGCAGCGCTGATCAAATATGAATCATTATTCTGTTACTGTAATGTCTATTTCTCACCTAAAATTTTTCAGATTATATTTTAGTGTACTGTTTAGCTGTAAAATGAGAAAGTTTGCGCTGGGCAATGCTTGGTTTTGGCTCAACTGTTTTCAACATGGCTGCCGGGTCACAAACTTTCTCATTTTACAGCTAAACAGTACACTACAAGATGTCTCTGAACACATTTGAGGCGAGAAATAGGCATTACAGTAACAGGATATTGATTCATATTTGATCAGCGCTACCTAGTTTGACAGTTTGATCGGAGTTTGCACGTTTGGTGAGCAGTGATTGACAACTGCTTAGCTCGGCTCTGATTGGTTGTTTACCTTGCGCTGGTGAAATCTTGCAAATGCCATTAGGAGCACCGGAAGACACAAAAGAACGCGATTTTTTTAACAGATTATCTGTCTCATGTACTACTGCCAGGATATAGTGACAGTTTTATAACAATAACTTTTTTATCATATTTGCCCAAAGTTACTGACTGCAGCTTTAAAGTTATATCCTCAGGTCATTTTATACCAATAATCTGATGTCTCATAACTTCTTTTGTTCATGATCACAAATCTTCATATTATCTTTGGAAGTCTGCAGATTTCCCTTGCATAAATGGACTAAAGTTATCAGACATGTTTTCTCTTTAAAACGAGTCATACAAAATAATGAGTGCTTCGAGATTTAATACACGATAAACAGTGTTTCATGATGAGCAGGGCATTGTATGTTATTTATCAACAGTATCAGATAGTATTTATGAATTTTAATCAATTTATCTTAGCATGTAAAACAATGTTGAATAACTTAACACATTTGCTGCAACTGAAGTCCAAAATCACAACCTTCATAATATAGAAATAGATCACATTTTGGAGAGTTTGAAGAAAAAACAAAAACTGTAAGATATCATGAATTAAGATATTTACATGCACATGTGGAGATGTCAGAGGAATCATTTGTCATGATAGTTTTTCTCATGGTGTTATGCATCAGACTCTCAAAAAGCAGAAGTGTTTTAGTGAGGAGGTTTTTGTCACAGTGTAAATCACTGTGATATGTGCTCCTTGGCGGAGTCATCCCATGTTTCACAGTGATAGACTGCTGAGTCTCCCTCCTCCACATTACTGATGGTCAAACGATACTTTGTCCCTGACAGATGACTAGAAGTGAATCTGGGAGAGGAGAAACCAGAGCCATAGGTTGGGGAAGAGTAGCTGTAATGATTCCTCAGCACAAACCGAAAAGCTCCTCCAGGACTCTGTTTATACCAGCGAGACCCATCATCTGTGAACACGTCACAGTCCATGTTGGCTGTCTCTCCTTTCCTCACCGTCACAACAGGAGGCTTCTGTGCCACCACCGTCACACCACTCACACCTGGAAACAACAAGATGACACGGAGTCAAGAGACATACACAGACTGATGAATCCAACATGAGGTCAAAGCTGCAGTAAGTCAGCCTCCTTACATGTTAGAGCAGTGATGAGAGTGCAGAGGGTCCCCAGCATGTTGTCAGTGTGTGGTGTAAACGTCCCTCACTGTCCAGCTGAGAGGTGAGCAGAGTTGGAGTGAGAGGAGAAGAGAGACTGAAGTTTATAAAGACACTTGGAGAGGAGGAGGAGGAGGAGGAGGAGGAGGAGGAGGAGGAGGAGGAGGAGGAGGAGGAGGAGGAGTTTTCACCCACAGATAAACTAAATAGTATTGTGTATTCTTTTCATTTCACATTAACAATATCATATTTCATAATGAGCAGTCGGTGTTTGTAAGTCTGTTGATGTCCTTTGCGTGAGTATTATTGCCTCCAGTCAGATTGATTTCCTGATTAAATCTCCATTTGAATTCATCTTCAAATAATCCAATAAATCACATCATCACTGTATCGGTTCATATTCATCTGTCATTAAACAGTTTCCTATAATATCTCTGTATCTTCATACGTCTACATTTTCATTCCACCTAACAAACATGTTTACTAATAATCCAAACTGAATTAAAATAAATGAAGAAAACCTTCATCTACATGACCTGATGTAAAGTTAGTGCAGAGTTTTCATTGGTTGTGTTTTAACTGAACATAAATCAACTATGTTTTTCAGGATTTATGTAGTCAGATTACTGTCACAATTACTGCAGCTAGAAGTGTAACAACCATCACTACCTGGGTACCGGAGGATTCAACATTTATCACATTTTGTGTTTTTCAACTAGTGTCTGTAAACTTTCTGTTACTTAAAGATAATATGTGGTAAATTCTTCAAAGCTCGGATTACATGAAAATGTCAGATATTATTGAAGATGGTGGAGTGCATTTACTGGTGCATTACTTAATTCTTTATTTTTTCATTTTTAAAGCATGTATGCAAGGTACAAATAAATATGCTTTCTTCGATTAATGTGGGAATTAACCCAATAAGAGCATTTAAATGTTTGAAAACAAATTAGAGTGTTGTTTGATGGCTCTATTATCAGATGTTTCAGCATCTCAAAAAGCAGAAGTATTAGTGAGGAGGTTTTTGTCACAGTGTAAATCACTGTGATACGTACTCTTTAGCAGAATCGTCCCATGTTTTACAGTAATAGACTGCTGAGTCTCCCTCCTCCACATTGTTGATGATCAAACGATAATCTGATGTTGACTGATGAGTGGACGTGAATTTGGGAGAGGAGAATCCAGAGCCATAGGTTGGAGAACTATTAGAATGATAAAAGACCAGCACAAACTGAGGAACTCCTCCAGGAGTCTGTTTATACCAGCGAGCACCACGGTCAGTAACAGTCCCCAGGTTACAGTCCATGGTGGCTGTCTCTCCTTTCCTCACCGCCACAACAGGAGGCTTCTGTGTCACCACCGTCACACCACTCACACCTGGAAACAACAAGATGACACGGAGTCAAGAGAAACACACAGACTGATGAATCCAACATGAGGTCAAAGCTGCAGTAAGTCAGCCTCCTTACATGTTAGAGCAGTGATGAGAGTGCAGAGGGTCCCCAGCATGTTGTCAGTGTGTGCTGAGAACGGCCTTGTAACCTGGAAAGTGAGCTCACTGCTGACAGATTAGAGGGTTTGGAGGATGAGGAGAGGAGGTGCTGGAGAAGCAATTTAATACAACACTGAAACTGAGAGGGAGTGACAGGAGGAGGAGCTTTGCTTAAATCTGCATGGTTTCTCACATGTGGTACTCTGTTATCTTCTGTGAAGGGAAATGTCTTTAATTTATCAATTAAAGTATAAATACGATGAAGTCATGATGTCAAAGAGGCCTGCAGTTTTTATGGATTTCTTAGTATTTTCGGTTCCTAATGAATGAGATTTATGTATGAAAGTTTTGATATATTTTGCATCATTTTTCAGGTTTTTCATACGTCAACAACAGACATCTGCTGCAGGATATAAATTTTGGCTCTGCACACACACATAAGAAGAAAACAGTCATTGATTGAGCAGATGTTAATAATGAAACTATCAGTGTGTTTCCAGTCAGAGACAGTTCCCTCTGATGTTACAGAGAGCTGACACTTGACCTCTTCATTTACATGGAGCTATAAATAAGGAGAGGAGGCCTGCAGGTGCATCCTGGAAAGGAAGAGAAGGAGGAGTAGAGAGGTGATGCTTCACTGACAGAGGATGAAAACTCAGTTTCAGTTGCTCATTTTATCTGATTTTTGTGTCTATCCAGATTAAAAGAAATATATATATATAATTGGTTACCTCCTATCAACTCTCAATGAATTTTGTATTGAGTGAATGTTGCAGCTGACCCGAATAAAGGAAAATAGGAAATGTGTTGAAAAGTGTTGATACAATATTTTCAAAAATACTTATTATTTTTTCTTCTAGTGAACAGGTCAATTGTTTTAGCCCTCCAACATCCACAATGATGTCAGAAACAGTCTTTCCTTCCTTCTTGTTTATGCTACAGTCCATTATGAAGTTCTACTATAATAGATGTTGTTACAACGTGTCTCGGGTGGCCATACCAAAACGGGAGATACCTTATCGACCCAATTGAACCAAATTTAAGATTTAACTTAATTAAAGTATAGGTGTGGAAATCAGTAAAGTCAGCAGTGTGTGGTGTGCATGAGGGTGCGACTCTTGAAAAAGGTGCATAAAAGCAAAACAAAAAAAACAAAAGAAACATCCAAATGAGAGAGAGGTGAAGCTGCAGCAGAGAGAGAAGGCTGTCAGCTGCAACCAGATTTTAATAACACCCTCAGGTGTTCCCAGTTGCTCTAACGATCACCTGCAGGTGAATCACCCCACAAACTAACTGACACCACAGGGCTCATCACAATACAGACAGGATACAGACTGGAATACAGGTATTAGGGGATACTTCCATTAGTACACTTCCATGTATACACTATGTGCAGTGCGTGAATTTTGACAGGGTGGTGTTGTCTCAAATCCAACACGGCTGTTGTGCACTTCCCGGAAATGACGTTCGTACCGATGTTAGCTAGCTAACGTAGACTAAAGGTCCTGACCCACACAGTTTCGGGTCGTCGGTGAGCGTCCGTCGGCCTAGTTGTTGCGGTGTGTCCCGCACCGTCGGCTCTAGTCTGCCTGTGTTTTTCGGCCGATTCAGCATGTTGAATCCGCCTGTCGGTGAGAGAAATCACTCTGATTGGCGGTTCAGCTTCAACGAATCAGTGCACGTGAAGAGAAACGGACGTGAGGAAAGTCGAGTAAAGTGAAGAGGAAAAGCACAGAAGGCTCTTCTCATTTTTCATCTTCATCTCATCTGATCGTACCAGTACACAGATATTTTCACAGCGACACGGCCATCTGGAATGAAGCTAAGTGGTGAGTGAGAGTGGTGTGAAAATGGTCAGCAAACGTCGCTTTGTTTCATGTACGTATGTACTGTGTGTGTGAATGAGTAGCACAATGCAAAGCCTGTTGCGGTGTTGATGCTGATTGATATAAGTTGGAAATGAATATATTTTTAATTATCATTTGGGTAAGAAACTCAAATACAAACAATGATCATACAATGGTAATTAATGTGCATTATATTACAACACTAGACTACTTTTTCAGCCATTATGTTACTTCATGTCCGGCTATTGATACACACAGAGCAGCAGGATGACAGTCAAGATAATTTGATTAATGCTGCCACCTTGTGGTTAAAAGTGACTTTGTACAGAGATGCAAAGATAAATCATTTCTTTCACCATGCAAGTCTTAATTATGTGTCCTATATATTCAAATCACACTCATCAATAAAATTAGATAAGCTAATCTTCTGAAAAATACATAAACATATTAACTCTTGTTTGATGCATCAGCATTGATATAGGTCTAAGTTCTCTTTGGCCCTCTCCTCCTCGCTCTGATCTGGATGGTCCTTCTGTCAGGAGCCCTCATCTGTGCTCGCAGTGGAGACCTCAGACCAACGCTCTGGGGAACCCTCTGAGCGGGCCGCTGGGGCAGAGCGAACCTGCCCTCCTTGAGGTCGTCCACAAAACCCTCCACGCTGTCAAACTTTGAGCTGAGCCTCCCCAGCTCGTCCTTTAGGCTGTTGAACTGCCTGTAGAGGTCTCCCAGGGCATCTGACAGAGGCCGGATCCTGGACACATGCATGCAGACACATTTGGGAAAGTACAACTGAGTAAATTATTCCAGAATTTGAATGACCAGTCAAAGTGCTTTGGCAGTCAGTGTAGTGTTCAATAAGGCACCCGATTCGACTGTTATCAGGCCATTAAATAGACATTATCAGTCGCTATAAGTACCATAGATGTGGGTCATTAGGGGCCTACTACGCCTAGCAATAAAATACAACTTCTTTAGGTTTAGGCAATAAAACTACAACTTCTTTAGGTTTAGGCAACAAAACTATAACTTCTTTAGGTTTAGGCAACAAAACTATAACTTCTTTAGGTTTAGGCAATAAAACTACAACTTCTTTAGGTTTAGGCAACAAAACTACAACTTCTTTAGGTTTAGGCAACAAAACTATAACTTATTTAGGTTTAGGCAACAAAACTACAACTTCTTTAGGTTTAGGCAACAAAACTATAACTTCTTTAGGTTTAGGCAACAAAACTACAACTTCTTTAGGTTTAGGCAAAAAAAATCACAGTTAGGTTTAGGCAACAAAACAACAACTTCTTTAGGTTTAGGCAATACAACTACAACTTGGTTAAGTTTAGGGACAAAACATTGTGTTTTGGGTTAAAATGACTTGGAACACAAACACAACTACACATTGTTTGTTTCACACGGGTTGCGAACTCTCTTGGGTGAAAGCCTCCACCCCTTATGGAGTTTCACAGTGTCTAAACTACAGTACCTGACTTCCGCTTTTGCTCCTGTCATAATTACTACGCTCGCTAGAGGTCGCTGTCGTGTTCTTTTATACCTTCTCTCTGTAATCTACCATGTGAATAGATGATAAAACCTACTAGTGGGTGTAGTAGGCCCCTATTGACCCACATCTATGGGGCTTATAGTGAATGATAACGCCTATTTAATAGCCTGACAACAGTCTAATTAGCTGCAGCTCACATGAAATAGGAACATTGTTTATTGGCAAAACATAACCAAGAGGAGAAATTGGCAACACGGACATGAACATGAAAGTCACGGCATGCTGTTAAGCAGGAACAGTCCCATCATCTGCAGGAAACATCAGGATAACAGAAAGAACGGAAGTCCCTTATAAAAAAGATGAAAGTATAAATAGCCGATTTTTGGCACAATTTTAAGAAAAGGACACCCACAGTGAGCTTGGAGTGCACCTGAAATGGCTACTCAGGAATGTTCACATTAACTAGCTGTTGGTATCATGAGCTTAATCTCTAAAGGAAAGGGTCAAAGACTTGGAGTAACATCTACCAGAATTCATCATAACACAAGGCTGAAACATTTCCCGCTCTCTGTTGGCACAGTCTGCGTATAGTGAGGTCATCTACAAAGCAGAGTGTGGACCAGAGCAATCGTGGATCAGATTACTGGCTCTGAGAGGTCAGTGGTCATGTGCAGAGCAACGGAAGTTACATAATTCCTAATTCTGTACGACTGCGAGGAACAATAAAGTGCTCACTGACGTCACTGGCTGTTGTTGCTCTCGCTCTTACTCAACTTTCTGTTTTTCTCTTCTTGTTCTTGCCTCTGCTTCTACCATCACTGATATTTACAGTTAGAACCCAGCGTGACCCACCTGTTGTATTCAGGTAGGACAGAAGCATGGTCATGGATCAGCAGGTCTTTCACTTGGGTCAGAATGGCATATTTCCAGTTGTCCAGTACCTGGGTCATGTTGGAGCAAGTCTTGCCGTTGGTGTGTTCTGCCGAAGACAGTAGGAGTACGTATTTACCCTGAACTGTCCAAACAAAATCTTGTTTCGAGTGCTTTTAAACATGAAACCTTTTTTTGCTAATCATTTACTTATTTATTTCCCTGACCTTTGGCGCCCCAACGGGAGGTTTCCTGCTTCCATTTCTGAGCTCCGCATGTTAAGATCATGCAGAGCAGGACCAGAATCCCCTTCATCATCATCTTCCTTGACAAAATCAGAAATATAAGACGGGTGCTGCTGAGAAAGAAACTTTACTAGAGTATTTACACTTTATGCTGCTTCATACTTACATTTCAGAGGGAAATATTTATTTGACACTTATAGTTACTCGTCACTTTTTACATAAAAAACATATGATTATATTATATGATACAGTACTATCAGTGGTGGAATGTAACTATTTACTCAACTACTGTACTTAAGTACAATTTTGAGGTACTAGTACTTTACTTAAGTATTTCCATTTTATGCTTCTTCCTACTTCTACTTCACTATATTTCAGAGGGAAATATTATACTTTTTTTACTCCACTAAGTTTATTTTAAAATGTTAGTTACTTTGCAAATTAAGATTGTTGATACAAAATATAGGTAAACTAATAAGGTTATAATATATTATTATCGGTTAAGCCACTCAGCAGTATATATAGTAATTAAAATGAACTCCACCTTTACCAGCTGCAAAATTTAAGTGATGAACACATGAATGCATTGATAATTATATTTCAATAATATAATATACATGATTCTGAAATGGGCCATTCTGCATGATGAGTACTTTTATTTTTGGTATTTTAAGTATATTTTGATGCTAATACTTTTGTACTTTTTCTTCAGTAAGATTTGTAATGCATGAATTTTTAGATTATTTTTACACTGTAGTATTAATACTTTTACTCAAGTAAAAGATCTGAATACTTCTTCCACCCCTGAGTACTATACTACTAACCTACCCAGTAGTATACCAAGTACAAAGTATACAAAATTTGGCTCCACAGTGAAGAACTTCAACATTAAAATGCTCTTACATGATAAAAACATAATAGTATAATATTCTGCTATAATATTACACTTTAAAAGGAACCATTCTGCATAAAGGGTACTTTTACTTTTGATACTTCAGTATATTTTGCTGATAATACTTCTGTACTTTTACTTAAACAAAATTTTAAATTCAGGACTTTTACTTATAATGGAGTATTTTTAAAACTTAAAATAATAATATTTTTTTAGAGTATTTCTACTTTCACTTTTGTTACTTTAAAAACATTTTGCTGATAATACGTATGTACTACTTTCTGCTTTTTTCTACTAAAGTAAAAGATCTGAGTACTTCTTCCACTGCAGGAAAGTGATGCCAGGAAAACTTGAAAACTTCATCAAGCACACATGCTTAATACACTTTTACTTGAAGAAAACATCTTACACCTGATAACAAAGTTAATTTCACATAATGTAGTCAACTTAATATTCATATTTTGTATTTAAGATAATAGGAAACAAAGGTTTTGTCCCTCAGATGATTGCATATAGATTGAGGAAATGTATTCGATTCTATCCTCACTTATTTACTTAGATTTGGGTTGTACTGTACCTGTCTGTGTAGTAGTGGCCGGGGTCTTTCCGGTTCACAGCAGCAGAACCCACTCTGTGGTACGATCCTTCAACAGTGACACACTGAGAAAGCATGACCTCTCTTATAACTGCCTCCCTCATCTTTCCCCCACCTGCTCCCACCCACTTCAGTGATGCAGTGAAGACACACTGTTCCTTTAGCATGCACACACACACACACACACACACACACACAGCTGCTGCTGCTGCTGCACACATAACATGCCATTAAGCTCCCCAAACACATGCACGCACACATGCTTTCCATTTCAGTGTCCGACGTGTCTTGCAGTCTTGTGCATGTGCTACATTGATAAACAGACCCTGAATGGGAGGTCCTGATAATCCCCTATCTGTGCTCCATCTTATTCCCCACATGTCTTTTAGCTGCTGTGAGTGGTGTAGGGCAACTGCGCTCTCTGTGGGCTCTAATACAGAGGAGGTGTTTGATGTAGCAGCGCGGCTCCAGCGTAGCATTCTTACTGCCTACTGTAATACAATCTGCTCCACATCTGGGCTACGACCGGCCCAGCCAGCTACGGTCCCTTTAACTGTCAGGGATGATCAAAACCAGGATATACACACACACACACTTGATGAAGCTGAAAATAAGGGAATGAAAACAAAGGGTTTAGTGTTAATCGTTTTAATAAAATGTTGTGAATATATACAGCCCCTGAGAGATTCCCCCACCACCAAACTGCCAACATCCCTAATTCAAATAAGCTGCTGTGTGATTTCTCATCTCAATTTGACATGAATCCAGCCCCGATAAGTCTAGTTCATTTTTGTGGAAATAATCTGACTGCTGATGGAGGACAGATCTATAATCTGGACAGTTTTGGGCAGGCAAAATGCAGCTGGACTCAAAAGAAGCAGAAAAAGATCCATCACCAGGGCACATTTTCCTTCTTTTTTAAATACCGGGCAAAAGGAGTGCTTTTACTTGACAGCTCTGAAATGAAATACCTTTTGTCACAAGAAAATTCCAGCTCTGATCCAGTCCAGATCAGAGCTCCTTATTCCATTTGAAAGCCTGTTAATGCTGCTGCATCCTGTGATGATGTCCGCAGACAGTACTGATATATGACGCGAGTTCGAGCCCAAGGAATCTGACTGGGCGATGGTCCCTGCCATCTGCACCAGCTTTAAACCCACAGAGACAACACATTGTACTACATGCCGTAAGTAGGATGAATATCTTCTGTACCATACATCTTCAGTGCTGACAATATTACAGAATGAGTTGGAGTCTATTCAAAAGAGTTGGAACTAAAGATGTATAAAAGATTTATAAACAAGGAAACAGCAGGATTTGTGAGATTTGTTAAAGAAATCTTACACTGAACTATCGGTTCATCTATTCTGTCAGCAACCAGTCACAGATGTTTATATATACATATACAGTATATAATAGGGGGGGGGGGGGAATCACCAGAGGCCCCATGATACAATATTATCACAATACTTAAGTCATGATACAACATTTTAAACATTTTGCGATTTAAGCTGAGTAAGATATATTGCGATTTATAGTTTACAGTTTTTTAAACTGCAAATTATGCAGTTTTGTCAACATCAGTTTTATCTAATAAGATACAGTTTTCACTCTGTTCATCTCAGAGTTTTCATTCACATCTTGAGGTCAGAGGTCAAGGGAGGGCCAGTTTTTCCTCACCAAAATTTAGCGTGTAACTTTAGAGCGTTGTATGTGTGATTCCTTAGGTTTTCTAGTTTCATATGATATCAGGATCTTCACTAGCTTTAAGACTGTTAGGTTAATAGTTTATATAATAAAAGATTGATAATTGATGTCCGTGTATCGATACAATATTGCCATGCAAAATATTGCAATACTATGCTGTATCGATTCCCCCCCACCCCTACTATATATATATATATATATATATATATATATATATATATATATATATATATATATATAGACAGTATATATAAATATATATAAGCAAAGAGATGAAACTGCGGCATTTTTTTACACAGCCGCTGCCGCCATTTTGGACTGAACATGCTTATTATATTTATAATAATAATAATGAATAAAAATAATATATTTTATTGTTCGACACAGGCCATTTTGGTATAATATGACAATAGAATAGAAATTATTTAGTTTCACTTTTGTACGGCACTTTTAACTGGCGTCAGGTAGTCGCTTTCAGTCCAAAATGGCGGAGGCGTAGCTTGCAATGGAATGAACAACTGACTTTCACTTCTTGGCATTATATGTTCTTTGAGGGCGTGGCAGACATATCAAAACTGGCGGGAAAACACAAGGCAGGAAGTGAAGAGATCAGAGGAGAGGTGAGTACCAAAATAAAACAGGAAACACTCAACATGAATGAGTGATATGAAACAACAAAACATAACCTAAGGGCAGGGCAGATTACATCAATTTGCCAATGAAATGTAGTAGTCGCTTTCCACCTGTAGAGCAGTGAATACAGGTGTATATGCACCTACACACCACCACACATCAATCTGCAGTGTCAAGAAGGCAAAGCTACTTGTGTGAAAGCTAAAGAAAGTTATCTGGAAGCTCAATTTGTTTTTGTTGTACACATTAATATGGTATCTGATTTACAGCAGCGCTAACGTCCACTCTCATAAGCCTTACAGCCACATCTGGACTCCACCACCAGTCAACCTCGGGCTCCATCTGCAGCAGCAGACCGACTTCCTTCCAGTTCCGTGCAGCTCCGTCCAGCTCAGCCAGAGGAAAGAATGACAGCAGCTGACCCGCAGAGCCAGAGAGTGAGATAACCAGGCCTCTCTCTTTCTGGTTTCTAACTTACTGCTCTCTCACATGCTGCTTGTTATTGGCCTCATAATGACTTCTTTATCAGAGGACGGCTAAACTAAAATATATCAGCTGATATATCCAAACAGAAGGTGCACCATGAGGAGTCACATGACTGTCAGTGTTTATAAAAGGAGACAGAGGACCAAGAGGGTGCTGTAATCAGTTGTTATCTCACTTCATTTGACTTTTAAGAGTCAGTTTCACACTTTAAAACAGAAGCTACAACCCTGATCTGATTTTGATGACAGTTTAAGAGAAGATTGATCTTGCAGCTGACTGGACCAAAAGATATCATTCATTGATTTCGACATGTTTGAATGTATTGATGTGACTTAGAAAATGTAAAATAAAACCATTTTTTGTAGCTGAAGGTGTTTTTTTTTTTTCTCTCATTTTGCTGGCTGGCAGTTTCCTCTGCTTCCAGTGTTTGAGCTAAACTGGGCTAAGCCCATCCTGGAGCAACTTCTCCACTGAACGCGATTTAAAATATTCATGAAATGATCACATTTGTCATCTTCGGGTCGTCTACTGTGATGACCCCCGGTGTCATCAGGGGTTTCCACGTTATTAACCTGTGTCTCTCCTTGCCCTGCAGCTGCATTAGCATAATACCTGCCTAGTGGCTAGTTTGGCACACCCTAAAAAACAAAGCTAGTTAGAGCGGAGCTGGAGCGGAGTCCGAAGACTTTGGTTGGGTTGACCAATCACAACAGAGTGGGCCATCTACCCAATCAGAGCAGACTGGGATTTTCGGGAGGGGGAGGAGCTTAAACAGAGCGTTTCAGACAAATGGTGAAAAGAGGTGCTGCAGCACAGCCGGTATGAGAAGAATAAAGTGTTTTTTTGAACATTAAAGCATGTGAACATGTTCTAGTAGAAACCCTAAATACAAGTATGCTGATAACATAGTAGGTCCTCTTTAACTATCCATTTTATTTTCCAAGTGCTATGAAATTATTACATAACACCTTGACATTTTAGTGGTTTAGTGAGTAAACCTCATATCAAAAGTCTCTTGTTCTGGTCAGAGCCCCACTCTTGTGTGTGTGTGCCTCTCACACATGCTTTGATAACCGTCTAATCCCCTCACTGTGACTCTCACATGATGAAGAAATCCCACGGCCCGCAGCCGCCACAGGCTGAACACACTGCATGGTTTCTCCACCTCAGCTCACATGCTCCTCTGTTGCGAATGCTCCACTTCAGCTTGTGTCATTCTGACCAGCTGAAAGCACGGGGGGAATCGTCTCCAACATGAGGAGATATTTCGTGATTAAAAGGATTTCTTTGCCGTGGTCGAGGAGGGCCACCACGCAGGATGAGTCCAGTCCGCTCATACCAAAGGTAAGGGGTCACTTTTGAACTTCTGTTTTGTTGCGTTCCTTTCTGAATATTGAGTAAATCTCTGTGTATCTAAATATTTGAGGTGGCATTGGTTCTCATGGTATTTAGTTGCATTCCTGTGTGTCCAAAGGCAGGTTTTGCTAAAGAGGAAGCTGAGGAGCTCGGCAATGTCACCACTGAATTTCACCAAGCAGGGCCCAACGGAGAGGACGACAGCCCCGTATTCGCAAGCATCCAATCCCACTACAGATACTCCTGTATGGACTATTTCCTAAAATACTTCCTGTTCCTATGCAATCTGGTGTTCACAGTTCTGGGCCTGGTGGTTCTCGGTTTGGGGATGTGGGGCCTCATCAGCAAAGAGTCGTTCGCTCGGGAGAAGATCGGCAGCATTGGCACCGACCCGATGCTGATACTTGTGACTCTGGGCTTTGTGCTGACTATGCTCTGCTTGTCCGGCTGCGTGGGCGCATTAAGAGAGAACTGCTCCTTACTGAAGCTGTTCTCTGCCGCGGTGCTGGCGCTCATCACAGCCCAGGTGCTGGCCGCCATCATGGCCTACACTCTACAAGATAAGGTTGGAGGCTACCTGCGGGCAGGGATGTTAGCCGCCATGGTGCGCTACCAGGACGATCTGGATCTGAGGTTCATCACGGATGAGATTCAGACAAATCTGCAGTGCTGTGGGGCAGATAACTACCGTGACTGGGAGCTCAACATGTGAGTAGAGGGTGACTAAGTTGGATATATTTATAAAAAAAGTACATCATGACTTATTGATGTAGGAATGCCTTGAAAGTTACTGGATATTTTTGTTCCTCTCCTCAGATATTACAACTGCACATCTCCAGGAGTGCTGGCCTGTGGCGTCCCCGCGACATGCTGCGTGGATCCTTTGGAGAACGGCACCGTGTGGAACTCTCAGTGTGGTTTAGGAGCCCAGCTGCTGGATGAGTTTAGTGCTCAGAGCGTGATCTTCCTGGGCGGCTGCCTGGGGGGGATGTCTCGCTGGATCGAGCAGCACGAGGGCCTGATAGGGACCGTTGGAATCGTCGTACTGGGGGTCCAGATTCTGACTCTGTTTATCACGACACGACTGTTAGAGAGCATCCAGTGGTATAAACTTTACGTGTAACGTTGGATTATGAATATATTGTGTGCTGATATTTAATGTGTGCTAACTGCTTTTGGTTGTCCACCTTGTTTCTCATTTGTAGTAAACATACCCCAAAACCATGAGTGCAAAAATCTTGTTTTTAAGGAAGCAGATTTCAACTAGGGCTGTCAATCGATTCAAATATTTAATCGTGATTAATCGCAAATTAATTGCATATTTTTTATCTGTTCAAAATGTACCTTAAAGAGAGATTTATCAAGTATTTAATACTCTTATCAACATGGGACTGGACAAATATGCTTGCTTTATGCAAATGTATGTATATATTTATTATTTGAAATCAATTAGCAACACAAAACAATGACAAATATTGTCCAGAAACCCTCACAGGTACTGCATTTAGCAGAAAAAATATGCTCAAATCATAACATGGCAAACTCAAGCACGATTTGGGATGAGAACGTGTTGAAATACCTCAAAAACAATTCGGGACACAAACGCCGGTCTCAAACACCGATCTCCTGGTGGAAAGTCCTGTGTTTGTTGGACCCATCCACCTACCCACCCACTAGCCCACCATCAGCAGTCTTTCTCACGTTTTGACTCTACGTCACTAGCTTTAAGCGTAGCACATTTGTGTTTACATTGCAGTCAATACAGACTGCAAATGACATGCCTAAAGCTTGCGATTACTGCGTCATTCATACGCCTTTAAGCGTGACCGGGCTGATTTTTAGCTCAACAAAAGGCCATCAAATGAGGACACTTATAATGAGGCACAATTTCCAAAAAAGTTGATTTGAAAATAAAAATAAACAGTTAGCCAAAAGATCTTATTTGAATCCTCAATTCTCCTCATGAGCGGTTGATGAAAACACAAATAGTTCGACATGTTGGGAAATATGCTCGAGCTAGATGAAAAGACTGATACTCTATGACTGTATGGTAAATATGAATGAAAATATGGGTCCTCTGTGCCAAGAGTCTTGTTCTCAACATCGTTGCCAGGCAACCAGTTACTGCATCCAGCCAAGAAATAATCCCTCAAACAGCATAAAACCACAATTTGACGTTTTTACACTTATTTTTTGTAAGAAACGAAATATTAACATGTTAATTAGTGAGCTTTACATTTAGATATTTTGTTACATTTGGACAGAGCTAGCCTAGCCGTTTTTTTCTTTGTGCTAAGCTAAGCTAACTGGCTGCTAGCTGTTGCTTCATATTTACCTTAAAGACATTATAGAGAGTGGTATCATTCTTCTCATGAATTACTTTCTGAATAACTTTACTGTTCATTATGTTACGGTTGACATATGTTTTTTAAAAAAGGGACAAAAAAGCATCCTAATGGGAATTATGTAATGTTTCAAACACAGTAGCATGGTTTAAAGGTCTATTTTTATGTAGACAGATATAAACAAAATAAATAAATAATACATCCACAGAGCTTTTAGAAAGGTGCAGAATATGGCTTTTTCTAAAAGAAGTTATTATGATTGTGAATTAATCATTTTAAAAATGTTGGCGGGTCCGAAATGAATGTTTTGTTTATTTCTGTTGAAGATATCTGACCTTCGGTTCCCACTTTTAACAAGGCTTGTGAGCCGATAGTAAAACAATGTTGGTGGTATCTCTGGGTCATCAGTTAGTGTGGAAAAAAATGGACTGAGTTTGATTGTAAGTGCCCGGCAATGACTTGCTTGAAGTGAATGCAGTGGAACTGGGGAGGGAGAATGAGACATCTCGGGCTGAATGTTATCAATGTTATCAATAGCACCTTTAATAACACACTAAGTTTGGCAAAGAGGAAAAAAAAGAAAAACAAGAAAAATGTTTAAAAAAAATCCAAGCTTTATTCTGAGTTTGAACATTTGAACATTTGTGCAGAAACTCCCTCTTTGAAGCAAGCTTCCTGTTACAGCTCCCACTGCAACCTCAGGCAATGACACACTCAGCATCAGACTTTAAAATGGCAGCTTGAGAGTCTTATGAAAATATATTAAATTTACAGTATAAAACAACTTAGGCAAAGCATCTACAAAATGCAGACACCTTTAAGCATGTTGGTTCTTTAGTTTGTGGTTTACCATTAATACAACAAAGCCAATATTAATGATCCAGATTGGGTTGGTCTATACCAACTAATTGATAATTAGGTCCTTATACCAGCTAATTGATATTCTGAACTTGCCACATCGGTTCCCTTTGGTAGATATCAAAATAATTTCTCAGAAAAGAGACTCAGATGATCCCATACTGAGCCAGTTCATGTAGCTCTAGATGACTGTATGCTTCCCATGGGCAGATTACAGTGATGTCTGAAAAAGAAAGAACAAATAGCGAGTAAGATGAAGGAAAAGTTATGTGGTTAATTATTCATGGTGCAGTGGTACATGTAAAGGTGATACTCCTGCTTACCAGTGCCAAGCCCTTCCATTCCTGGGATCTCCTCTCCAAAGCTGCAGGAAGAAAGAAAACTTTATTGTGGGGAAATTGATAAAAGACAAACTTTCTAGATGACGCTCATGAAAATGTAGGCTCACCCAATGACGCCCCTCTTGGGCGGCTTGCTCTTGAACTGGCGGCTGCTCCTCTGTTTGAACTTGGGTGGGCCGGCCGCAGGGCCGTTGACTCTGAGGGGAGCTTTGTTGCCAGTCTTCGCTTCAGGTTTGGCCACATCCAAATTCATACTTTTGTTGTTTGAGCTGTAATGGGATGGGACAGTCAAAGTGTCATAAAAAAAGTGATGTAATGATGATGTAACTGGCATGTTATTTTGTCGCGAAGGAGGCTAAATAACACTCCAAACTTGTGCTAAATTTTAGCGAGGAAAAACTGGCTTGGCCATTTTCAAAGGGGTCCCTTGACCTCTGACCTCAAGATATGCGAATGAAAATGGGTTCTATGGGTACCCACGAGTCTCCCCTTTACAGACATGCCCACTTTATGATAATCACATGCAGTTTGGGACAAGTCAACAGACAGCTGCTGTTGCCTGTTGGGCTTGAGTTTGCCATGATATGATTTGGGCATATTTTTTTTATGCTAAATGCAGTACCTGTGAGGGTTTCTGGACAATATTTGTCATTGTTTTGTGTTGTTAATTGATTTCCAATAATAAATATATGCATACATTTGCATAAAGCAGCATATTTGCCCACTCCCATGTTGATAAGAGTATTAAATACTTGACAAATCTCCCTTTCAGGTACATTTTGAGCAGATTAAAAAATGTGCGATTAATTTGCAATTAAATTTTTTTTTTTTTTCATGGGCCAAATTGGAATACATTGCATTCAAGACAAATATCCACTTCCACTGCTCTGTATACAGGAGACACACTGTTACGAATTGTCCTACTGCGATTACAAACACATTTTAATAACTTAATATGTGAAGAAATACAGGCTTGTGTACAGACAGTGAAGGCTCCTGTAATCCCACGCTCGCGTTACTAATGAACCCTCCACGACAGCACCTCTATGATCAGATTACTGCGAGGACATGCTGAATGTGCTGGCGGTGCTAACCTGACAATAGCTTGTGAATTACTCGATCAGATTGTCTACCAGTGAAAGTTTATAAAACTGCAGCATCAACAAGGAAGTGACCAGTAATTACATTATGAAGAAATTCAAAGCAGATAGATTGTAGTCAGTATTTTTATGTACACAATTTAACTTCAAGCAAACTATAAATTCAGTAATGTTATATTCTAGATATTGCTGAGAAGGACTCACTGTTAAAATAGCCACTTTATTAAGTACAATCTAATGCAACTCAATACAACAGCTCTGCTATAAATTCTACCTTTACAAATTATAATGTTTAATTTTGTGAAATGTGTTTCAGAAAGGTGTTTCTAATATTCTGGTCTCCTCGTGTATGTACAAAGGACAAAAAAAAAAAAAAACACCCCCCCAAATGTAGTCTAGTCCAACACCACCACTAACTAAGACCTCTTTGCTAATACTTATAATTTAATTAACACCTCTGACATTGTAAAACAAACTCTTATCATATCAAAATATAGATTTTATGGCAGAACAGTGAGTTGTATTGGAATACATTAGACTGTACGGTAACACGTTAGAATAACCATCATTTTTAAATGGTGAGTTGATAGTTAAGATTACATATGATAAATTGAGAATGTGTTGCATGTGCATCAAAATCAGTCTGCAGCTCAAAAGCATGATCTAAATCATTGCTAATACTCACCTCCTGTGTTGCTGTGTATCTGTTGGTAGCGTCATCAGGGCTGCTGTTGCATGATGAGTTGTTTCGTGAAGTCCTCTTATACACCTCAGACTCTGAGAAGATTATGACGCTACCAACCAATAAACTGCAGGGCCCTCATCACTAGTACACACACAGGTCTTTCACGTTACATATGCGACGGTACAGTCATTAGGGGATTGGCTGACAGGCAGTTTAGGGGATGTTCCTGCTCACCTGAACAGACGCATGACAGTGTGAGACAAATGCAGATGTTTTTAGAATAACAATGAGGATGTGATGGGTGTCCATCAGGACATATTTCCTGTGGGGTTTTCCCCAATACAACCTCAGTATCTCCTCACCACCTGCAATATCATGCAGCCGAGGACATACTAGGTACAGCGTTCTCCTTTCATCAGCAGTCTCTCAGATTGAGTTGCATTATGTCTCACTGGTAATCCCCTCCTCACCTCCCACACACTTAAACACACACCTGGTCTATTCATCTGATGGCTTACTACAGCTAATCTATTCCATTCATACACATGCACATGGGACACGTGTAGGGACACACGCTCCCACTTCCTGTGGATTATTTACTCTCACTGTCTCTCTCTTAAACAAACTCACCCTAATGATCTGCACACAATAACAAAAAAATAAAAACATGGGGATTTGATACCAATATACTTTTATTTCGTGCTTATGCTGCCAAAAACATGAATGGCACACTGTATGATGTATGACACATACATGCTCAGGGACAACATACTGAATGAGCTACAACTAACTATGATGCCGACAGCTGATTGTAGATTTTGTTTTTGATTAATCATAAAAATGAATCTATGAAATGTGAAAATAATAGTAAACATAATGAAAATGCCAGTCACAATTCATGAAACAAGGTGATGTCCAGAGAGTAAATATATTTACTCAAGTACTGTACTTAAATATAATTTTGAGGTACTTATACTTTAATATTTCCATAGTATGATACCTTTACTCCACAACATTTAAAACTTCTGCTGTAGTATAGTTTGAACAAACTGAAATAACGACGCCATCTAGTGGTGTCAGATAGCAGCAGTTACTTCATCCTGATTGGCTAAAGTAACCACCAAGCAGTTTACTTAAGCCAATCAGGATGACGGTTTCTAGCAAAGATCGTCTATTGTTATCACTGTATCACTCTGGGATAAAATTATTCCACCAGGAGGAATTTATATATTATCTGTTAAATTGGTGAGGAAAATACGTATTTTTTTTTAATGTCGTTGCCGTCAACATAGTTTCATGATTAATTTAACTTCTTTCATGAATATCAAGCATACAAGGCTATTTAAAACTATAGCTAAATCAGTGTGAGAGGAGCAATGTGCAAGAGTTTTAAAAACCCTGAAATTGTTAAAAGTGAAATAGAAAAAATTCACGGCAGGGGAACTGAACAGGATATTTATTTTTCTTTGATAGATTTTCTCCAAGGGTTCAGTCAGAGACGGTTCAGAAAGAGCATCTCTGCCTCTCGATCGCCCCACGAGGAGCGGAGAAGACCGCGGTACCCGGAAAAAGACGGAGTGAGAGCTCTTTACTTCCTCTCTCCCACTATCGCTCGTAGGTAGTAGCTGTGTGGCGACACGTGTTATTGTTTTGTTAAGTTAATTTGTAATATATTAAAATAAAGTGCAGTAACATGGGGAAGAATAAGAAGAGCAAAGCTAACGTGGCAGGAAAAGAAGCGGGCAAGGCCGGACAACATTCAAGGTAACGTAAGGAAGCTAATGTATGTTAACAGAGACTAGCTACAGCAGCTAGCTGTTGTTATTAGCTCCCTCGTTAGCTGCGAACCTTTCTATCAAAATGAGATTCAACTGGTCAGCGTCATTCTTGTATTTAACTGAGGACGCGTACCTGCATTATATACGGTTTTCAAAGGCTTTTTATTCCACTTTTCCCACATGTTTTTATGTGAACCCTAATACATTCCTTGGACAATTTTGCACATTTCTGCACAAAACTTCCACTTCTAAAAACTGCACTGCTCAAACATTTTTGATTCAGATATATTTTACATATTTTTATAGTATATGTTTCATATTTTTATTGTGTCTTTTTCTTCAATTCTATATTTATGTTTATTGTATATATATTTTCATAGTATTTTTAAAGAAAATTTTATTGTATTTTCCTTCTATATTTTTCTTGCACATATTTTTATAGTATTTTTTCATATTTTTATTGCGTTTTTCTTCTAGTCTATGTTTCCTGTACATATCATTTAAAGTCTGTTTTTACATTTTTTATTGTATTTTTCTTCTATTTTATCTGTTTCTTGTACATTTTTATTGCATTTCCCTTCTATTTTATATTTCATTTACATATTTTATATTATTTTATTTATTTTATATTTATGTTTCTTGATTTTTGCAGTACTTGCTTTTATTTTTTATTTGAATTCCACTATGTTTATGTTAAGCACCAATACACCAAAGCAAATTCCTTGTATGTGAAAACCTACTCGGCAATAAACCAGATTCTGATTCTGATTGTGTCTAAACAGTGATAAGAAGCTCAAACGAGATGGTAAACCCAAGAAAGCCAAACAAGACCACCTCGAACACATCCCCTTTAAGCTCCGTGAGATATTGAAAAGCAAGGAGAGAATGAAAACGGGATCCTTGAAGGCCAAAAAGCTAAAAGAGGGTGAGCAGAAAAGCATCTTTAACATTATACTTTGTGATGCACAGTTGTACTTTTTTTTCTTCCTTTTTTTTTTAGCAGTCATTGCTTTGTTTATAACTAGTGAGATATTTGTGTCTGTCTCTTTAGTCATCTCCCCTAAAGGTAAACCAGATCATTCCCAGAGTGGAGACATACCTGTCCCACACTTCAAGAGAGGAAAGAAGGAAAGTGTGAAAGCATATCTGCGGCGCATGGAGAATGAGACAAAACACGTCCTCTTCCTCACCAATAACCAAGTAGACCGAAAGCCTGAGCTGGATGCAGACAAACAAGAGAAGCCCGCAGACAACGGCAAGTCTGATAAAAAGAAGGAGTGAGTACATTTTGACTTGTCATCAGCAAAGTCAACTGATGATATGTATTTGTGCTGATAGGGGATGCAAATGAAGGCTGGGGCCAGCTGAGTCAGTTAAACCCCATCCTCCTGCCCAATGCCCTGAGTGTTTGCCATGTATGTGTAGGTCACATCTTCTTTGTTTGTTTGTGGCTAATGTTTCATGTGCCTGAAATGAAAATGTCCTACTGGCACAATGAAGGCATAGAAATGTAATCTGTTGTGGTTTTATGTACTGTAACAGTTTATCACCTGTGGTTACAGTTTAAGTTTATATTCAACAAAAAAAGTTGCAATATTTATCATGGAATTGTGTAGGTGAATTAAAAACATTACTGAACTTTTTTTATTCAACTTTTTCAAAAATGTACTTTACATTACACAAAATAATGGTACAAAACCCAACGTTAAGTTAACCTTCTGAGACCCACATAGACCTGTCTTTTTTTAGGGGGGTATATGGGGTCTTTAGGGAGGAGATAGCAGGTCAACAGTATATGTGACATAGAAGTTGTGTACATAATCTGAAAGCTGGGAACCTGAAGATTAATTTGATATATACCTAGGAAAGCCATCCATCATCTGAATGCTCTAGGTCTCTAGTTTGTGGTTGTTAAGTTTCATGAGGCTGTGAATATCCTAGAGGTCACCACAGGTCATTTTATACAGTGACCTCATACTTGTCTCATTACAATGAAATGGCTACTATGGGGACTAACATCATCACACATGAATACAGTTGGGCTCATTGGATCCACAAGAGTCTCAGCTTTACAGTGATACCTAATTTATTTAATTCAAAGACTGTTTAGGGACCCAAGTATGCAGAAATGTTCAGATACACCATTTTAGAATAGTCGAAAATATCACATTTAAACTGCATGCATAAAACTGCTTGGGTTTTGCCCCAAACTGCATGTGATTATCATAAAGTTGGTATGTCTGTAAACTAAAATGGATACTTGTTGGTACCCATAGAACCCATTTTCTTTGAGATATCTTGAGGTCAGACATCAAGGGACCCCTTTGAAAATAGCCATGCCAGTTTTTCCTCGCCAAAATGTATGCAAACTTTGGAGCGTTATTTAGCCTCCTTCACGACAAGCTAACATGACATGAGTGGTACCAATGGATTCCTTAGGTTTTCTAGATCTAGCGCTAAACCTGAGCTTGCTACAGCCTCTAAAAGTTGGTTGGGAATGCTCGAGATCCCGCGGGTCTCAGGGGGTTAAATGACAATGATAACAGTAAATGATAATAAAAAATGGACCACAGAAATATAAAAGTAATTATTATTCCTGGCTGATTCATGTCTAATATATTTGATCTTTGCTGTCTTTGCTACAGTCACGATAAAGTCAGATTACAGAGGCTACAGCTGAAGAAGTTGGACAGACAAGTGGCCCAGATGGAAAAAGAGATGTTTGTAGGTAAGGAACATTTTCCACTACAGAGGATGTGAGGGAGCAGCTCTGGGCAAATTTGAAGTGTTTCCTAAAAATCTAACGGACCCTCTGGCTTTATATTCTTCAAGTTTATCAGAAAAGTATATTGTCCTATATATGATTGTGCTATATATTTGCTTGTCAGTGTGGCACAGAGGATATTTATATGTAAAACTTGTTTGCATACTGATTGACTTATTTGTTTGTTTTGTAGATAATGTTCCCTTTGGTGAAGTTACAATGGCCCCGCCGACTTTTAGCGCCAAACCCAAGAAAGCTCCGGTCAGATCTCAGGTAACCTGCTATGTAGTTATCACATGTCATGTCGGTGATCTTAAGCCCCGGGACACACTGAATGCATGAGCAGTGCGTGACGGCTATACATGTCATTTATATCTATTTTAGACAGAAAAAGGTTAAGAAGTGTGGGCTCATTTGTAAATAATAGAAATAGCGGTACTATTTATTTATGGAGCCGTGCGAGTCACTGCATTTTCCCCAACCCCGTTTTGCAAATATTTCAGAAACAAGCCTTGTGTTAACAAATGAAGAACGTCTGTCACACAGACAAAAAACGCTACAGGGCTTTTATTTTGAAACAGAAACAGGAATTGTTGAGTCTGTGACATATTCTACAGATATAGACATTGAAACTAGTAATGTTGCTGTTATGATATCAATATACGGTTAAAAGGTCATTTTCACTGTCTGGTGTTGATGTGAACCGCACATGGAAAAAATAGGCGAGACCTTGAATCCCTAGAAGAGACGCAGCCGACACGCAGCCGAGCCACGCAGCCGAGCCACGCAGCCGAGCCACGCATCTGCTCTAACCTGTTAACATGAGCGCTGAAATAAAAAGCAAGATGTTCTGCGACGCACACGCGCTGCTCACGCGTCCTGTGTCCCGGCCGTAAGGTTGAATAAGAGGTTAACTGTGTTTTTTTTTCTCCTCCACCAACATTATCCAAAAGGCATCAAAGGGGCTGCTTCTCAACTCTCTCCTCGGCCACACGGCGGCCTCCACAGCCAAGCCGTCCATGGCCAGACAGAGAATCATGGAGGAGGAGAGGGTGCGAGCAGTGGAGGCATACCGTCTTCTTAAGAAACAGAGACAGCGGCAGCACGAGGCCAGGGATGTCAATCTGGAAAAACTCAAGAACCCTCAGTGACGTTTCACGTCAAAGAGAAGTCCCCGACTTCAGTCGGCACTGAAGCTCGGACACTGAAACAGATGGTGAGATCAACCATCAGCAGACTGTATGTGTGTTATGTAACTCTGGAGCTGCCAGTGGGGAAGCTAACCACAGTGTAGCTAACTGTTCACCTGCGACTTTCAGTGTCACATTGTGTTGGCACTGTTTTTGTATTTGCATCTTTAGGAAGCCACTATGACATCATTTGTGATGTGATGGGCAGTAAAATAATTAAGGCTACTTCACGGAAGCCAAAGATAAACCTTCTATTGTTTGCTGTTGTCCCACTAGATGGCAGTCCTCCTGTAGAAAGCTGGTGTCATGTTGCTTGTATGGAGAGCTGACAGAAGAGGCTGTTTTTTAAAGTAAAAAATGTATTTTTGATGCACACCATGCCCTCATTATCAATGTGAATTTATTGCTGCAGAATATTTTCAAACCTTGCTTCCCTTTGTACCTCCCTGAGAGCCTGAATCCTGGGATCAATAAATCACTTCAGCCTTTTTAAATGCGGAGCACTTATTAGAGCCTGGCACAGCTATTTACATTTGTAATCCGTAAAAGGTTTACCCCTCATGAACGAGGCCTTTGTTTAAACATTGGCATCGGGGACAAATTGTGCAAATTCAGAGATGTTTGTTGAACAACTTCATCTTTCAAAAGCATCCTAGATCTAAAACGCAAACATTATTCATTCAATTTTTATTTATTTTTTGCAGTAGTGATCTACTGAATAATATCACCAGATGGTTTTACCTTTTAATACTGAATCCCTGTTGTCTGGTCTGTGGGTCATTTCTGTTTGATCAGCTTTTTTTCTGTGCTTCGTCTATGTTTGTCCACTGATGGTTGTCACAGTGACGAGGAAATGCGTTAAGTGGGGACAGCTGCTTGTGATTGGTAGTGCTGACTCCCTTGAGCTTAGCTCAACCACCATTGGTCCCCCCCCCCTTTGTGTCCATGTGCACAAGACAGCTATTCATGTTATCAAGGGATTTACAGTTGCTGCCTGTCAGAGAAGGATGCTGTTTTTGATTTCAGCTCAAGTCATTGACATTACGTGGCTAATGAAATAGAATTTTCCAATAATATTCCCGTGTACATGCAGCCGTGCATACTCATCACGTCATTCCTTCTACGGCTGCAACTAATGATTATCTTTGTTGCCGATTAATCTGTTGATTATTTACTCGATTAATCGATTAGTCGTTTGGTCTATAAAATGGTGGAAAATGTTGATCAGTGCATCCTGTTCTCGGGGTGGGGTTGGTACTGGCACTTCTACATTTTCTCTACCGTGACTTTTTCTTGCGTATACCGGCACGGTACTCTTTTCTGCCGTCTTCATATCAGGTTCTCTGTGAGATTCATAACGGCACAGCGCCACTGTTTTTGCATCGCGCCACGTAAGCCGTATGAACAGGGAATGAAATTAAAAACCCCAACTTAGAATATATAATATATAATTGATATTCCGAATGCGCTGCATACATGTGTCCAAAGAATGCTCCTAAATAATATCGGCATATCCACGTCTTAATCGAATATTGTCATATTTGGAATAATAGTGAAATATTAGTGTGCATGTAAACGTAGTCACTGATCAGGAATTAACATCTAATACACTTTAAATAAAGACCTTGTCAAGGTTTAATGCATGTATTTATGTACCCTCCTCTGCAGAGTGACACCTTCCCAGTAACCCCTTAATTAGATGCATGGGTGAAGTCCAGCTTAGGCTCCTCTGGGACAGCCTATAGTGTTAACATTAATCTAGAGTAACCCAGGTCAGTGGCGTTGGACAGGTAAGATGTTGTAGGAAATGCTAAGAAAACATTGTCCGAATGCTGTTTTGTTTACATTTGTATACATTGTTCCTGCTGTACGTTCACCATCCTGTTTGACAAGACGACTGCGCTGCTTATCTGCATGCTTTTTGCAGCTCTTTGCATTCATCCTTATATATGCAAAGGCGAACGGAGGGTGCAGACACGAGGCATTACACAGTAAAATCTCCACATTCGTGTTCTGTTGCACGTCTCTGATCGGCCTGATTTCCAGTTTGCGAGCAATTTCCTCTCCGGGTAAGCACTCGTGGCTGCTGACAGCACAGGATGGTGGGAGTAATTGGGAGAGAGCCTACTCAGCCTGCTGCTAGGCAGCCACAGCTCACTCTGGAGCTCTTAGAGCGTGTGCACGTGTGAGCGACAAATTGCATGTGAATAATCGTTCCTCTCCCTGTAGAGAAAAGGAAGAACTCATTGTAAGTCAAAGTCCCTTCACAATAATGTTGTGATGGTGCTCACAGTGTGTTTATCTGCAGCCCATGCAGCTTCCTATGTAACAAACATGCATGCAGAGAAGGTTCCTGGCAGCCAGTCACTAGCTCTGCTGTCAGATAATGTAGTTTTTATGAGATACTCCATCAAATCGCATTGAAATGCATCTACTCAGTGGCTCTAACTTCACTATTACAGCCCTGGATTCAAACTAGAAAAGAGCATCGCATGGATTTATTGTCAGATTTTACTTTTTTGGTAGTGTATCATTCCCACTATATCGCTCTCAGTGCCACCTAAAAAAGTTGTATGCCTTGTTCAGCAGTGTATGCGCTGGGCCAAGCCAACATATGTAAATACCCTTTGACATTTCCTCTTGCATCATTCCACATCTGCTTCCTCGTAACATTGTCAACAAAGATCCAACAGCCGTATTTAAGTAACCTTTTACAGGTTTAATAACTTAAAAGGTACACCTTAACATAAAATTATAATTTTCTAAATCCAAGCACTACAGAATCATAGGGCTTTCAGAGGAAGTCTGAATCACAACATCATTTCGCAAGAGAACAAAGTGTGTTTTACAACAGATTAACAAATTACAGTGAGATTTATGACCAGAAAAGCTTTATATTGGTGAAAACACAATAACTTTAAATGTTTGTGATT
The DNA here is from genome assembly GCA_916701645.2 of Sebastolobus alascanus. Taxonomy (NCBI): domain Eukaryota; kingdom Metazoa; phylum Chordata; class Actinopteri; order Perciformes; family Sebastidae; genus Sebastolobus; species Sebastolobus alascanus. The sequence continues at coordinate 769,626 of CAKAOJ020000158.1, read as the reverse complement.
AAAAACTAACAAGTAACAGTTCAATTATAGACATTGCCTTTGCTTAAAACTCTCTACCTGCACCTAATCCTTGTCTACAGTTTCTCCATCAACCTACAGTTGTCATGGATGTATAATAAGACCTGGATCCGGTGCCACAGCTCGGCTCCAATTTTTTCCAGTGGCAACTCGCAGTGTTGCAGCAAAGAATCCCCATAGTCCACTATTGTAAAAGAGACGTCTGGAAAACTGTTGACAGCACACCTCGAACTGCAAGCAAGATAAATTATGGCTCTTCCTATTGTGAATTTTTATATTTGTAAAACTTTCCTAGAGCCACAATGTAAAGTCTATGGGCCGAGCGTATATTCAGGTAATGGTGCCTTTCAATGTGGTCGTGTTTACCGTGTTCATGAGAAGAGTCCACATGAACTTCCCCTCTTGTGGTAGGCTATAAACAAACTACACCACGTTCGCATGAGCGCAAGTACAGTATACACAACGAGGCTGTAAAGGCAGACATAAAAAGCTTAAAAATTCACGAGTGGGATATTTACTGACGTATTTTCTATATATCATAGAACAAATCGTCGTTCTTATAATACATCCATGACAGTAGGTCAGTTGTCACCTAAAAATTGTTTACATTGTTCCACTTTGGTGTATAGATTTTGTAGAAATATATAAAAAGTAGAGACAGAACAGAATATAAGCTAGAAGGTCATTGCTAGAAAGTCATTGCTCTCCAATAGAGATACATATCGTTGTCTTTTTGAGTGAAGCTACGACTGAGCGAAGCTGGTTTTAGTTGACAGTAAGAAGGTTTAGGGCGCTTGTTGCCATAAAATGAGACATGAAATAGAAGAGCAGAGACACAACCTCTCCATATGAAAATCATTTAGGCTACGTATACAACAGCCTCTATAAGCTGTCCGTCTCCGATATCGTCGGTGTCTTTTTAATCATTTATTTATGACACTTGCGCTTGCGCGTACAGAACAGACGAGCAGTGCCCGAACATCAGAGGAAAACAAAATTCAGAAGTGTGTGTGAGAAGGACCTAGGTCTTGAGATTCACCACAGTGTGTTATTAAAGCTTCTTGCTAAGGAAGAGAACTGATTACATTTGATACGAGGAGCTGTGAGGGGAGAACAAACCCGTGGCGGAGATTTCATAGCCGTAACGACAGGGTGTGTAGGTGACAGGTGCGGTGCGCCCTCGACTCACGCTGCCTGACTGTGACGGTCCTTAAGACAGCGAGGTCTCGCCTGAACGAGGCAGGGAGCTGTCACTTCCTGGAGTCAGAGAGGGGGCTCTGGCTCGAGGCAGCATTGCGTGTTGATCCATCTGTGGAGAAACACACAGAGAAGTGATTATTTCAGCAGATGTGACAGAAGAGGATGTTCTGGGGTGTAAAATATCGTGCACTCGCTCACCTTAGTGAGACCCTTGGCGATCAGGGCTATTTCAGTGGGCTGGTACACACAACTTCGTAGCTGACCATTATAGGCGCCATATGGAGACACGGGCTTTGTGGGTACTGGTAAAGAAAAGATGGAGGAGGGTTGAAAAATACCATTTCGAGAATACACCGATCAGCCATAACGTTAGGACAGCAAGGGCACTCTGACCGGTCTGCGGCTACGCAGCCCCATACGCAACAAACTGCGATGCACTGCGTGTTCTGACACCTTTCTATCGGAACCAGCGTTAACTTTTTCAGCAGTTTTAGCTACAGTAGCTCTTCTATTGGATTGGAAAACACGGGCCAGCCTTCGCTCCCCACGTGCATCAATGAGCCTCAGGTCTGACCCTGTCGCCGGTTCACCGGTCTTCCTTCCTTGGACCACTTTTGGTAGGTCCTGACCACTGCAGACCGGGAACATCCCACAAGAGCTGCAGTTCTGGAGATGCTCTGACCCAGTCGTCTAGCCATCACAATTTGTCCCTTGTCAAAGTCGCTCACATCCTTACGCTGGCCCATTTTTTCTGCTTCCAACACAAAGTTCAAAGTTCAAAATGTTTACTTGCTGCCTAATATATCCCACCCACAGCCAGGGTCCATTGTAACGAGATAATCAATGTCATTCACTTCACCTGTCAGTGGTCTTAATGTTATGGCTGATCGGTGTAAAGTCAAAATACCATTTCAAGAATCAAGTCAAAATGTTGAGGATGAATTTGAAAAAAACATTTCAAGGATAAAGTCAAAAAGTGAAGGATAAAGTTAAAATGTTGAGGATAAATTTAAAATCTGGAGGATAGATTTGAAATGTAGAGAATAAAGCAAAATATTGAGGATAAAGTTGAAATATTATCTTGAAAATTAAGTCGAAATGCTGAGAATAAAGTCAAAAAAATGAAGGATAAAGTTAAAATGTTGAGGATAAGTTGAAATACTATTTCGAAAGTAGAGACGAAATTTCGAGAATAAACATTGTTGCAATGGTCGTCCAGTCCACAGACTTAACACATTAAAAAAATTTGAAGCAGACAGGAATAGGCATCCTGCAGAAATGTTTTGCATGGCAGGCACCAACTTTGGCGCCAGAGGCAATAGCAGATTTACGGTACTATAGCCACATACTTGTGCTTATTTATTATATTGAGCTCACCTGTGCTCGGTTGTAACACTGTTGCCAGCTGAAGAAATGGGCCCAAAGCACATATGCGTGAATAAATAATTTAGTACTGTCCTGCTGATTAATTTTTATTTTTGATTCTGAGGATTCAGCGCCCATCTATAGGCTACATAATGTAGTTGAGCGCAATGAGACATTGTCATTGTACTGTTACTGGTAGACCGTAATGCGTCATGCTGTACCTGTTGGAGGCTCGTCCATAGAGAAGGCTTTATTCTCCATGTACACGTTCTGGTGGGGCGGCTCCGGCTCCAGCTCCGGCTCCTTCAGGATGTTGTCATAAACCAGGCTCCTGGCAGGATAAACGTGATCTCCGTCGATGGGCTGCTCCTGGTCTGGGTCCTCCTGGGTCAGCATGCAGAGTTCTGGGATGGTGTAGAGGATGAGGAACACCCAGGCGTTTGACACCACGGCTACAGCCAGAGTCGGATCGTCCCAGCTGGGGTTCCCGGCCACTCTGTTCCCGTGGATGTACATGACGATCCAAGCTACCCAGATAGCCGCGGTGAAGAGCCCCGTGACCAGGATGAAGGCTCCGTCTCGGCGCCACTGCTTGTGCTTGTGTGTCAGCGAGGGCACGGCCATCAGCACCACAGCTAGCAGCAGAACCATCACGTAGATCAGCGCCATCACAAAGTCCTGGTTGGCGATGCTGCAGGACATGTCGGGGATGGCGACGCCTCCGGGTGGGCCCCTGGCCACAGTGATGATAAGCCACTCGGTGTTGATGATCACCTCGACCATCCACAGACCCAGGGCTCCCAGGCATAGCATCCAGCTCCTGGGCCCCCGGCCCCTCCGCTCCAGCAGGGCCAGCCACAGCCCGTGCATCGCCAGGCAGGCTAGACAGCCGGAGAACAGAACTCCAAAGAGGAACCTCCGCGCGGTGCAGCTGGTGGAGTACCGACCCACAACGAAGGCAAAGGTGAGTCCAAAGAGGCCCAGAGTGAAGACCAGAATGCCGGCCTGCAGGGCCACCATACCCTTCCTCTTCTTGTGCGTCACAAACGGTAAGCTGGCCATGAGGATGACCAACAGAACGAAGGAAGTCACCTCACCAGCAGCAGCGAGGGCCTCCACCACCACCCCCCACACGGTGCTCAGGTCACACAGGTTGTAATATATGGAGCTGATACTGGAACCACATCCCTTTGGAGCACTGGTCGGGTCCATGGTGGCTTCAATGCAGATTTTGAAAAAGTGCTGCAACAAAAAAAATATCCTGATTATTAAACATGCATGCAAATGCAACTATATTTGCATTCCTGATTATTAGGAGAGGAATGGAAAGACAAAACATCCGTGTTATTACTGTGTCACAGCACAGTGAATGAACTCTACTGTCAGTTGTGTGGAGTTTTACTGTGTTGTACGAAAATTGCTGTCCATTGATTACAGCAAATTGTCTCCCATGTCTTTAATTAAAAACATGATGGCTCAGTCTAGCTTTAGTGGCCTACACTATGTTACAGACTCATTTTAACATTTCAACAGGAGACAGGAGTACTATTCCCCACCCAGCATCCCATTTAAAGGTAAGATTGTTTCGTATTCAACTTCCAATAATTATTCCACTGTCAACGTAGGGCGGGTTCGATATGGAGAAAATCAAATATCACAATTTCTTTTTACCAAATACCTTGATATTAATATTGCGACAATATTGTAGGGTTGACTATCGGTGCTTTCACACAATATTTACACAATGAGATTTTTGATAAACTAATAAAGTGATGTGGATAATATTGTCCCTGTTACATTCATGCCAATGAAGCATATTGAATATAGCATTGTCAATATCAAGTTAAAATGTTGAAGTTTTCAGGTAAACTGAGATAAGATTAGATTAAGATAAATAAACTATTTAAAAATCAATTGGATTATCTGCCACAAAGCTAAATCAGACTCTTTTAATATGCTCATGAAAAGTTTAAATTTTTGGCTAATATTAATCTTATAAGAGGCTAATTTTAAATATGGCACATTAATGCTGAAATCATAAGGCTATATATCATATACAGTAACACAAATACAAGATGATATGTGGTGACTTCTTACCTGTACTGATGGCAGCTACAGCAGCTCCGCTCCAACAGGTGACTCAGGTGAGAACAATAACTAAACCTTGTCCGAATATAATATTAGTTATTTCTCGGGTATTAACAGGCTCCTGGCGGATGTTTCTACCAATTTCTGAGCGTTTAAATGATCTCTAAATTGATCCACGGTGTTGTTTTCTCACGGACGGTCCTCCATTTGATCTGCTCACTCCCTCTCTGGTATTACCGGACCATATTATAATGAACTCCCCGCAGTCGCATCAAATGATGCTCGGCTAGTTATCCTGTAAAGTTGTTATTATTATCCTGTGAAGGTCTGTCTAACTCAGCTCAAACCTCCCTGCCTCTTCACCCAGCCTCTGTTGAAGCTTTGCATATTCTGTTAGATTAGAGCTGCTTATTTGTTTCAGGCAGCTTACATCCAAACAAAGGGACCACTCACCTCTCAAGTGAGTCGAGTCCACTGAATACAGGCTGTGCAACATGTCGAGCTGTGACCTGTTTTACACTTGATTTCAGACACGATGATGATTGATGATTAATGGCTCTTACTGGGTTGGTAATTATATCAGTTATGTGATTAGAGTCTTTAAAAGCAGTTTCTTATGAAATGATCAGCTGCTGCTGCACACAGCAGCTTATAAGGTGAATTAGTCTGATGTGGGACATTTTTTGCATTTCAGATTTCTGGAATATGAAGCCAATACATTAAATCCACCACCAGTACCACTCCGAAATCCCCAGGATGTGTCCTAATTAAATCAAAAAAAGAAAATGCAGATATCACAAAAATAAATGGTAGACATATTAGTAATCTTAGTGCCAAATTGTCTCAGACAAATCTTTATTTCCTAACATGGGACACTGTAAAGTTAAAAGGCTGAAATCATCTTAATTAATGTAGGAAACACTCGAGGCTAAATGTGCAATCCCATGTTCAGGAATTTTACCACTTACAATGTTATTGCTGTTACAAAACCGAGGCTTTTAAAATGGAGAATCAAACGTCAAACAAACAATAGACTATAATAGTTTTGAAGCATTTTATATCTGTTATGAAAAGAAGGTATAATTAAATGCACAGCTAAAAATTTATGAATCTGCTGTGAATTACAAAGTTAAAATGTTAAACCATGATTTTTTTCATTTCACTATACAGGGAACACATACAACCATAACACATTTTCCTGATTATACTTTACTATACTATATACTATACTTTTATTTAAGCAACATTTTCAATGCATGACTTTTTCTTGTAGCAGAGTTTTTCAGTGTGATATTAGCACTTTTACTTATAAGTAAAGGATCCATATAAGCGGTTGATCACTGTAGCTACTTTCAGTTTTCTTGAGGGAAAATGCCCACATACAGTTGTTCAATTATATAATAATTCAACTCTGATTTATGCCATTTAGTGCAATTTCAGTAATTAAATTAAATACTTTATACATAATCAACATGCATCTTGAGAAAGCTGATCACAGAGTCTACTTTCTCTCTTTAAGGATAAGTATACTTCAGGACAGTCATCATCAGAGGGGAGAATGTGCCTCCAGTTTGCAGAGCCACCTGGTGGAAAATATTGTTACAGGAGAGACTGACTCCTGCATAATCAAATCAAACTACACAACAACACAGATCTTGTTATTGATCTGTTATAGGCCATGCCACTTAACAACCATTTGATAAATAGGAAAGCTGACAGATGCCATTGATTTAAAGCTTTTAAATTGTAAATACTGCGATAAATATGAAACTATGACAGTCCATCAAACCTGTCTTGGTTATTGTGCCTAAAAAGATGGATTCAATGTCATGGGTTGCCCTTTGTTTCTTTTTTTTAGGTCATGTTTTAGTCTCCTAAGTATTTTTGAGATATACGCTGATTTCTTTGATCGGTTTCTCTGTGTTTGCCTCGACTTTGTGAATATTTAAAGTCGCAAAACTTCTCTCATCATCTCTCTTCCTCATCTTGTTGTGAAACTTGCAGTTAGGAAAAAGGCAGCGTCACAATTATTACAATTGCAAAATTGAATTTGCTGTCTAACTAGAGCAGTTTGGCAGGCATATTGAAATATCAGTGTGAGCAGTTCTTCTACACATTTGTATGTGTTTTATTCATTTTTTGCTCTTTTTATTTATCGGACACTTTGTGCATCCAACATGTAAACTGTGTGATTATATCGAAAGCCATTTGTGTCACTTTTTGGAGACCTGGTTATCTAGTGCATCCCCTCCGGCTTCAGCACAAGAGTAAGGTCATCCAGGACACCTTGCTGAAGCTCGCTCTGCTCTGGCATTCAGCCTGTACTAAACGCACTGTTTATACTGCGTGATGGAGCCCCCCGTGGTGCATTGATTCCTCAATGGATCCCGTCCCCGAGGGGCGCTCTCTCACGAACCCAGCAACTCATCAATCCATCGCTTTGCGTTGTGGTCCTGTTAGCAGATTCTTAATAGGAGCTGATCTCAAAGCAGAAGGCAATGTGACCTTAATGAAGGGCATGCCATTTACAGATGCACACATAAAGAGGGCTTTGGGTTTATTCTGTTTTTATTATGTAGCTCAACTACAGTCGCTGGTGGACCGCGTGACCGCCCCTCTTGGCGACCCCTGTTCGAAAAATAACACAACAAAAGTGCTCTCTTGGATGCCCCTATGGTAGATAAAACATGATGCAGTGCCCTCTAGGGTGGCCTTAAATGGAGAAAACATGATAAAGTGAACTCTAGGGTGCCGTTAAATGGAGAAAACTTGATAAAATACCCTCTAGGGTGGCCTTACATGGAGAAAACGTGATAAAATGCCCTCTAGGGTGCCCTTAAATGGAGAAAACTTGATAACATACCCTCTAAGTTGGCCTTAAATGGAGAAAACTTGATAAAATGCCCTCTAGGATGGCTTTAAGTGGAGAAAACTTGATAACATACCCTTTAGGGTGGCCTTGAATGGAGAAAACGTGATAAAATGCCCTCGAGGGTGCCCTTAAATGGAGAAAACTTGATAAAATGCCCTCTAGGGTGCCCTTAAATGGAGAAAACTTGATAACATACTCTTTAGGGTGGCCTTAAATGGAGAAAACTTGATAAAATGTCCTCTGGGGTTGCCTTTAATTGAAAAAACTTGATAAAATGCCCTCTAGGGTGGCCTTAAGTGGAGAAAACTTGATAACATACCCTTTAGGGTGGCCTTAAATGGAGAAAACTTGATAAAATGTCCTCTGGGGTGGCCTTAAATTGAAGAAACTTGATAATATGTCCTGTAGGGTGGCCTTAAATGGAGAAAACATGATAAAAAGTCCTCTAGGGTGCCCTTAAATGGAGAAAACTTGATAATATGCCTTCTAGGGTGGCCTTAAATGGAGAAAACTTGATACTATGCCTTCTAGGGTGGCCTTGCAGTGGAGAAGCGTGTTTAAGTGACCTCTAAGGTGACCTTAAAGTTGAGAAGATGCGATGCAGTGCCATAAAGGCTGCCCTACATGCTACATGCTTTCTGTGCACTGGTGCCCCATCACCGCATGCAGTTGGTGCTTTTTATTTTTTTTTCCCCCTGCCCCTCAGGCAGCCTGAGTCCATCACTGACAACAGTATTTGCACCCATATAGAGTCATAGCATTCATATAAAGCTCATGAATCTTATTTGTGTGCATCTGTATCAACCTCCAGAAAGTAAAACAAACAGAAGACGCCACCTTATACAGTATGATCCCGTGCTCTTGTTGTCGTCTGGTCCATTTTGTTTGCAGCAGGCTTCATTAGGGCGCCTCAGCAGCACCGCTCTCCTCCGAGAACCTGTCAGGTTATTCATAGCAGTGGCTCAGGTCGGGGTCTCGCAGGACGCCTCTCCTCCTGCATTTTTACCGCAGCCTGGCAGCCCTCGGGGCGCCACCACAACCCAGTTCACTCTGAAATGATGTGTCTCCCTGTCTGTCTCTCTGTTGGTAGATTTGGAGCTATTTTAACTTTATCTGTCACATTGCAGCATGTTAGTATGAATATTGTGATTGGACTAATGGCCCAGTCAGATGCAATGATTAAAAAAAAAATCCATTCTGAGCTTATCTTTTTGAGAAGATTTTAACTTGGATCCTCATATTGACTGACCCATCTCTGACTGATCAATGCTAACTGAAAGATACATAAACATCTCTCTGAACCTTATCTATTGTTGTCATCACTGCCATTTCACATTTACTTCTGTTGTATCCCAGTTACTGTATGTTATTGGTATTGATTATCATAGCTAGGAGGTTAGTGTGTTCCCTGTAAGCAGCAGACCATTACCTCCATATCCAGCTGAAGTTTTTTATCACGCACATTAAACATCAAACCCTCTGCCCTCTGCGAGGTTTGTGATGCAACATTGAAAAATGTACTTGATCTGTAATGTGACAACATAAGATCCTGATTGGCAGCTGAATTTGATCAACAGAGGTTGCCTTTAATTGATGAGTAGACCAAATGAAATCATCCTTCCATTAGTGAGATTAACATGCCATCAGAGGAATAATTGCTCTCAGCTGAAAAACTGTCCTACAAAATGCAGTTTGTCACACATATTAGAGCCTCAATTACTTTTGGCAGATCAGTCTCAGTGGCAACCTCCTGTAATTAACTTGCTAATTATATGACGCTGATTGTGCTTAACTTAGATATCACAAACAACATTTTGCAGCCCAGAGATTTGCTGGATTCTGAGTGCCACTAAAACTTGAAACTGTGTTAATATTGATTGTTAATAGTGCCTAACCTCCCTGACTTTTAAACCAAAAAAAAGAAAAAAACATTAAGCTGAGTCCTTGCTTGGCCCGGTGCCACCGATCAATGCCATGCAACATCCAAAAGGGAGGAATTCAAAATCAAAGCTGTCGCTATAGCAACGCCCCTGCCAGATTCCACCAATCAATGGAGTCCGTGGGGTTGCGAGATGCGCCAGGGAAAGGCCAGCGTCCTACATAAAGAGTGCGGGACGGGGAGCCGGGCGGCACACACACACTCGGGGCAACACACACCTTTCTGCACGCGACAAAAAAGGCACAGCAGCGAGAAGAAGAAGAAGAAGAACAAGAAGAAGAAGAAGAAGAAGAGTCAGGAGGAGAAGTGGCACAGAGTCAGGAAGAGAGGGGGAAAGGACAAAGGAAGAGAGGCAGGGAATAACTGAGAAGACATGGTTCGCTCACGTGAACAAGGGATCCCTGCCTGGGTCTGTGTGGGCACCCTGCTCCTCTTAATCCACTCTGTCACAGTTAGAGGAGGTAAGATAACTAATCAGTAGTTTCAAAGAGTCATATCACCTTTGTATCTTTTTTTGTTGTTGTTATATCCTTCATTGTAAGAGAAGCTGTGTTGTTCTATTTCAGTCCAGCTTCCCCCATACTGTCAGTGGGTAGTAGGGCACGGCATGAATGTGTGGCTCGTGCTCAGCCTCAGGGCAGGGGATGGGTATTTATCTATTCTACTCATCCTGTCCTCATCTATCTGTCTGCTGGGTGCAGGGAAAGACAGGCAAGTCCATTTGCTGCCTGGCTTTGTGCCGGCTCAGCGACACAGTACAGTACACAGCGCCGAGGGAAAGCTTTTCTCACTCCTTAAAAAAACTATTGGACTGATTTTGCTATCGAAGGTCACATTTCTGTGCTGTCAGATTAGATTTCATCTGGAATTCTTCGTCTAATCCTATATTTAGGGATTGTATAAAAATGTTTTATTCAATGTTTTCAGCTTGAGTGGAAGAGACACTGAAGCATTCTTGATTCATAACTTTTTTTTGTCTGCTTTGAATTGAATCTTTTTTTCTTTCAGAATCTGAAAAAAAGGTAGTCTGCGTCTGAAATCCCATACTAAGTACACTAAAACAGTATGTGAGATTTTTTTAGTACGCAAATTGCATACTATTGAAGTGAAATATTACAGTATGCAAACACTGGACACTATGGCGGCATAAATATCCTACAATGCAACGCGGTAGTGATGACAACGTTCATAATAACAGATGTTGACGGACAGCTCTGTAATGTAAATAACACCTCAATTTAAGTGTGAGTATAAGATTTCACTTAATATATTTTGTTAATCAGACTTCGACTCTCACAAATCATCGTTTTGGTCACATGAGGTTGGCACGGGTTACCACGGTTACACGTCTCCAACCGGCAAGGAGGCTCTCAGGAAGTGACGATGTAAATTACTGCTCAGTGTGTCAAAAGCATGTTGAACGATGGTACACATACTGGGTATGCAGTGTAAAATATGTGATTTCAGATGCAGCCTTAGTTATATATACTGTTCCATGATGAATTTGGTGCTTTTTCAATTAGCTCTGGTGTGCCAGAATCATTTGTCGAAACACACCCCCACACCACGCTCAGCTGGCTCAGGGTGCTGGCTGGCTAATTGGAAAAAGGTTACTTTGAAGTGGGGAGCGCTTGATTGTGGTAGAGATATGAAGACTTTCCAGGGAGCCAATGTGCTCCCCCTGTGTCTCATTAAAACCCCTGGTAATAGGCCAACGAGGCTGCTGATGGCTGTGTGGCAGAATGGAAACAGCAGCTTGTCACGCTGAGTCTTTCATGTGTGATTCTCCAGTATGTGCCTCTTGTACTTGAGGAAAACCATAGAAGCAGCCATCTGCAATGGCGCCGCAAACTCAGGATTCTTTTCTGAGCAACCTGGTGTCGGAGGTTTTCTGAGTCAGCCACCTGGCTTGTGCTCTATGCATTGAAACCAGAAGAATAGAAGTGTGCTGACACATAATATCAGTTGTGGTTTAGTTGAAGAGTTAGGGAGTACTTTTCCAGTTCTTGCTGTGTCAAATCTGAAGTTGTAGAACAAACGCACACGAATTCTGCTGTGAAATCTTGGAAAGCAGAGACGGCCTGATGCAAATTACGGTGACGAAATTAAGAATGTCAAAGTGCTGCTGCATCATCTTGCGCTTTCTTTCCCCACAGCTGCCCTGAAGCTGGAGGCAGCTTTGGACAGCGGGGCCACGGTGCTGAATCACTCCATGAGTCTGATGCAGCGTATGGAGACCCTGCTGGCCCTGGGGAACAGCAGCGACGTCACCCTGCGGGTGCAGACCATCAACACGGACGAGGTGAAGGTGATCCAGGCCCACAGCCTGGTTCTCACGCTGCAGAGCGACGTGTTTGAGGAGCTGCTGCTCAGCCGCAACAACAGCGCTGTGGTTTTGAAGGAGACGCCTGACTGTGCAGCTGTCTTTGACAAGTTTGTCAGGTGAGGGTGACTCACATTGTAATCAGATTTGTTAATCAGGTTCAATCACCTGTAGCTACTTGTAGATGCTATTGTGTCTTCCTACAAGTATAAATCTTCACTCACCATTTTGCCTCTCTCCTTTGGAGAAGTGAGATGCTCCATCTTGTGAAATATTCTAAAATTACACTTGCTGTTTGAGGCTCGCAGTTGAAAATCTGACAGCGTGGGTTTATTCCGTGACTCAGATGTGAGGAGAGGAAAAAAGTAGTATGCCTTACTGAAAGATATATATATTTTTTACCCTCTTGCAGGTATCTGTACTGCGGTGACATCTCAGTGCGGCTGGATCAGGCCATTTCTCTCCATAAGCTGGCCAGCAAGTATCACGTGTGGGGCTTGCAGCAGGGTCTGACCCAGTACATGACCCAACATCTGTCCAGTGAGTCGCCCACAGGCCATGTGATTGGCTGGTACAACTATGCATTACAAATTGGGGACGTGGTCCTGCGGGACAGCTGCCTGCAGTACCTGTCCTGGAACCTGTCTTCTGTGCTGCAGAGCGGAGAATGGGGCTCCATCAGTGAAGACCTGCTCCTCTCCTTGCTCCAGCGCTCCGACCTCATTCTGCAGACGGAGCTGGAGCTCTACGAGGCCCTGGAGGCCTGGATTAGCCAGAACCAGCCTGTCAGCTCGACGGTGGAGAGTGCCCTGAGGGCTGTTCGATACGGCATGATTCCCCCTCAGCACCTCTTCCGCCTTCAGAAGCAATCCCCCCTCATACAGAAGCATTACGAGTCTATCCGCGATCTGCTCTACCTCGCTTTCCAATTTCACTCTGCCTCACCTATCCAGCTGGCCAAGTACTTTGATGTCAACTGCAGTATTTTCACTCCCCGTAACTACCTGTCCACCTCCTGGGGTTCCCCTTGGGTCATCAATAACCCCACCCGCGATGACCGCAGTTTCAGCTTCCAGACCCAGCTCGGGCCCAGCGGCCACGACTCCAGCAAGAGAGTGACCTGGAACGCCCTGTTCTCCCCTCGCTGGCTCCCACTCAGCGCCAGGTCAACCTATACTGAGCTGGGCGCCATGCAGCCCACGCGCACAGACGGAGGTCGACCTCGCATCATCGTAACGCCAGCCACTTCGAGTCCTGACTTTGCCGGAGTGAGTTTCCAGAAGACTGTGATCGTGATGGCCAGACAGCAAGGAAAAGTGGTGGTCCGCCACGTCTATAACTTCCACCAGAGCACAGAGGAGGCCGGGGATTTCCTGGTGGACGCCGACCTGCAGCGCCGCGCATCAGAGTACCTGATTGACAGCTCCCTCTATCTGCACATTGTAATAAAACCTCTCTACCATACCCTCCTTGTTGCCAGGAAGTAAAGGCAGGAATCTGGTGTGGCCTTACTAACGGTTATCCACCCTCCACCCACACAGTCACATATTCCAAAGTAAACTCATCTCACAGCACGTGTTTATGCATCAGGTCTGTGACATCTCTGTTTAGCAAGGAGGTGTTTGGTACAATAAAGGACTCACAATTTAATGCAGTGATTATCACAATAATGATGGTGGGTTTTTCAGTATTTCATGCATACTACGAAGAAAAAAACACTGTACTGTAATATTTGTTCAGGTATTCGATAGTCCAGCAGTTTGTTCCTTGAATTTATTAAATCAATGTGATGGTTAATGTTGTTTGCAGAGGTACTATAGAAGTTTACTTTAAAATAAAATGTTATTGCTATTAATTGAATGCATTTCACTATAGATTTTTAGTTCTTGTATACCATACTTGTATATGTTGTTCACATACCAAAATGTGTAAATTTATGTGCACTCCCATTATCAGTGTTCCTTTGTATACTAGTTGACTTGCACGACAGTGAGTCCTTTGCTACTTATTTATTATTTATTGTTATACGTGCATTTTATCTAGCTTTTAAATAAATTACACCAGTATGTGATTTTCATCCTGAAACAACAACAAAAAAATTAATAAAAGGCAATAACATAAAGATTTGTGTCTGTGTTGGCCCATACAGGATTTGCAAAAATAAACTTTACTGAAGCAAAATTAAGGGTTGATCTTACTGTAGTGTGATATTTTTGATTATGCTAGGTTAATTGTAGGAAAATAATATTGTGTTATTAACAGAAAAAAAGTGCTCACACAATGCAAGCTACACATCCCATTTTTTTTATTGACAAATTGATAACATAAAAAATAATTCAGGTAAATAGTAGTAGCACATACAGAACAGATAAGTGGTACAAAACAAATACCCATGAGGAGCATAAAATAAGATTTTATATATATACTGTATATATATATATATATATATATATATATATATATATATATAATATACATACTGTATATATATAATATATATAGGAAAGGTTCCATAATTTTCCAATAGCCTATTATTTTTTTTATTATTATTTGATAGGAGTATTAAACACTTGACAAATCTCCCTTTAAGGTACATTTTGAACAGATAAAAAATGTGTGATTAATTTGCGATTAATCACGATTACATATTTTAAACATAAATAAATTAAATCAGAGGTTTCAGAAGAATAATAATAATTATTATGTTGTTTAGTAAACAGAGTGAGTCCAGTAGAGAGTTCAACTCTATGAGAAAAGGTGAAAAAACTTAGGAAGTGATTCAGAACATTTCTGTTTGTGAATAAAACATTTGGTAAACTACTCCTCCCGTGATGCTTAGCGCGAGGCAGGAAATACGTCATCACGTCGCTGGAACCTTCAGCTGTCAGACTTTGGCCACCCTAAAAAAGTGCAGGTTTTTGTTAGCAAACTAACTCGAACTGTACGACGCGCGCCGACTTTATTTAAAGTTGTGCATTCGTCTGCTGATCGATCATTGATCGGGGGAGCCGGTGATCGAAGCGCAAAGATTGCACAAGGACGAACCGCTGAGTTTTAATCGCTGCTAGTTTTTGCACAAGCCAGCGGATCCTGAGCGGGTGTGAGGCTAGATGCAGGGAGGGAGGGAGTAGAAAAAGGCAAAAGTCTTTGTGCTTCCCTTCCCCCTCATCAAAGCAAAGGGGAAATGTCTCTGTCTAAAGGAGGTAAGTGGTGCTTTTTTTACCACTCTTTTTTTTCCCAAAGAAACAACCGTGCATATATCTTAAATACCGAGGTGCAGTTTGCGTGGAAGTAATGAAGCTAGCGATGTTTGAGAACGTAACCTTGCCAGGTGGAAAGCTGCATGTGTGAGAGGAGGAAAAAAAGAAGCAGCTAGCCAGCATGTCTTTTCCTGCTTTCTATCATTATGCGGAGACATGTTGCTGTCTGAAGGTGTTTATCATTACTGATAGTGTGCTGTTTTTTTTATTGTTCATATTTGAGCTAAATGCTACACTCGCGTCTTCGTGTAAGTTGCCGTGTTGTGGTCAGCTAACACCATTTACACCAAAATAAAGGACTTTTGCCAGGTTGTAATTACCAACCCAGTTGCCCCTCAGCTGGGAATCACTCTCTTTCGGTAAAGTGGAGCACACTGGGACCACAGGTGTTTCTGCTTTTTGCCCTACTGACTCATAACTGATCGATTGTGTATTGGCTGTGTATTGGCAAGAATCTGGCTATACGATACGTATCATGATACAAGGTATTGTGATACTGTGAGCAAGGCCATATGCTGTGATTTTCTGAATATAATTTTAGGAAAACTGTCATAGTATAAAGAACACACCAGCAATACACTATTTCATACTAGGCAAAATTAACATATTTGTACTAGTTGTTTTTTTGCCCCAAACTGCATGTGATTATCTTAATGTGGGCATGTCTGTAAAGGGGAGACTTGTGGGTACCCATAGAACCCATTATCATTCACATATCTTGAGGTCAGAGGTCAAGGGACCCCTTTGAAAATGGCCATGCACGTTTTTCCTCGCCAAAATTTAGCGCATGTTTAGAGCGTTATTTAGCCTCCTTCACAACAAGTATGACATAGTTGGTACCATTGGATTCCATTGGATCCACTCTAGCTTTATAACTGAGCCCGCTACAACCTACGAAAGATCGAATAGTGGCCAGGCCCGACGTTAGGCCGTCTGATTTTTAAGAGGATAATTAAGTAAGGGATGATGTACAGCGAGCTGGTCATTGTTGTGAAAGAAACCCCGACCCTGAAGGGGTTTATTTCACAACAATGGTCCGCTAGCTGTACATTATCCCGCTTATTACACGGCTACTTACTTAAGAAATCAATAACTTGACACAAAAACGTTCTGCCAGACTCCGACATCAGAACTGCGTCCATAGTAACGGTCTGTTATTCATAGCAACAGTCTGTTATAAAGAAATAACAGAACGCCGTGATTAACCAATCAGAATCAAGTATTCAACAAAGCCGTGTAATAAAAATCGACAATGTTTTGGAGAATCGAAGCAGTATCACAACACATAATATCGCGAAACTCATGTGTATCGATATTTTCTTACACCCCTACGATTGTGTTGAGTCCATTTGGTTTGGCCAGTGTGTTAGCGCAAAAATATTTTTAGCGCTGCATCCGTGTAAATGCACTTTTTTTCCGCCCCGGTGGTGTAAATTCTTTTATTTTTTAAAATCCGCCAAGGAACCATGGCGCTATCACACACTTCGCTTCCGCCAGTGAGTCTGTGCTGTGTAATCACTGTTGAATAAAATACACACCTTGGAAAAAATCAAGGTCCTTCCTCTGCGTCACACATACACAAACACACAGCACGATGATGATGTCAATTTACATTTCAAGTTCACCGCTTGTGCTGTTACACAATCATACTAGCGTTACCATGGTCGGGAGTACACACTGTTTTGAGCGGGCTGTGCAGATTGGCTCAGGCAATCACAGCCTTTGGCCTACCATGGCATGTTTTGACTTGCAGCACCAATACCTAGTGCAGCCTCTCCTTTGTTGACAGTTCACTGGCTGCAAGCAGACTCTCTATAGCTGCTACACAGGTTCTGTGCTGTAATTATTGTGTGCAGGCCCGATGTGTCTCTGTGAAAGTCTTTTTCTGGCCTCTGCAAGGAGTTGTGGTCACTAAGGGAGGAGTGGGCCTTAAGTGCATTGCATGGTATTGCTGAGGCATGTTTGGAGATTGGGTTCTCCCTAACAGCACTGATAGGATAGGGTGGTGTGCAAGATTATATGTGCATGAGTCATCCTTTTTCTGTATATGGACCCACTCTGAGGCTGGAGCTTCCTGATGGTGACTCGCCACACAGCTATTGACACTTTGATCCCATGCACAATCCAGAAATTCTTGTTCACGTTGCTTATGTATTACCGGACTCTCTCTGGGGTAGTTTCCACTGAACATCTTTCTAACAAGTACTGCATTTCCTGTAAAAGCGCACAGAGTCACTGCAACTGTCTGTAGCAGCCGATAGTGATAACTCCAACACAGCTTCAGCAAAAATACTGATTTGGTTAAAAGACGCACTGATCAATACTTACAATGACAAAATACTTAAGCTTCATGAACTTCGTCCCATGTGAGGAAAAATGTGCAGTGTAGGTTGTTTTTTTTTGTATAAAATACAGAATGCACCTTGTGCTATATTTAAATATAAAACAAGGTTTCAGTGCACATTGATATAAATGTTTAATTTCATGATATACCACAGAAAATGGCATGAATTACAAGCAAGCACTGGGAAATGGTATCTGTGCATGCATGCATTTTTCATGTGCTGACTCAATATACTTTGACTGCAGCTTAGTAGGGGTGTAAGAAAATATCGATACTAGGGCTGTCAATCGATTATAATATGTAATCGTGATTAATCATATGATTGTCCATAGTCAATCACGATTAATCACAAATTAATCACACTAATTTTTATCTGTTAAAAATGTACCTTAAAGGGAGATTTGTCAAGTATTTAATACTCTTATCCACATGGGCAAATATGCTTGCTTTATGGAAATGTATGTATATATTTATTATTGGAAATCAATTAACAACACAAAATAATGACAAATATTGTCCAGAAACCCTCACAGGTACTGCATTTAGCATAAAATAATATGCCCAAATCAGCTGTAAGTGTGTCAGTGTGCTGACTTGACTATGACTTGCCCCAAAACTGCATGTGATTATCATAAAGTGGGCATGTCTGTAAAGGGGAGACTCGTGGGTACCCATAGAACCCATTTTCATGTTCAGGTGTGTTCTTTATGATATGACAGTTTTCCTAAAATTAGATTTTCTTACAGTATCGCAATATATTGAATCGTTACCCCTGTATCATGATACGTATCGTATCGCCACATTCTTGCCAATACACAGCCTTACAGCTGAGGTTGATGTCATGGCACTATTGTGTCCGATCAGGGCTCAGTTGGAGGACCAGGCCGGTCCCGGAGCAGAAAGCTGTTTCTCAGTTGGCCCTAACGGGGGACAGCAGGCAGCAAGCAGGCCAAGTGAAGTGACATCATATTTCCCAAAGGGTCCTGACAGTTGTTGTGTTTTAAGCGGATGTGTCCAGTCTGACTGTCTGTGAGTCATATCCCACCAAACCCTCCCGGCTACAGGCTGGCTGCACGCACCGCTACCTGAGAGGAGCTAGTATTTCAAGTCCATTAATATTTCACAGTAAATATGTCTAGCAGTAACTCAGACTTAATTTAAACTAACAAAAACTGCATGTGTATAACACGAGTCAAATAGCATGTCAGGTGTTTTTTGTACTGCACTTCCATGTTCGCATGCTACACTAATTTTGGTCCACGAACAAAAGGCTGTCTTATTTGTCAGGTCACCGGAACGCTTTGAGTGCTCGTACTTTATCCCACGCAGAGGAAACGCAAAATCTATTTTTGCCCGAGCATGTGTGAGTAAATCACACTTCAATCTCTCCCCTACCACATGAGACTACCGTAGTCTGTCCAGACACTGTAGGCCTATTTTAGGGCTGCAGCACAAAATGGACCTGTCTGACGTTTCAGTGCCATTGAATCTGAAATCTCTGTAAAACTTCACTTCCCTTCCAGCTTATTCTGGCAAGGAGGGGTTTACCCAATCGTACTTCCTCCACACTGGAGTATTGTGACTCACTCAATGGCAAACACAACCCCACAGTAATAACGAGAGCTGGTGCATTTGTTCTGAAGTGAAGGTGCTTGTGCATTAAACCAGTTTCTCTGAGTATTCCCTGAACAATTGCACAGCCCGGCCCAAGCCTGTGTGCAACAGGACAAGAGCAGGAAATAACCAGCCAGGTCTGAAACTGTTTCTCATCATAATCCCAGTGGGTGAAATTGTGGCCAACTCCTTCCTAGAACACACACGCAAAGATAAAGGTCAAGAAAAGTTTTCTGTTTTTCCTGGCGACCTCGCAACAAGAGCGAACACGCTGAACACGAGTGTCCGTGTCCAAACAGTTGTTTTTCATGCGTTGCTGCTGCTCGGTAGCTGTGTCATTCTGGCAGGGACTCGCGGCCCCTTGTGGGAAGTCTCAGAGGCTGCTGGTAAACTGTGTTTATGAATGAACTCACTGCTGTCACTGATTTAACACAGTCCCAGAGCTGCACAGTTCACAACACCATACTCGGATATTAAAAAATGTAAACTTGAGATTAGAAAAAAAAGAGACAAAAAGGAAAAAAAAAAAAACATTGATAGTTGATTTGATAGCAGTTATCGTAACAGCAAAACTTCCCCTGCAACAACCCCCCCCCCCCCTCTTCCTTTTGAGTCATCATACCAATGTCGATTAGTCATTTAGTCCACCTTCTCCCTACTGCAGGGCCTCAGCTCTGAGTACACCTAATCTCCAGATAGATAACCGATCATTTGCTGCAGTTTGTGTCAGAGAGGTAACTGCAAATTGATTGTAACCTTGGAAAAAACTCTTTACTACCACAATAGAATAAAATCCCCTATCAATAGACCGGTGTGGATGTATAAAAACAAGCAAAGTCCATTTAGATCGCGCTTAATGGCCTGAATTAAACTGTTGTGGCAAACCTCCGCTCTAAACTCATAAGAGTCTGTATAGATGTGAAGTCCATTTGCCTCAGTCCTTCTACAAAACACTGCTGCTCGTACTAGCTTGTGGTTGTTGCTAAATAAAGCTTTATTGATCCCTGTTTGTCTGTCATGGAGCTGAGATGGTAATGGTTTTCTAATTTCTTGTCTCCAAGGGAAGAAGAAGAACCCTGGGCTGAAGCTGGCCAAAGAAGTGTTTGCACAGCCCGCACCAGCAGCAGCAGCGTAAGCCTCCTGTTTTTTTTTTACAATGACAGCACAGCCGACATACCATCGTAAGAGGGTCTCAAAATTAGAGCTAAAATGGCTGGGACAACATATTATTTCACTTCAACTTCACCAATCAGCCGTTCCTCGTCCTTTGCAGCGCTTTCAAAGCGAGCGTCAGGAATCAGGAAAATAGAAAAATGGGCGCCCGACAAAAGTTCAGCTCAAAACGGCTTCAAAAAATCGAATATCGTGATGTTTTGTGATACTGTATTGATTCTCAAAAACACTGTATTGATTTTTAATCAATAGTTTACATGCAAAGATTAAATCAGTCAATACCTTATTTCATTTGCAAAGAGATGCGTAGTGATATGATTTTACAGGGACTGTGATAGATGCAAATGCAGATCCTACTGATTGCATAAAAAAGTAAACTTTTTTAGATTTTATGCACATGGTGGTGTGTCTTTATACTATGACAGTTTTCCTAAAATTAGATTGAAATTGCAATATATCACCTTGCTTACAGTATCGCAATATATCGAATCTTAACCCCTGTATCATGATACGTATCGTATCGCCAGATTCTTGCCAACACACAGCCCTAATGACGACCAATGAAGAAATACAGTATAGAAATGCAGAAATTTAGCACTGACTTAAATCAATTTTCGCTTCAAATTAATCTAAAAAAAATGCACTAATAAATGTGCACAGTTTCTCTTAGAGTGTGAATATTCCATTACTGAGCATTGTTACATTAAAACTGACCACACACTGTTGCTCATGCTTGAGTGTTTCTCTGTTTCCCTGCAGGCCGCCTCGAGATCTCGACTCAAAAGCTTGCGTCACAATTGGAGATCAGGTAAAGTTGGCTCTGTGTTCATGCTGCTCTGCCGTTTGCTTTCCCGAACGCACGCATTAATGCAACTTCTGCCTCTTCTGTCCAGAACTTTGTGGTGAAGGCCGATGACTTGGAGCAGATTGAGGAGCTGGGCAGGGGGGCGTACGGGGTGGTGGACAAGATGAAACATGTGCCCAGTGGTGTTATCATGGCTGTCAAGGTGGGCCGCTACTCCGGTTACATGATCTGTAAACGCGCCGTGCTTTTTAAAATAGTACCATGACTCATAGATGTATTCAACATATGAGCTCATTTGGATGAGATCTATGACATGTAATATTGAGGGGGGGGGTTTAGGACACTGGACACGTTTAATTTGAACTCTATCTGCCCCCAGAGGATTCGTGCCACCGTCAACACTCTGGAGCAGAAGAGGCTTCTGATGGACTTGGACATTTCCATGAGGACGGTGGACTGCTTCTTCACCGTGACCTTCTATGGCGCCCTCTTCAGAGAGGTGAATAAACTATGATATATATGAACTCCTGTATATGTCGAGCGTGTGATCATCTTGTTTCTTATTTTTGTTTTTGTTTTTTTCAGGGGGATGTTTGGATCTGTATGGAGCTGATGGACACGTCTCTGGATAAGTTCTATAAGAAGGTTATTGAGAAAGGAAAAGAAATCCCAGAGGACATCTTGGGCAAGATCACAGTAGCAGTACGTCCTGTCCCATATCACTAAAACTGTGCACACTCTGTACGATTTTAGCCCGTTTCTGGCCCGAATTTTGAGCCGCACGACTCATTTTAGAGACGAATTTCAGCTTTGTTTGCCGTGCAGTGTACAGGGGGGACCGAGGGACGATTAACTCCTCCCGATCGGCCGTCGGACAATCAGAGGACTTTCTGAATTTTGGTCAGCCGTCCACAGGCTCTCGCACAGTTGAAGCAGAGCCACGAGCCGATTCTCCAACGTCCGTGCCTTTTTTCTACCTTTTTTTTTTTTTTTTTTTTTTTTTACAGTAATCCGAGCATAGCTATCAAGATAACAATGTACAATAGATACAGTAAAACGTTGCTAACTTACCTCTCATTCTTTCTGCAAAATGGACAAGCTATACTGTCCACGTCTTCCTAGCCACCTGCGAGTCCATATACGCCGCCGCCTCTTTTTAAGACGTTTCAGCAGACAGGACGGCACAGATGATCAAGGCAGCACGTTTCTGCCTTGTTAGTATTGCGACCTGTACAGACGTCTGCTAGCAAGCAAACTTTACCTGCCTCAGAGCTTTCAAACCCATCTTTACAGACAGACCGTGTTTTTTTTTCTTTTTCTATTTTACACGTACAGGGTGAGCACTCAGGTCGTGGCTGACGATCGGACCGTACAGTGTGAGCACATAAATCGTGAGATTTGGCTTTACATCGCAAACGATCTACTCGTTCAATAGGAGCAGGAATTACACAACAACATTTCTAAAATCGTACAGTTAATGCCCAGCCTAAGATATCAAGTGCGTTTACATGTGCATTAACCTTTTCCACTCCACTCCTCTTTTACATGCTGACATTAACGATGGCTCAGTTCCCCGAAGTTTTCTGTTCAGAAATTCCATTGAACCAGCATATACAGTACCTCCCTTCAGTGGAATGCAGCTATCATTTAGGTTATTGAATGCACCTTTGCTTTTCCTACTATGACATGTCAAAATGTCAGTGTTGTTGTTCTTCTACTTAGAAATAGCTCTGTGGGCTGAGGCTGCGTTCACGAGTTACTTAGATATTTGTTGCTTAATAAAATATGTATGACTCCAGGGAAATAACATTTAATAAGCAGATCATAAACCAAATAATTAATTTAATTGATATATTTTCAACCTTTTTTTTTTTTTTTTTTTATATTAATGTGCATGTAAAACATTCGTCATCATGAGATATAATCTACAGCTCGAGGAATTCAACCTTTTTCCTTCATTTCTCCACAGATTGTCAAGGCATTAGAGCACCTGCACAACAACCTGTCAGTGATACACAGAGGTAATCAGATCATCAGTGTTTACACAGTTTTCACTTTCCTGTTTATGTTTCTCTTTGTTGGTTTGCTGGTAGGGCTGCACGATCATGGCCAAAATAATAATCCCGATTATTTTGATCAATATTGATATCACGATTATTTATCACGATTATCCATTGATTTTAGCGACAACATATTCTTGCTAATGTACAAATTAGGGCTGCATAATGTTGGAAAAAACTGACATTGCAATATTTTTTTCTGCTATATATATAGCAATATGAAAAAATACAGGAATAATCACCATACCCCTTTGTTAGCTACATTTTAAAGTTAAATACAATCCGGTGCACTTTGAGAGCAAAATTAGCAACATTAAGAGGATAGATGAACAATTTTATGCTCTCAATTTAATCATAAACACAGTGGCTGTGTAGATAATATCTAAAAGTGAAGCCAAAACATCTCGATCACCGGCTGGTGGCTGGATGTTAGTTTAGGAAGCGCTTGATTTGATATGCAGCAGAGTTTTCTATGAGCAGAACGCACATTTTAAGCGTCAACATCGCAGGCGATCATTTTCATTTAATTGTGGGAAGCCGAAATCGTGATCGCGATTAATAATCGATTAATTGTGCAGCCCTATTTGCTGGTTCTCTCTCATCATTTTCACAACAATGTCTCTCTCCAGATGTGAAACCCTCCAATGTTCTGATCAACACTGAGGGTCAAGTGAAAATGTGCGACTTTGGCATCAGCGGCCACCTGGTGGACTCCGTGGCTAAAACAATGGATGCAGGCTGCAAGCCCTACATGGCGGTAAGAGACTCCTGGTACCGGCTAGCTGAGATTTAGGAAAGGATTCACTAGATATTTGCTGAGGGATTGCCCGTGTCAGAAATCCACAGAGCAGGAGGATATTAATCAGGCCTCTACTGTCCGAACCTCTAAGCTTTCAAACATCTTGCCTGCATGAAGGAATGTAGGCTCACGAAACCAGCGTGTTATTTTAAATCCTCTCGAAAAACACATTTTATCCCTCAGATTTGTTCTTCACCCAATTACACTTATTCTCATCTTTACATGCCTTTTTTTTTCTTTTTCTTTTTTCATTCATGTCTGATATTGAAATAGCTTTTGTCAGTTTGTATTTATTATAATAACTCCTTCTTTTTTTCTGTCTGTTTATGTTTAGTAAATGCATTTTAAAGAAGTTAGTAAAACTCTCCTAAATATTACAGTGTAATTATAGTTTATGATTATTGTTCACGATTTTTCAGACAGTTTCGGTACTTAAATCTGTTGCTAATAATTTCCATTTCAGCCCGAGCGGATCAACCCTGACCTCAACCAGAAAGGCTACAGCGTCAAGTCGGACATCTGGAGTCTTGGTATCACGATGGTGAGTCGGGTTGGATATCAAAATGTGGCTCTTAATGCCATTTGTGATACGTTCGAGCGAAATTAATCCATCTCATTGCTGCCCTTCTCACGTCACTAACTCTTATTGACTATGTTTACATGCGCAAAATATTGTTTTTTGCCCTTATTCCGAAAAAGAAAATATTCCTACGAAGCTGTTTACATGGCTAATAAAAATGAATATTCCTGTTAACATGCAGCCGTGCATACTCTGATTAACCGGTGGCGAACGCAGCCTCCCTCTTTCAACCACCTTCTTGAAAAGGTCAGCGTGGCGATATTTGCTCATATAAAAAAAACCTGTTGATGTCCAAGTCTTTCATAATGTTTAAAAGTAGGTGTGTTTCTCCTTCCGACCAGAAACGTGGGCTTTTCTTTTGGGCATGAATCTCTGCAAACTGTCGGCTAGTTGGTTTGTGTACAACGCACAGAGCTGGCCGCAAACAGGCAAGAGGTTGTGTGTCGCAAACTGCCGTAAAAACCCAATTGAGACGCATATTCCAAATTCGCTGTATGCATGTCCAAAGAATGCTCCTAAAACCCAAATAATATCCGCATATTTCACGTCTTAATCGGAAAATGCTCCATTCGGTATAAAGCCTGATTCAGAATATCCAAATGGAATATGCTGTTTACTGTGCATGTAAACGTAGACACTGTTCTTTTATTTAGTTTTAAATGTGGATAAAAAACATGGTTGAAGTTCACAACTATGTTTTGCCTTCTAGATAATAAATGATTTAATGTGTATTCACCATGTTGATAACATGAGATTATTTCAGATATCGCTAAAACTGATGGCAAACACTAAAACGTACACGGTAGCTTAGTCTTATGTAATCACTTTTTCCCATTATACTCCATTTGATTATAACAGTTATTATATGATATGTGTCGAAGTGTAGTACGAGGAATAAAAACGGAGAAGTATTTCCCAGCAGTCAAAGTTGAGCTGCTTTCTACTCTGCCCGCAGTTCAGGCTGGGATGTGCACCTTTTTTTCATAATGCTCCAATAATATAGTAATAATATAATAATATAGTCTGCATTCCCAGCAAAATTATATTTTGTCACCATGATAATTACCACATTTACTAAACAATGTCAAAGGAGATCCCATTTCAGGTAACTCATATTTCCAAAACAGCACTAATGCTGAGTCATGGTGACAGGTTTAATACCTGTGTCACGTTGATGTCAGATCAGTAGTAGTCCATGCTGTCCTCAGTTTTTCTGTAATATGGCTCACAGAGTGACAGAATTTACATATAAGTATTTAAAAGTACAAAATTCGGACATACTGTAGTGAATATTTCTGAACTGCAGGGTTCCTACGCAGTATGGAATTTTGAAATGGAAATGTGTAGGAACCCTGAAATTGTCAAAATAGTTTGTGTTGCAGTTGAAAGTCAGACTCACCTAGAATTATAAAGCTTTGCACTGCAGTCACGACCATAATAATAACATGTAATTTAGCTGTATCATGTACAGTCCTTGTTAAATGACCCTTCCTCTGTCTCCCAGATCGAACTGGCCATTTTGAAGTTCCCCTACGACTCATGGGGAACCCCGTTCCAGCAGCTCAAACAGGTGGTGGACGAGCCGTCTCCACAGCTGCCCGCCGACCGTTTCTCCCCAGAGTTTGTAGACTTCATCTCCCAGTGGTGAGTCTCGCGCCCGATGACGAATGTGTAGACTCCTCATTCACCTTGCTGTAAAGCGTACCAGAGGCCCAGCAGGGGTCAGCGTTGGCTCTGTGTTTACTGTGCATCAGTACAGTATCTATGGAGCTGATGTTTATGTGTCACTTGACTATTTTAAGATGTAGTGTTTTATATGAAGTCATAATAAATTAATATTTTGTCGTTTTTCTCACTTTTGCATTTATCTCTTTGTTTTTACAGCTTAAGAAAGAAGCCAAATGAGAGACCAGCTTATACAGAATTAATGGTTAGTAGCTTTAAGATTATTATTCTCTTACCCCAAAACAACAACAACACAAATGGAGGCACAAAGATTAGTTTGACTAATTGATTAGTCGATCAACAGAAAAATAATCACCAACTATTTTGATAATAATAGATTAATCGTTAAAGTGCAATAATGGCAGAAAATGCTGCTTTCAGCCTCTCAAATATGGAGTTTTCCTGCTTTTTTCTGTTTTATATCATATTAAACTGAGTATCTTTGGGTTTTGGACAAAACAAGACATTTAAAGTAAAGTAGGGCTGTCAAAGTTAACGCGATATTAACGCAAATTCATTTTAACGCCACTAATTTATTTAACGCATTAACACAACTTGAGATTTTTAGTTAGCGGGCTCAGTTTTAAAGCTAGGCTGAAGATACTGATATCATATGAAACTGGAAAACCTAAAGAATCCATTGGTCATACTAGCTTGCCGGGAAGGAGGTTAAATAATGCTCAAACTTACACTAATCTTTGGCGAGGAAAAACCCACGAGTCTCCCCTTTACAGACATGCCCACTTTATGATAATCACATGCAGTTTGGGGCAAGTCATAGTCAAGTCAGCACACTGACAGCTGTTGTCGCCTGTTGGGCTTGAGTTTGCCGTGTTATGATTTGAGCATATTTTTTAATATTAATTGCAGCACCTGTGAGGGTTTCTGGACAATATTTGTCATTGTTTTGTGTTGTTAATTGATTTCCAATAATAAATATATACATACATTTGCATAAAGCAGCATATTTACCCACTCCCATGTTGATAAAAGTATTAAATACTTGACAAATCTCCCTTTAAGGTACATGTTGAACAGATAAAAAAATGTGCGATTAATTTGCAATTAATCGCGATTAAATATTTTAATCGATTGACAGCCCTACTTCAAAGTCCTTTTTCATGCAAAAATGGCAGAAAATGCTGTTTTCAGCCTCTCAAATATGGAGATTTCCTGCTTCTTTTCTGTTTTATATCATTAAACTGAATATCTTTGGGTTTTGGACATAACAAGACATTTAACTTTGGACTTTGAGAAACTGGGATGGACGTTTTTCACTTTTCTGACATTTTGTAGACCAAGTGATTAATCGATTTAGAAAATGTCGTCCGATTAATTGATAATGAAAATTATGGTTAGTTGCAGTCCTAAACACAAATATTATTATGCCACTTTGTCGACTTTGCCACTGTCAACATCCCTCAGCGTGCTCTGGTTCTTGTTTTTGTCCACAAGAGGCCAGACTTACCCAGTTAACTCACTAAGACTATGATGTGTGTATTTCACAATATCATCATTAGATATTTTTTTTGTCATTCAAGAACATATTTCTAAGTGTCTTTTCCTTCTTTTGATGCAGCAACATCCATTTTTCACCGTGCACGACTCCAAAGACACAGATGTGGCCAGTTTTGTCAAGGTCATCCTGGACGACTGACGGGCTCCCTCCGGGGCTCCAGCCCTTCAGGTTAGGTGGGACCTCTCAGCAAACGAACCAATGGCCTACCTTTTTTTTTTTCTTTTTTCTTTTTTCTTTTTTTTTTTTTTTAAACTCACTGGAATGATAGACTGTCATGCACCCACACACACAACATGGGGGGCGACCCAAAGACTGACAGCAGCCCAGCAGCACTGGAGTGGGAGAGTGGTGGTAATATGAACTTGTACGGTCAAAACCCAACAGGAGAGGTTTAATTCGCTCCTCCTAAGCTTCCTGTGTGTGTGTGTGTGTGTGCAGTTATTCAACATGACAAATATGAACTGAACCTGTTGTTTTTTTGTCTTCTATTTTTGCCCCACCGCCCCCTTTTTATCTCTCTCTTCAGAACGGACAGAGCCAGCCATCATTTCTTTGTGACACATATTGTATGAATTTCATCTGCAAAATCCAACAGTTAATGTGTATGTTGTTGTGTATTGAAAGCTATATTTGCATATGCGTTTGTATGTTTTCTCATTATACAGAGTTTTGATACTGTATATCGTCGACATTGTGTGAATTTTACCGGACTAGGGCCTTATTTGTGAGATCGCATCGGGTGAACAGTTGGACCTGGTTCTGCTCTGAGGTGATTGGTCAGAGCAGGGGACACGGGGACGCTCCAGAGCTGAGACAAGAAATGTCAAAGGTCACATTCTGCACGGGAGGAGTTGCAAGTCATCGCTAGATCTCTTGGCGGCGTGAGGCAGAAATGCAAAGCGTCCCATATCATCTAATCCGATAGTGATCGGAGCTGCGGCCCTTCACGCAGTGACCCCTCCGGACTTGTCTTCTTCTTTCTCGGGTAGCAACGAGTCGGCTTCAGCGCCGCCGTTGTTACTACCTGGAGGTATTCAGGGGTTGCCTAATCAAGCTCATGGCTTTATCTCTTTCTGTGTGCCATGTTTGCAAAAATCGTTCTCATGAATTACTGCATTAATTGTGTGTTTTCTCTTTTTTTTTTTGGACCTGCATTTTGATTTTATTCCCGCAGCATTTAAACTCATCCCTTTTAGCCTACCGTTCTCAATCCTGGAGTCGGCATCGTCTTTTCATTTAAGGCACTTTTGTTTATTTTTCCAGAGAGCTTATTATGCATTACACAGACAGTATGTTAGGGAAATAATTTATGTGTTGAAGATGTAAATACTATCTCCTTTTTTTTTTTTTTTTTAATGTAACACTGTCCTAACCTGGCAGTGCAGATGAGTGGTTGGTAGTTAGTTTTAATGCAGTGTGACACGCATACACAAACACTTGTACTCGCAGGGCCAGCTGACTATCGTACACCTATTTTGGACTGATGTGCTGTCAGGCTCCACCGCTCAGGTTTCTGTGCTCTCCTTCGTGTGGAGACGGCCCCGTTTGTTTTCTCCCCAGGTCGTACTCCTCGAGTGCCGGACCGAGAGCCTCTTTTCAGTCCACGGTGAGCGGCCATTATCTCTTCTGTCTGACCATACTATGCAGAGCCCCTTCGCCTTGGACACGCGGCAAGAGGCCCTCGCCGTGTGGCAGTTTCCCCACTCCCAAGTGTTCAGAGACTGTGATGGTGATGACGGCGATGATGGCGATGGCGCCACTGTTCACGGCTAGCACTCATCGCCTCTCTGGTTTACACTGTAGTGCAACCTTTATCAAAAGTCAGTGGAGTATTTATGATTGTGAATAATAAGGGAAAGCTAGCAACACCACAAAGAAGCTGCTATTTTATTATTTCTTTTTTCCCTTTTTTTTTTTTTTTCTTTTTATAGTCTGTAGCCTTCTTTGGATGGCCATCCCCTTTGGTGTGTAACGTTTTTACGCCGATCACAACGAGAATGGAACACTTGCTCTACCTCTTACTCCTTCACTCTATTTGCCACCTTTTCATTCGGGTGGGACTGACAAACTTGAACTATGGAAAGACAAAAAAATAAAGGCTTTATTGTTCAGTATGTTTCGTTTATAGCTTTCCTGTCATGATCGATGTCGGTTTAGCAATCAAAGAAGCAGTTGCTGCTCACGTGGGTAACGCAGAGATTACAACACTGTCCAAATTTAGTGGAAAAGTGTGTAATATTTTGGGGGATCTATTAGCAGAAATGGAATATAATATTAATAACTATGTTTTCATTAGTGTATAATCACCTGAAACTAAGAACAGTTGTGTTTTCGTTAGCTTAGAATGAGCCCTTCATGTCTACATAGGGAACCGGTCCTCTTCACGG
The DNA here is from genome assembly GCA_916701645.2 of Sebastolobus alascanus. NCBI lineage: Eukaryota > Metazoa > Chordata > Actinopteri > Perciformes > Sebastidae > Sebastolobus > Sebastolobus alascanus. The sequence continues at coordinate 739,555 of CAKAOJ020000158.1, read as the reverse complement.
AGTCCACCATGTTGCTCTGCCATGTTTCTACAGTAGCCCAGAACGGACAAACCAAACACAAGCTCTAGAGAAACTGCGGTAACGTGAGCCGCAGAGTGCAAAAGCGTGGTACGGCCAGCCGCCGTCTGACTTCCGTTGCTCCTAAAGTAGTGTTATTATGGTACGGATGGCCTCTGAGGGAGGCGAACGGCGCATGGTTTTGGACTCAGCGGCTCACATTACCTCAGTCTTGGAAAAAAGGAGGAGTGAGCGGAGGGGTACTCAGTGGGTTGCAATCTGCAACCACACCACTAGATGCTGTCAAATCCTACACACTGCACCTTTAATTTTAATGGGGACTTTTTGCAGTGTAACGTCTGCCTTGTCTTCTTAATGGGTCTCTTTTCTACATGCATCTTGCTGTATACGGTCGACCCACTTAATTCCCACTTCTATGTCACTAACAGTTCCACTTAAGACTCATTCCTTTAATCGAGGCGATAGCTACTGGAGCTGGCTGGTCCAGCTGAAGTCTTTGGGTTTCCATCCGTGGCAGTCTCCAACTTTTCACCTCGCACACCTGCCCACAAGGCCATGTTTTTCACCCTCTCACATGTGATACTGTAAAGAAGGTATCGTGTAATGAAAGTGTGATTGAAGCAATTGAGATGGAAATTGTACACCTGGCCTCAGCATGTGAGCACGGTAACTTAACCCCTCTTGCTGGGTGGATACATAGCCTCTGCAGTTATAAGCCTGAACTCGATTTTCAAATCCAATTATTACAATTAGCTTTTTATATCACAGTATGCATGTTGTCAGCAATTTTACAGTTTCCATTAGTGTAAACATCCTTATGTAAGTGCACAGAAGTGAACACACACTTCTTGGCAAGTCGTGATTCTTCAGGATGTGTGATGAATAGAAAGAAGAGTCTTATTTTGATGGCTCTTTCTGAGTGCTTTTTTCGCTGTGAACGTTAACAACAGAGGTTAACAAAAGCTGACTTTCAGCAGACCACTCTGCTCTGAGTGTGTCCGTCAAAGACCGATGACTTCATGCCAGGATGAGAAAACTCAATGCCATGTAGACTGCAGGCAGTGGGCCCAGTGTTGTGCAGAAGAGTGGTTCGCCAGCCAAACTTAAGACGACTCTTTTTAGGAAAGAAGGCCTTTGATGATGAGGAATTGTATAATGTCGCTGAAAAGATCGGCGTGTGAGTGGAAAAATAGGTGACATCCAGTTGAATCACTGTCCCGGCTCAATTCAATGTGGACTGTGATGCAGAAGTGAATCGCAACCTCTCTGAGCTGCAAATGGGCATTTTAGGAACTCAGCAGGGTAGCAGTTAAAGTGAATGGTTGGGTAATTATAGCTTCTTTTTTTTTTACATAATAACAAATAAATGTTCTAAATGCAAGACATTAGAAAAACTGTGGAATGTAACTAAGTACATTTACTCAAGTACTATGCTTTTACTTTACTAGATTATTTCCATTTTAAGCTACTTTATACTTCCATTCCACACAACCCAGAGGGAAATATTGTACCTTTTACAGCACTACAATTATCTGACTGCTTGCTTTACACATTAAAGGAACAGTGTGTAACATTTAGGGGGATCTATTAGCATAAATGGAATATAATATTAATAAGTATGTTTTCTTCAGTGTATAATCACCTTGAAATACGAATCGTTGTGTTTTCGTTACCTTAGAATGATCCTTTTATATCTACATACGGAGCGGGTCCTCTTCACGGAGCCGGCCGCCACGTTTCTACAGTAGAACAGAACGGACAAACCAAACACTGGCTCAAGATAGGGCCTTTCGCTTTTTTGCATCGGCCCCCGTAGTTCTCCTACACACTTGGCACACGGGTGAAGGTTCAGTTGGTTGCAATCTGCAACCTCACCGCTAGATGGCGCCAGATCCTACACACTGCAACTTTAAGAGTTTACATACAAAACACCTGATGAGCATACAGAATTAGATTAAATGACCCAACAGTATAGAAAATAGTTAAAATTATCTCCGCAGACAATGCTAACAGTAAAATGCTAATAATCCAATAATATATAATAATATAATATTCGCGGTGACATTTGTTTGCATCCCGAGTACTTAAAGGTGCTGTCGATAACATTGATAACATTCAGCCACTATATGTCCATTTACTTCACAACAAGTCGTTGCCAGGCACTTACCGTCAATCTCAGCCATTTATCCATTTTTTCCACACAAACTGACGACCCAGAGATACCACGTGATACCAATGTTGTTTTACTATTGGCTCACAAGTTAGAAGTGGTAACCAAACACCAGATATCTTCACACAGGGATAAACAAAACGTTCATTTTGGGCCCGCCAAAATTTTTAAAATGATTAATTCACAATCATGATATTTCTTTCCAGGAAAAGCCATACTTTTCTTCGGCTCCTTTCTAAAGGCTCTGTGGATGTATTTTTTTGGTTTAAATATCAGGACAGCTATAGTCAGTCTATAATCATCAAAATAGTTTTAAAAAAGTAGGAGACTTAATATCAAGACATTGTATGTTCAAATCCAGTGTATTAAAATGCATGTAGTTGCAGAACGTGCTACAGAACAATGGGAACTAGTTTTTTTTAAAACCTTACCCCCCTATTCCTGAACATAGGCAGTTTTATGGTAGATATTAGACTTGCTATACTAATACGTTTTTGAGGAAAGGTGTAATTTTATTGATGTTATAGTTACTGTACATATTCCATCTTTTTTTAACAGTCAAAAAGTGAAATCCCAGTGCAATACCAGCAGGACAGCGGTTTCTAATCTGTTTTCAACCTTAAACAGGTGCATAAGAGACAGAGATGATACTGTGGCTAGTTATCACAGCTCCCATGATTTATGTAGCTAGTGACGCAAGCCAGGGCTCTCTTTCTTCCTTTCTGCTCTGCTTTTACTGTTTGTTTTTTCTCTCTCAAGCAGGTCTGATCTAACAAACAAGTACAAGTGATTGAATTCATGCCTATTTTTTGCTCAGTGAAGTTTGGGAACTCTGTTTGCTGTCGCCCCGAGGGACCTACAGATGGACAGAGGACTGCCATACAAGACATGGTAAGTATGTGCGCTCCATTTTGGACTTATTTCCTTAATCTTATGCCAGATCTCACGATCTCCTGACCTGCTTATTACGTCCTGGTGGAAGTCCAGTGGCAGCGTTTGCGCACCGCCTAACAAACTCATTAGTGTGCTGCACAATGCTCCATACAATCATCCCGCCGATGACTGCCAATTATAATAATCATGCATTGTGATTTTTAAATGGACAAGTTGTGGGGAACTCATGAACCCTCCATGAATCTGTATTCCCCGCCCGTCTCTCTCTCTCTGTTCCTTGCCAAGGAAAATATGGCCCTCACCGTGCCCTTAGATGGCAGACCTACATGCAGCAGATGATGTTGTATAAGTTTCTCTGTGACACTGGGTGGCCTGTGGTGGAAAGTTAGAAAGGGGTCCTTTTTTCTGAGGAGGGTAAGAAAGCCTTTATGGAACCAGATCTTCTTAGGCCCTGGGCTGACACCGCACAACCTTATGCAACATGCTCTACTATAGATGGGCTCCTGTTGCACCGTGAGCCTGGGTCAGGGAGGGGTTGTGAGTGTTGACATGGACCCGGACAGACATGAAAGGTTGAGTAGCCTCGAGTTTTATTACAGTCGAAATTAGAATGTGTCTGATCTCAACACATACACTCAAACATGCACATATTGTATAACCTACACAAGAGAAGATGTTATGTCAGAACCCTTTTCAGAGTCATCCTTTCATTCCTGCAAATGGGGGTAAGGATGAAAAATGTCATGCGATAGGACAAGGCCTATTTTGTTAGATATATACTGCACCCCAAAATTAGTTTTCCCAGCTTTGCTCAAAAATGACAACCCAAAGTTTTGATTATATTTTGTAATTGGAGAGAGCATCATGATCATTTGTATTTGAAGTTGGATTCACTTTACTTGAGTATTTCTATTTTATGCTACTTTATAACTCTACTCCACTACATTTTGGAAGGCAATATTGTATTTAAGATTATTAATAATAAGATTATTATTAAAATTTCAAATAAAACGCCACTAATTTCTTTAACGCATTAATGGAAATCGATCTTTTGGAGGTTGTAGCGAGCTCATACCAGCTTCTTGCAAAGGAGGCTCAATAACACTCCGGACTTACGCTAAATTTCGGTGAGGAAAAACTGGCATGGCCATTTTCAAAGGGGTCCCTTGACCTCTGACCTCAAGATATGTGAATGAAAATGGGTTCTATGGTTACCCACGAGTCTCCCCTTTACAGACATGCCCACTTTATGATAATCACATGCAGTTTGGGGCAAGTCATAGTCAAGTCAGCACACTGACACACTGACAGCTGTTGTTGCCTGTTGGGCTTCAGTTTGCCATGTTATGATTTGAGCTTATTTTTTTATGCTAAATGCAGTACCTGTGAGGGTTTCTGGACAATATTTGTCATTGTTTTGTGTTGTTGATTGATTTCCAATAATAATTATATACATACATTTGCATAAAGCAGCAAATTTTCCCACTCCCATGTTGATAAGAGTATTAAATACTTGACAAATCTCCCTTTAAGGTACATTTTGAAGAGAAAAAAATGTGATTAATTTGCGATTAATCCCAATTAACTATAGAGAACTATTTGATGCTGACTTTTACTGAAGTAAGACTTTGAATGCAGGTCTTTTACTTGTAATAGAGTAACTCTAAACTGTGGTACTGCTACTTTTACTTAAGTAAAAGATCTGAGTACTTTTTCCACCACTGGTTTGTTTCTATTGCGAGAACTTTAGAAGCTAGACACCATTTCTCCATTTGGTAAATTTTTGATTACTGCAATATTGGATGAAATTTTCCAGATTGGATGAGATAAAGGAGGGAAGAGACATTTATCAGTTCCATCAGTAATTTAGATGATCACTTGAAGGGTAAAAAAAGAGCTGCAACCAGTTAACATGATGAACAGGTTTGAAAATATGCAATTTTCGATGATGCTATAATGCTTATGCTAGTGTAATTTACAGTAAAGCGTACTTCTGCAATGTTGCATGTAAACTTCCCTCCTTCTATTGAAAGCCTTCGGGGCAGTGCTGTGCTCTCTGTACTCAAAGGACTGGATGACAAAGCAGACGCTAGTCCATGAATGAATCTGTCGCAGAAAAGAAAATGTCTCAGAGGGACTCGTTCAGGATGAGGCAATTACATAATTACATTTCGGTGACATCTTTGGGAATAAAAAGTGGCTAGGGAATGTCTGCTGCTGTATTTTTCTTCAAGCCTCGCAGACTTCATAACCCAGTTTGCAACGAGGATTACAGTTACAGCTCTTACATGGCATCAGATACGAAGGTCACGGCGCTGCGTATCAAATATGAGGCCAAAGCTGGATTAAGCATTGAATAGAAGCAGTAAAGGACATCTTGAATCACGACTAGCATCTGCTTTAGGGAGATTCCTTAACCTTGGTAGCTTGAGAAGACCGTGTGCTTCAAATTGATATCCCCAAACTCTTAACTGCCTTCTGTAAACAGAGTTCAAAGTCTAGTGTTACGGCCTCACAATCCAATACAGCAGCTTAACTTCACCGGTTTGTGCTGAAACAATCCCTCTGTAGACGGTAGACCTTCCCTCTTGTGTTGAAGGTGATACTTGAACAGATTTGATAGTTGAGCCTGGATTAAAACCATGTCGTAATTTTAACCCCCTGATCACTGGCGGCAAAGCATCCATCACAAATCACAAAGCAAAGAGAGGAGATCTGTCTGCCCCTGTGCTGTTTCATATGTGCAGACTTATGAAGCGTGTGTGTTTGTGTGTGTGTGTGAATAAGCAGACGTCACCATATTAAAGCAAATATTTGCGATCAGCGCTCTTCATAAAAAGCAGTCGACAGCATTTCTAATCAAACTGTCAAATGTGAGAGATGTTCTGTGTACTCTTCCCTGACACAGATGCAACTCTGTTGAATTGAGCTACAATCATTTTCAGCTCTATTTATTGTGCCAGTTTATGGCTTCAGTAAATTAACCGACTCCCAAGATCAAAAACAGGTGCACTGCTTAGCATTTATAACCCTCCTGACTGTTTAGTCAAGTGATCAAGCGATGACTCCTCATGGGAAATAAACATACTTAAGCCACCGTATACGGTATGAAACATTAATAGAGACCATACATATATATATATATATATATATATATATATATATATATATATATCAGTAATAGCCAGTACGATTGCTACTGTGACAGTTTGAACATTCAGACGATACTGCAGGCTGAACAAGGAGGATGCGTGTTGTTGACTGCATGATTCGGAAAAGTTGGCCTATTTTAAAACCCTGGAAAGCCAAAGAAGGTGAAATGTAATATCATTGCCAGAGAAGAAGTACAGTGGGCCGATGTCAACAAGTGGAACAGCTGCAGCGAGGCAAGGCACCCTCTCCTGTCAAACCACAGCTGACGGCAGGCAGAGCCCTCGCCATCCAAATCTGGCCAGCGATGAGTATTTACTCAGAGTGGAATCTGGAATTTGATTCACATCTATTTTATGCCCCATGGTTTAGTTTTTAGCCAGATCAAAAGAAGGCGATAAGGATTTTTTTTTTTGTTGTCCTCACATCTCCCATTTGCCTGATTACATAAATGTGCTTCCGTGTTTGCATTGATGACCTCCAGCATTACTGACAAGCATCTATTGATCTACCAGTTTTGTTGTGGTTGGCAGCCAGGCAAATGAGCAGAGAGACTGCACACACCACTCAGACTATAGGCTAACTACTAGAATATAGTCGAACAACACAAATGAATGCGCACGAGTTTTTGGAGCCTGCGGCAAGACAGCTTTTTTTTAAAACTTTTTTACCATGCTAGCGGTGTGGCTCTTGGGACGGGAATGTCAGTCTGTCGGTCGGTCGACCACTTTAGCTCAGACTGAAATATCTCAATAACTATTGAATGGGATGCTATGAAATGTGGTACAGACATGTCCGCCTCGTGATAAAGTTCAATGACTTTGTGGTCCAATGACTAGGTCCAGTGCATGGATGTATAAAGAGAACTTGATGCAGCGTTGGAGGCGCGGCCCCGTTCATTCCTATGAAAGTTGCTCAGTGGCGCATGATGCCAAAATGACTCCACTTCCGACTGGAAAAGTACCCGGATCTTCCGGCGCCCTTCCGCATCCATTGGGCCCATGGAACAGCTGCAGTAGTGTCCACTCGGTCACATGGCTCGGTCACAGGGTCACAACGTCACGGGGTCACAACGTCACGCATTGAGCTGTCTCAACTATAGCCTACTTTTTTTAGGGCTAGCAAATGTTAGCATGCTAATATGGTAAACTAAGATGATGACCATAAACAAAAGGCCTCCCTGTTAAACATCAACATGCTATAGCATTGCCAACTGTCTCAGCTGTAGCCTACTTTTTTTAGGGCTAGCATGTTAGCATGCTAATATGCTAAAACTAAAATGATGACCATGGCAAATGATATACCTAAAACTAAAACAAAAGCATATTAGCATTGTGAGTGGTTAGCATTTAGCTCAAAGCATCACTGTGCCTAGCCTCACAGAGCTGCTAGCATGTGTACTATAACTGTGGACTATATTTATCTAATGTCTTATTTTAGTATAACTTATTATGAGTATTGTAACAAGGAGTATGTTAGTCTTTTAACATCCCAGTAAAAGAGACTCTTGCAACTTGGACACTTTGGGCAAAAACATTCAGGTGCTCAGATTTCTGGAAATGTGTTTCAGCCACAGATTATACTGTAATGGATCTGTCTTATTGCCTGCAGTTGTCTAACTAACTTCATATTCAATTGAAAGGATCCTTCTCCAGGACAGATTACAGTCAGTGTAAACAGTTTTTCTCCAGCCTCTGCACACACCTGTTACTGACACTGGTGTGAGGTCATCAAATGAGTGTTTTTCGTTGTTGCCATCACATTGCTCCTGGTTTCTCATGGCAGGGAGTGAAGCTGACAGCAGAGGACAGGAGAAAGCACAGAGCAGTGCCCCCCTAAGTAACCCGGGCTGATTTCCTGAAGGAGAGACGATGCGTTCAGGGGCCAGCTGGTCCAATGGAAACATGCTTGTCCCCAGTGAGAGCGAGTGTAGAGAGATGCTTCTCATCAAGGCTGCCTCGCTGCAAGTCTGTGCCTGTTAATGCAAAACAACCAGGACTTAAAAAGCTTCAGACCGCTGGGGCTTCATTTTATATATATGTATATATATATATAAACCTCTTATAGCCTTCTGAATGTGATGAAGCCTGATCTGATCATGAAGATATCACTTTGTTCCCTGTGGGTGTCTTTTTAATACACCAACTCTTACAATACCTTTGCATCGTACTGTAGCAAGAGATGCTGAAAAGGTGCAGTCAGGTCAGATGATAATGTATTCAACGGAAGAAAGGTTCTGTATTAAAGCTTTTGGAGACTTTTAACTTGGTGAGATGCAGACATCAGCACTAGAGAGAGGAACCACAAGAAAATAAAAAGGATGCCTAATTGTGTCTAAGGTGGACTATAGAGTGTCGCAGGTGTACAGCATGTTGAGGATTAAGTTCCACACTGGAAAAGTGGAAGGTCTTTCTTTCCAGTCATATGATTCACTTGCAGGAAGAATGCCAGCCAGCCGGTCCTGCTCCCGAGGTCTTACAAGATCCACTGGGGAGTGATTAGTGTCCATATCCCCCAACATGCCCTCATTCACTTATTTGTCATATTAACGATGGAAAGTAATTGTCCCTCATGAATGGAATGATGTACTATATTGTTCCTGAAATAGACTTGGCAAAGTGTTTGACTTTTCTCCAGATTATTTCCAAATCTGCCAATATCTAAATGACACAAATAATCCTGGTTTCTGGGAAAAGGGATGATGTCGTATGCTCTGTCTCCTTTTCAAAGTAATCTTTCAAGTTGGCAAAACAGTGCTGATGATGCATCACATGCACATCGAGCCACAGCATGGCGAGAGTATGATTTAAACTAAAATTCTGGCCTTGACACTTGTGTACGTCTTCCCGTCTTGATACCGGCAACTTGACTTTTAATCGGCAGGTCCTCGTGCTGCTCGTCTGGCGTTGTAAGTGACAAGGAAAGTCAAGAGATCAGAACACAACATTGATTACCTGAGCCCACAGGTGTAACACTGAGCCCTCTCTGCTGGCGCGAGGACGTCCTAAAGTGGCGTGCCGCTCCTCTCCTGTTACCTGTTCCTCTCGGTGTACATGGAAATCTTGCCCTGCTTTCAGCGCTCTACTGGAGTAGAGATGGCTTCCATTACACTTGTTGTTCTTGTGCATTAATTAGACCACACTGGAGAACTGGCCCTTTCTGTGGCATCATGCCAGGAGAGTGTTTGCTGTTCCAGAAGTGCACAAACATGTGTCAGTGTTGTAAATTACTCTTTGTTTTACAATAGTAGCTATATTAGGCACTGATTTAGCTGTATATTACAGAGCGATCAGATTGCCTTTAAACTGATAGGGCTGATAATCTGGGGTGGATTAATGCACAGGCTGGCCTAGGCTGCAGCCTAGGGGCCCCATGTTTGCAAGGGCCCCAGATTGGCCAGATTATTTGTTTAAATGTACTTCAGAGAAAAAAAAAAAAAACTTTACCCCTATTGGCCCATAAGAAACATTAAAAAATTAAGCAGCTGATTGGGTAGATGTGGGCCACATCTACCCAATCAGATGACCTTATGAACCTGTCCCCATGTTGTCACCAGGTTCATAAACTCAATTTGCTTTTCAAATAATACGTCACTACTCTGGCTCTATCTGTTTTGGTGTGGAGAGGAGGTGGTGTTGCTCTGGCTCTATCTGTTTGGCGTGGAGAGGAGGTCGTGTTGCTCTGGATCTATCTGTTTGGCGTGGAGAGGAGGTTGTGTTGCTCTGGCTCTATCTGTTTTGGCGTGGAGAGGAGGTTGTGTTGCTCTGGCTCTATCTGTTTTGGCGTGGAGAGGAGGTCGTGTTGATCTGACTATCTGTTTTGGTGTGGAGAGGAGGTCATGTTGCTTTGGCTCTATCTTCTTGGCATGGAGAGGAGGTCGTGTTGCTCTGGCTCTATCTGTTTGGCTCTATCTGTTTTCCGATAACATTAAAGCATGATGAGTAAGGGTGGGGGGCCAATACAAAAAGTAGCCTAGGGGCCCCTAACCATCTTAATCCGCCACTGCCGATAATAATAATGTGTGAGATAAACCCGTATGTTTGATTTTGATCGCTGCTCATGGAGGAAAATTGCCCCATCATGTCAACCTTTGCCCACTCTCTCTCTCTCTCTCTCTCTCTCTCTCTCTCTCTCTCTCTCTCTCTCTCTCTCTCTCTCTCTCTCTCTCTCTCTCTCTCTCTCTCTCTCTCTCTCTCTCCCTTTCCCCTGAGGAGTTTCCAAACAGAGGTCACGTGCTATATTGTTTTCCTTATGTTCTTAAACCAAGCATAAGCCACCTCTGTAATCTCAGGACAGGAGAGAAAATTGTGTTGTGACGTAAGGAATAATCTTCTTGTTGGGAGAAATTGCATTCTGAGCAGACTGAAGAAATCGCTTGTTATTTTTAGAAGGAGTTTGCTTATTAACAGTTATGTCATTTAATAGGCCAAAAAAATGCAGTCAAGTGTCCAATTTTTTGTCTTTCTCAACACAAATTGCTTTTATTTCATTTGAAATGAAACTTCCCCATCCTTGTCAGCTTCCTGTTTATAGTCACATATACAGCACAAGATGTTCACTTCACCACACCGGGAACATCACGGACCCCGTCCCTGCCTGTACATTTTGGGTCTCAGGTAGCTCGACACCATGGGAAACACCAGCATCAGCATCCCGCAGACGGGTGGCAGAAAGGCCACCGCCGCCGTAAACATCCACCCGAGAGGGTTGGAGCCGAGGAGATAATCTCACGTAGAAAAGGGAGAAGATGATATCGACCATCTGCTTCGTCTGGAGGGGATTTGATTGGCTTGCCGCAGCAGAGCGGAGCAGTGAGGATGATTAGGCCTCCCTGGTGTCCCATTCCACCGGGTGCCCGGCTCAATGTCACCACTGATTGGATCCTCTAATCTTGTTCTTTGTGAATTAAATCTAAAGTGGGGAGGAGGATGATCGCATTCACTTTGCCTTGTGCCCCGATTTTCTGTGTTTGTGTTGCTGTAACTCCTAATTCCTCTCTCCCATTATTAACAGTTACAGTGTGAGACCGCTATGCTGGCTCTGGACAGGGATCTGTATCTTTCTACCTGACGTTAGCAGGCGTCCAGGGTGATTTAAATGCAAATGCAGCTCCCAAGCCGCATCAAACATCCAAGCACACAAACCAACATTTTCTCTGTGGTAACAGTAGTTAAACCCCCATGAGGAAATATGGTGATAAATTAGGAATAAAAAATCAAAATGATGAGCATTTTGATAATGATAAGCATGTGTTGCCATGATCCTGTTTGTTTACTGTTTTATTTTGTAAGCCACTCTCCTCATGTCTTGTTTTACTTCCTGCCTTTGTGTTTTTTCCCACCAGTTTTGATTGTCCGCCCCGCCCTGATCAGTTTCACCTGGCCCTCATTAGTACCTCACCTCCTGCTCACATGTTTCACTTCCCCAATCAGTCATTCACGACATATACCGGCCTACTTTTTCACAGCAGCCATTTTGACTTGTCGTAGTAGAAAAAGCACAGGTAACCTAACGATGGCTCTGCTCTATTCAAGAGTCCCAGTGAGACTGACAGTGAGCCAGCATGAAGGACACAAGGAGCCTGAAATCAAAAGAGATACAAGACATCAAATGAGCACATTTTACAAGTAAGTAGAATTAAAGCTGTCACAAATGCAGTTAAACAGACATATATTAAGGAGCATGGAGGCTGTGCATTTTCCCACTTGCCTGCTAATGTGAGCCCTAAAAATAATCAACCATGTCATACTATCACACCCTCATCTATCTTTGGACACAGAACAAACAACATGAGTTTGATTCCAAGTTTCTCTCTCTGTCTCTCCTCCAGAGGGATCCACGCTGGAGATGACGTCGCCGGTTGCCCAGATATCGTTATAGTAACCCTGGCTGTGGGCCTTTCTTGGCTCTTTTAGGTACGGAAGCTGCTTTCGTCCTGAGGGGGCTGATGTGCCACATTCAGTGGAAAGATGTCAGCTCCATTCACAAAAACAGGTCCACGACATCAAGCGAGCATGTTTGGCTCTTTGAACTTGGAGCCAGCAGCAGAGCAGGTTACAGATAACAGGCTTGTGGTCAAAGTGAAACCTCGGGGGAAAGACGGGAGTACGTGGGTAGGAAATTATCACATCAGTGTCCAAACTCCCCGGTGTGATTGTGTGTAACATTCATGGTATTCATGCATATTCAAGTTGATATTCCCTGATATATATCAAGCTTTAAAGATGGTAATCTTAAGAAAATATACTTTGATTATGTTACAGCCCACATAAATGCGATGCAGTGTTGGGGACTTACAGTTGGTGGTCCTCAGTGTATTAACATAGTGGCTGGCTGGCAAGACCAGTTTGGCGGTAACCTTTATCTAATCTATTACTGAAGGGCTGGACACAGTTCAGAGGTATCCATCTCTCCTCAGCTGTCCTCATAAACAAGCCCCTCTCAAGTATCCCCTGCCCCTTAAATTCTCATGTTTTGGAAAGACTTTTTTATATTCTTATTTCATCGTTACTTTCCAGGCTTTGAGTTTCGTTAATTTGGGGGAGAGACTTGGCAAAGCCCCCCGACAGGATAACCCAACGCGTTCTCATCCCAACTCGTCATACTGTATACTGACGCTTTGTCAGACACCTCGGCGTCACTTTTCGGTCGCAGTAAACACGTGCTTAATGTTGTGAAGTAAACAAAAAACTTGCTTAGGTTCAGGCAATAAAACCACTATGTTATGTGTAGGAAAAAAACAACATGGTTGGGCTTAAAACTACCACGTTTGTACAGTGAAGATGACGCTGAAACACGGGACGCGAATGATCAGCTGATTGTAACGTAACCACGAACAGCGGTCTCCTGGATGAAAGCCTTGTGTTTGTTGGACCCATCCACCTCCGTTCGCCACCACCCGGTGTGTTTTTCGCTCTTTAAGCTATGTCACCACATTCCCAGCACATTTAATATTGACGCAGATGGGTTTACAATGGGGTTAATGGGAAGCTTAAGTTACCCTTTTGCGTCGGTATCGAACGCAGACGGTCGTTATAAAGTACTGATATTGACGGCCTGGGAATCAGAACGGGCTGGGTATTAGGGCCACATTGAAGGGAAAAAAAATTGGAGATTTCGAGAATAAAGTCATAATATTACGAGAAAAAGGTTGTAATTTAATGAGAATAAAGTCATACTATTTCAAGAAAAAAAAATCGTAGTATTATGAAAATAAATAATATTACGACTTTTTCTCGTAAACTTATGACTTTATTCTCATAATGTTACGACTTTTTCTCTTAAACTTATGACTTTATTCTTGTAATATTATGACTTTATTCTCGAAATCTCAGATTTCGTGGCCCTAATACTCCGTCTTACTGGATAACCACAGTGGGAACAAGAATAAAAAAACAAATCTCAGAAAGAAATGGAAGAGTGAAAGGGAAACGTTTAAGAAGAGAGAGACAGAAAAAAGTGTTACTGCTGAGTTTTAGTGGACCCATTGCCAGAAAGGCCTTGTTATGATGGAGACGGGCGTCATAAATGGAAGTCGGGGAGGCTTGGTGTTAACTGTTGTGGCTCACTCGCTGATGCGCCTCCATTATAGGCAACAAAGTGCAACGCCACACAGAGCCAAGTCCTCTCATTACACGGTGGTCAAGAGCCAACAATGAGCATATAGGTATCGCTTTTGTTTCCTGGCTCTGGATGTATTTGTCAAGGTCAGAGGAGTCTGAGCCAGGAGGGTAAAAGGTCAGCGGCATGAATAGACGAGCAGTCACTGACAGCGACGTGAGACTGTAAATGTATTCTGCCCCAGTGACAATGTGCAGAAAACACCATCTCAGACACTAACGTAGATATATTTGCATATAGGGGAAAGTAAAGTAAACCCACAATGCAAAGATGGACAAACACACGTGATTACATGTGAGCTGCTACGTGCCGAATGCCTTTTTGTTGCTGCTTGTGTGACCAGAGACACACCCACCGTGAATGAATATACATATTGTCTTTCAGCAGGCGCGGGGGAATGGAAAGAGCCTGAATCTTGTCCAACATATTGTACCTGCTGGATTCTCCTATTCCTCCCCCGGGTGTCATGAGACACTCAGCTGTCGAAGATGGAGCCAAAATGAGTGTCAGCAGGTGCGTGTGTGAGAGTGTGCGTTTGTTTGCATGTGTAAGGTTATTCTAGTTCAAAAATCTGAAGGTATGATTAAATATAAGCGGGGGAAAAGAGGGAGATAATAGACTGTTTATAAAGAGGCTAAAACTGCAGCTTTGAGGACAAATTATTCATGTTACTTTTAGCTGTCAAACGTTTTGTGGTGAAATATGAAAGTATTAAAAGATAGGTGACAAAATTAAGAAAAACTACTAAATTAAAAATAGTAAATCCAACCTGACACTAAAAAGAGTTGGAATACCCCAGTATGATGATCACTAGCCAGGAATCCCCTTCACACACAGACGGTTCAGGCAAGTGTGTCAGCTGTTTGGTGAAGCACATTCATCTGTGATCTGATACTCCAGACCGTTAAAGTTGTACTGTAAAACTTTATGAATCAAAACAAAAAGGCCTCGAGTGTATTCTAATACCTCAGATACCCAAATTAGGCTTCATCACTTATTTTGTATGTGTTGAATGTATTAATTACACAGAAATATGTAGGTTTACAACAAAGCATAGTTTTGTAAGCCTCTATTAAAGGCTTTCGTGTGCAAGAAAAAAAACTTCCCCAAAATCATCATTATGAACATAAACATATAATGAACGTAAACAACAAACATGGCCATTGTTAGTACTCACAGTACCAGCTGTGGGACGGGCAGCCTGTCTTATTACAGTCCTGCGACAGCCACAGATACCGGATTTTTTTTCCTTTTTTTGTCAGAGCATTTGATTTATTGATGGCAGTCGGGATGTACAGAGAATTTCAACAAATATAACAGAAATATTTTTGAAGAACACTACCAACCCTAGCTTCAACTAAAGACCATCTTGCGATGGGATCACACCAGCCGCAATGCCAAATCGGGCCAGAGGCGTACCCCCACTTCCTATCCCCCTACCTCAGGCACCCTTTCGCGTATAACACCCATCTTCGAATTCAGCTTTCATTTTGATCTCAACTACACACCTGTAAAGCTTTGTGACTTCATCTTGCACGGTTGTGACATACAACGGAGTATTAGGGCCACATTGAGGAAAAATAAAGATTTCGAGACTAAAGTCATAGGTTTATTAGAAAAAAAGTCGTAGTATGAGAATAAAGTCATAAGTTTACGAGAAAAAAAAGTCGTAGTATTATGAGAATAAAGTCATAATATTATAAAGTAGTCATTTTACGTGTTATTTTAAAGGGGAAATAGAGCAGCGTGCCGCCTGTGTGAAAATGAGGAACGTGGAGCATCTTGTGAAGTTATACTTTAGAAAGAACCACACGGACCTGGGGGAAATTGCCTCTTTTGTGGAGGAGGAAATTACTTTTTTTCTCGTAAAGTTATGACTTTATTCTCGTAATATTATGACTTTTTTTCTCGTAAAGTTATGACTTTATTCTCGTAATATTACGACTTTTTTTTCTTGAAATACTATGACTTTATTCTCATTAAGTTACAACTTTTTTTCTCATAAAATTATGACTTTATTCTAGAAATCTCAGATTTTTTTTCCCCTCAATGTGGCCCTAATACTCCGTCATAGTGACGCTATCACAGTGACAAAATCAGTCCGCAGACAGACAGACAGACATATAAACTCCTGGCGAAGTACTCAAAACCACCTCAGTGGTAGTTCCCACAACAGTAGGTGTCTCCAGGACCACATTTTGCTGTGATGACAGACATCGTCACAATGTGAAAACAATACCAGCCACCCACAGTCACACCTATGTGTGCTTGGAGCATGTTGGCTAACATGATGACCCTCGAAGTTGCAGCTTAAAAAGGGGCAGGTGAATATCAGCGATTTGCCATTCATTCATCATTGGCTGGCTGCATGAGACAGCAGGTCTCTGCTGCACCGTCAGACCCACCAGAGGACTTACACAATTGCCACGTCATCAGAATTATGTAATTACCTAATTTGATCCCATTGCGCTCTAGGAAAATAGGTTATGGAGATTTGTTTGTCATGTCATGTCAAAGCCACAGATGGCAATGCTGAAAACCAATAATGATAACTCATAACTGCATCATAAGTTATTTCTGTGGCACTCCCAGTCTACATGACCCGACTGTATCCGAACACAGGCTTCAGCTGGCTGTTAGTTACGACCTCGCCATGAAGAGAACATGTTGCGTGAGTTATATGCTTGTCATAACCAAGGTCAAGCCGATCCCTCAGACTTGCGTTGGCTTTCATCCTCTTGAGAAAAGTTTGCAGGTCCTGTCCCACTTCCAGACTTGTTGAAGCAATAAGTCATTTTGACTGAATGGTTACAATTCGTGAACGTCACCGCTACGACTGCTTTCCTTTACCGTCAAGATTATCACACCGCTTTCTCGGAAGGGACAAAAAATGGAGAGGCCCGGTGTTACAGAGACGTCACATCTGTCAGATGGCTGGAAACAAAGCTTGTGATGATGGGATAAACCTGCTTCGGTTCAGTCATGTACTGAAGTTTGATTACCTCTTTTCAGTCCAGTGACTTACTTCTACTCGATATCTCATGAGCTAGATGACTGAGAACCTCCGTAGACCGAGATATTACACTCTTCTATCTGACACACATTGTTTTCTGACCTCAGCGGCGCACACAAGACATGAATTTAGGCCAAACACATACAGTTACAGCTATTTATAATGTTGCAGGCTGTGGATGTGCCCCACATAAGATTATGTCAGATCATTTTTCTGATATAATACCCTTTTCTAAATAGGTTCAGGAAAGACTTTGTCCAGACTACATACACTTCCTCCTGAGCGATAAATATGCCTGTGATTTTAACACTCTCTAAAATTATGTGTATAAACTGTCTCTAAGTGACAGTCACTGAGCTAAACCAGGGGTGTTTCGGAGCTTTTACAAAGGGTAACAAGAGGACAAATGCCACATTTCCACTGATCATATCTTTATGTTTTATCGGTTCGTGCTGAGGTCTGGAGCATGGAATATGTCTGCTTGCCTATATGTGTTTTTCTGTCCAAAATACTGATACTGTGACCAGTGGCGGACTCAGGCTGTCTGAGGGGCAGGGACGAAAAAAATAGAAAGGGAACAAGCTGCACGCGGTGGGGAAGCAGAGCGCAGAAATGTTTCTATCAGGCAGCCTATATGGCACTGCATCATGTTCTCTCCATTTTAAGACCACCCTAGAGGGCCCTTTATCGCACTTCCTCCACTGCAAGGGCACCCTAGAGAGCACTGCATCACGTTTTCTCCACTGGAAGCCCATCCTAGAGGGCACTTCATCATGTTTTCTCCACTGGAGGAGCACCCTAGAGGGCACTTCATCACATTTTCTCCATTGGAGGAGCACCATAGAGGGCACTTAATCACATTTTCTCTACTGGAGGGGCACCCTCGAAGGCACTTTATGATGTTTTCTCCACTGGAGGGACACCACAGAAGGCACTTCATCACATTTTCTCCACTCGATGGCCATCCTAGAGGGCACTTCATCACAATTTCTCTACTGGAAGGACACCCTAGAAGGCACTTAATCACGTTTTCTCTACTGGAAGGGCACTCTAAAAGGCACTTCATCACATTTTCTCTACTGGAAGGGCACCCAGAGGGCACTTCATCACATTTTCTCGACTGGAAGGGCACCCAGAGGGCACTTCATCATGTTTTCTCAACTGGAATGCCACCCTAGTGGGCAGTGCATCACATTTTCTCCACTGGAAGGGCACCCAGAGGGCACTTCATCATGTTTTCTCCATTGGAGGAGCACCATAGAGTGCACTTTATCACATTTTCTCTACTGGAAGGGCACCCTCGAAGGCACTTTATCATGTTTTCTCCACTGGAGGAGAACCATAGAGGGCACTTCATCAAGTTTTCTCCACTGGAAGGGCACCCTAGAGGACACTTCATTACATTTTCTCCACCGGAAGGCCACCCTAGAGGGCACTTCATCACATTTTCTCCACTGGAAGGCCACCCTAGTGGGCACTTCATCACATTTTCTCCACTGGAAGGGCACTTCATCATGTTTTCTCCACTGGAAGGCCACCCTAGTGGGCAGTGCATCACGTTTTCTGCATTGGAAGGGCTGACTAATTGTTTATGTTTACATTCATCCATCTGATGAAGGTCAAGCTGATCAGCCTGTTGTTAATAAGCCAGTTCAGGGG
The DNA here is from genome assembly GCA_916701645.2 of Sebastolobus alascanus. Classification (NCBI taxonomy): domain Eukaryota; kingdom Metazoa; phylum Chordata; class Actinopteri; order Perciformes; family Sebastidae; genus Sebastolobus; species Sebastolobus alascanus. The sequence continues at coordinate 721,031 of CAKAOJ020000158.1, read as the reverse complement.
AATTCGCCAGAGAGACGTCATCAGCATTATCGACAGGAGCTCTCTGGCCAACGCTGGCTGTCAATGTCTTTCAAACAGTGCACCCGGCACAGACTGAACAGCCACCATCTTGCTCAGTCTGACGTCATGTCAGGGGTTACAGGAGTTCAGGTGTGACGTTGCTCTAGTGCAGAGGATACTTTTGAGAGGAAGCTGGAACTGAGTGATCCAAATTTTTCACGTAACAAACCTCACTGCAGAAAAAACTTCATCAGCTTTTACAATTAAAGCAATGAGAGACTGACTTGTTGAGAATTAATATAAATTTATTTTCTAAACAGAAAAGGGACAGTCCCCATTTTGACTCCAAGCTGGAGGTTTGTGACAGTTTCATTGGCTAATGTGGAAAAAGCCCCGAGGCAGCAGCCACTTCCTATGTAGAACCAAATCAAATCGGCTCACTGCCTCCCTGCGGACGTGTCTGATCAATAGATCCCTCGACTACGTCTCATGTTGTCAGAATGCAGCTGTGAATGGAAACTCACTAAATTTGATGACAGATGTGTCATACCCACGTTCACCTCTAATTCAACCATATTGATCACATCTACTGTAACAGTGTTTTGTCCGTATTTATGCTGGATTAGAGGAGCTGGTGTTCACACAATGCTGGCTGCATCCTGGTGTGTTATGCAATCTGTGCGTCCATGTGGTTAAACAGATCACCTTTGATTTATCATTTGAAAATGAAAAAAGGGTGATCATTATTATTGCAGCTTTGAGAGAAATTAATTCTACGGTATACTCCTGCAATTCTGACACCATGCTTCAAGACACTCAGTAGTGCAGAATACACTTATTTTCCACAGTTTACTGAAAGAGATTGGGAGAAGAAGGAAGAATGAGGTGTTCTTTCCATTACTGTCACTGAAAATGACTTCCAGCGAAGCCGACTGATATAGCATGGGGTCTCTGTGGGCCTTCGCAGAACTGGAGTGAGTCAGTTTGGTGAATTATAGTAAATGATGATGCAAGCCCTGACAGCCAGCAGCCTGGAATTTGGGCCGCAGCTCCAAATTAGAGGAGCTACAGCTAAAAGAGTCGAGCTGGCCTCCAGATGTCACACGTTTTGGGTCAAAATGCAAATCCGTGGAAAATTCTTGCGGATGCATCGCTTAAAAACAGAAGGATGGCTAATATTGTTTATAAGTTAAAAGGTCAGACACGCACATCATCTGCTGATTTGTTGTTTACAATCAAAGCATCAACTTCATAATGTTTTTTCTTTTTACATTTTTATTGAAAAAAGGACATAAACTGTTTTCAACAACTGCAATATCAATATACAGTATTTGCATAATAATTTACAAAAGATAAAAAAAAATCTGTACAGACTCTGGTTTGTGCAGGAAGGTGGGAAGACCCTGATAGAAAAATAAAGAGCTAAGACAGGAGAAGTCAATGTGAGAACAGAGTTAATGTTTTAATTGAATGATTTCCTTACCAGAGAAGCGGTACAGTGTTCTGGCTTCCACTGATCTAAGCATTAATGTGTCACAACAACCGTTAAAAAGCTCAATCTTGTGTAAGACTGAAGTCAAGTGTGCTACTTTGTGAATGAAATATTAATCAGCAGACTCAATCTTTCAAGGGTCCGTTCAGAAATAACTTCAAAAAGTGTGAGGTTTAACCATGTGTCCAAATTCTGCACGTCCGCCACGCCAAGAACACTGATGTTAATATACGTCGAAATCAACTCAACTAATTCAATGTTTCAACAGCTAGGCAGATGAGGCTAGATGAGGAAAAGTTTTGGTTGTAAATCAACAAACAGACGAGAGACGGTTGTTGTCTCGTATATACTGTGTATGTACACATTTGGCTTTGGGTAATAAAACAGTCTCTGCTGTTACAGGGATGGATTCTCTGGTGAGGAAAAAAAGAAAGTGCACTAAAGCTTTGGAAAACACACTGACAGAATCATGCTCGTCTACGTCTAGAAATAACATTATAGGCTGCAATCTTCAAAATGGATACTTTAAAAGACAAATAATACATTTTGGCTCCCTCTAAAACATACAATATGTAACTTAGCAGCACTTTTATCATCGACATTCATAACCTCGGCTCAGGGGTTGAGCTTCCTGTCGCGTTCTACCGCTGACCTTTTATTGCACATAAGAACATGAAGACCTGGAGTGGCGGTATACTGCACAGTGAATTACTGCTTCTCCTTCCTGTGACATCTATTGCAGTGTGTGCCTCCACCGGGACTGAGGCTTTTGTTAAGGCACACCATGCAAGAGATGCTATACTTGGACAAGACGATGAGGCTGAGGAGCATAGTGTGCTTGTGCTCGTAATCATCGCGAGGCATCTCTTTCCTGCGTCACGCCACCATGAGAGCAACACCGAGACCACCACGCTGAGGAGGACTGTAAATAAACTCTGCTAAGAGACCAGCTCATTAACAAACAGCAGCCTTTGTGCAGGTTTTTAGTAGCCTTTAAAACAAGTTTCTTGAACTTAAAATGACTAAAAAATATATAGATTTAGGTTGGCATTTGAAAATAAATCTCAAAGTTTCATGTTCAAATCTTTGTTTTTAATCTATCTTTAATTATTTTAGCCAGTCACAACCTTATGTGACATTTAGGTCACACAAAAAAGACCTATTATACCCAGGGTGCACTTGAATAAATTAGAATTTACTAACAAACTTGTATTTTTTTTTTAACCCAATTGGCTATTCTACTAAAATATTTTATAAAGGGCAGACTGCACACAGTGTGTAAGTGAAGGCATCTAACCCATTTCATCCCTCCAGCTCCATGCAACCAGCTCATTTATCACCACTTTCAACATAAACAGTACAACATGTCTGGATGCCCATGGTGCCTTGTGCGTAAGCTTCTGCATAGAGAACTTCATACTCAAATCACAGTCTTTGTCAAACTGTCGTGCATTATAAAGAACAGCCGTCAGGACCAAATTCATTCGCTTTAACGTACCCTGTGGTAGTTTTTAACCCTTCTTCAGTCATATTTCTGATTCTGCTGTCAAAGGCCTTGATTCTAAAGGCAAAGAGTCCAGGTTGCATTCAGAGTCTGACACCACATCTGTGTTTGTGTCCTCCAGTGCGCCGACCTCGACGCCCCTCATCTCCCTGTTTTCCTCCTCCTCGAACTCCTCCTCCATCTCAACTTTCTCGAGAGCCACCTCGTTCTCGTAGCAAAAGGAGTTCCTCGAGCTGGAGGCGTCGGACTTCTTCTCGGCTAGCTCCCTGGCGCTACAGTGGGGCGTGCTGGGCACCTCGTACGTGTTTTCGAAGCGGGAGTAGTCCACTTTGTAGTAGTTCTTTTCTTCGAAGAGCACCGGCTCGAAGCGGTAGCCCCAGAGGATCTCGCTGGCCACGTAGGAGCTCCGACACTGAGTCGTCATGGCGGTGGCCTCCACCATGCCCTCCAGGATCACCACGATCTCAAACTCTGACGTCTCCAGCTCCTGTCTGCTCATCTGGTAGAACGGGCTGACCTCGTCGATCTCATGCACGATGGTGATCGGAGACACCAGGAAGATTCTGTCGATGCCGCTATCGAAGCCCACGTCAATGTCTACCTGATCCAGAGGGATGAACTCTCCCTCGGCGGTGGTGCGGGACTTGAGGAGCTGGGCCCTGACGTGGGCCTCCACCAGGTGACTCTTCCTGAGGTTCCCCACGCGCCACATCAGGCAAAGTTTACCGTCCCTCATGGCCACTGTTGCATAATGGCTGAACACCAGGGTCTCGTTCCTCTTCTTGGGCTTGGCCATCTTGGCCATGACCGCACCGATGATGAAAGCATCGATGATGCAGCCAACAATGCTTTGGAAGACGACCATGAAGACAGCTACGGGGCACTCCTCTGTCACATAGCGGTAACCATAGCCAATAGTGGTTTGGGTCTCCACTGAGAACAAGAAGGCAGCGGTGAAGCTGTCCACATTGGAAACACACCTCTGCTTCTCATTCTCCAAGTCCCCATAAGAGAGGGCCACCACCCAGAAGACAAAGCCAAAAAACAACCACGACAGCAGGAACGAAAGGCAGAATACGAGCAGCATCCAGCGCCAGCGGATGTCCACGCAGGTGGTGAAGATATCTGCCAGGTACCGCTGGCCTTTCTCGCTCATATTGATAAACTGCACGTTGCAGTGGCCATCCTTCCTGACGAAGCGGCTCTGATGCTTGCGCTCTTTGTGCACCTTGTTGACGTTGCCGTTCCCGTAGCCGTTCGGGACGGCAATGGTGGCCAGCTTCATGCCGTCTTCCTCAGAGGACACGATGCTGTAACGGTGGCTTCGCACACTCCCCATTGCTTCCGCCTGGGAGGGCTGGGCCAATTCTGCTTTGGAAAACAGTCTAAGTTTTTGGTAGAAGCGTTGGAGAAACAGTTTCGAATGATCCCGGGGACAAACTTGAGCAGAAAATGTGGACAGCAGGACTAGATCCTGCGGGGAAAGGGGAAGAGCGGGCCCGCGCTTCTGTGCACCTTTGGCGAGGGCGGGTCACTCCTATCTGGCTGCTGCTTTGGACCTCATCAGTGAAGTGGGCTGTGGAAATTACAGACAGAGAGAGAAAAACAGTTTTAAAGTAATTGGCAGGAACCAGAGCAAAGATCAGTGTATGTGGGTGTGTGGTTACCTGCTGTCTAAATAATGCAGTGTACACTCAAAGTTAGCAGCGCTATTCTTGCATACACAGACAATTATACAAACAGTGTATGCAGTGCAGACAGAGAGCACAGGGAATGCATTGTACATGCATTATCAGTAGTAGATTAAAACATATTATTCAAGCACTTAGATAGCTGACAAAGTGGGAAAGGATGTTTACCCTGCTTAATGTAAGTATTAATTAGGCAGGTCAGTCCATGGGGAGCTGAGTCAAATTACAGATCAAGTTCATGTTAATCCAGAGAGCCGCTGGAACAAAGATACAAGTAGCAGCTCTGTGCAGATGCAATGTTATAACATGTTGCATGCATTTATTACACTAATTATTCCATTAATGCTATTTAATCTCTGTTATCAAGTTCAATAACACATAGTCAAAACTAATTCACAACTCCAGTTTGCACATCATGGAACAAGATTTAATGAACCTTGCAGCATTTCAGAGAGCATGATTCGCTTTCTCTGAAAGCAACGGTAACCTTGCGTCATAATGTAATACAGCAACAAGGGCAGCTAAATTAGAAAAGGTATTGACTTGGTGTGATTGTGTGTGTGTGGCAAGAGAGGTCCATTAAAATGCAACACCACAGGCTACAAAAGGCCGCGGTCAGCCAGACATGCTCTGCCAGTGCCAAAATAACTCCCCACCTCCACTTTCGAATCATCTAAGGGTCAGTTGTGTCCAAGTGAAAAGATCCATTAAGTCTAGGAGACGTTTTTCAGTAAATATTCTGAATAAAATGTCTTTGATTTAGTTTTGAAAACACAGTGCAGATGTCAAAAAAGGAAACTTTTTATTCCATCATATCATAATTAAACTGTCCTGAAGGTGATCAGAAGTCATGTGGGATGAGATGTTCAGGACGTGGTCCTAAATCCCTCCTGCACCATCTTTGTTTCGTCAACTAATGATGTCACGATGGGGCAACCATAAAATAGTAACCTGTCTCGCACACTATTGGGAACATGGGGTTCCATTCATTTACAGCTCAAATGATGACAAATATTTATGTTTGATGGATTTTATTTGATACTGAAAACGCTATATTCATCTCCTAATTGCAAAACATTTTTTTCACAAATTACTTACATTTTCTTAGTGAGAAAGACTTGCCACAGGTAACGTTCCCTTATTACAAGTATAATATGCAGTTTACCTCATGAGCATGCTGGCCATTCAGTCACCTTTTTGTTTAAGTATTTTCTTAATTGATTGTGGCACTGAAACAAGGCAAACTGCACGTAATGCACATAGTTTAGCCATAGTTTTGGAAAGAAGTAAAGATAAAAAAAATCCCGATACTTTTATCAAAAGCAGCCTGCAGTAAACATACATTTTTTAACACAGATGCCCCCCCCCCCCCCCCCCCAGTGCGACATAAAATCTTTAACTTTTGTGGTTGTGATGCCACTGAGCTCATCAGCGTCCCTCTCTCCTCCTCTCATTGCTGGGCTTCTTTGTCACTGAGCTTTTATCACTTATTACTGCAGGTGGGTACGTGCATGGTGACAGAACAAGGCTTCCAGAGTCTGCACAACCTGTGATTGTTTGTTTTGCATGTGTTCTCAATTAGAGCCAACAGCTGAGGCAGATGGAAACTTGTTACATAAAGCTGCTCTATTTTTTATTATACCAATCAATAACTATATGGCCAATCATTCAGCAGACAGACAGCATCTTTTGTTGTAAGCTTTTGCAACACCTATAATTTTATAAGAGAGGTATATTTAATTTCAGATATTTATATTGAAGTAATATTTTATTATTTTTACTGCAGGGTCAGTATGATAAAATTCAGCTCATGCACAGACATCATGAGCTGCAGTATAGTTCAAATTAAGGGCAAAAACAGATCATCCTGTCTACAACCTGCAATTTCCAATGGCAGAAGCGTCTAATAATAATAATAATAATAATAATTTCCCAGGATTTAATCTTATTACAGGGCATGTTTTAGCATTTTACAGTGAGACTACATTGCAGAGTGTAGCTATATTTCTCACTCCACATCACTCGTTATTACAGATAAATCTGTCCCGCTTATTACACCTACTTGTTGGTCCTTGCAGTGCAAATCTGCCGTTTCCTTGTTGTATTAAGTCCCATATGCGCCAGATATGCCCGCTGCGTCCCTTCTTATTTTTGCTGCTCTTTTATTACGTTCACTCGGCTTCCCGTCTGGCGCTGCAAATTCTGCCATAACCCTCTCCAGCAATACTGAAGAAGATGTTTGTCGTTGCAAAGACAGACTTTAAAAACACGTGTGCCCATAGCCCCGCCCCCTGTTGCAGCGGCGGCCAATAGGACGCCGAAGCGCCTGTTCGAGGGTCTCTGAGCCCACATGGAAGATACACACTGTACATCATCTGTCAGAGGGAGACCCCCTTATCTTAAAGGGACGCTGAAAATATGATGTTATAACAGGAAACAAAGCATGCAAAGCATCTCCAGATTGCATGTGAGTTGTGAATTTTGTCAAACTATTAACTATAATTGGGGTTTTATGCTTTTCAGTCTAAGAATAAAGCAGATATAGGCTACTGAGTAAAGCCTACTTTGATTGTGAAATCTGTGACGTTCCAAAATAATCACTGCTGGAGTGATATTGAGTACACTCAGTGAACACAAGGTGGTGGTGAAGAGCTGCAAAGAAGAGTGCTGGCATCACATAATGTGATTGGCATTATTACTATAATTCATAGTTTTACAAGGACAACTTTTATTTGTCTTACATTTGTCATAATGAATTTCATTAATCTAAAGCATTAGAGGAACAGTGTGTAACATTTCAGGGGATATATTTGCAGAAATGGAATATAATATTCATAACTATGTTTTCTTTAGTGTATAATCACCTGAAAATAAGAATCGTTGTGTTTTCGTTAGCTTTGAATGAGCCCCTAATATCTACATACGGTCTGCCATGTTGCTCCACCATGTTTCTACAGTAGCCCAGAATGGACAAACCAAACACTGGCTCTAGAGAGAGTCTTTCACATTTGTACGTTACCTGAAGGCCACCGTAGTTCTCCGACACACTTGTGAAACTGCCGTAAGGTCGAGCCGCAGAGTGCAGAACCGTGGTACCGCCAGTCGCAGTCTGACTTCCTAACATACTTGCCAACCTTGAGACCTCAAAATTAGGGAGCATTTCAAAACCAAAGCTGGGGCTCTGGGGGTCCTCCCCTAGAAAAATGTGAGACTTTGTTTCCTGCATTCTGGTGACTTTTAAAAAATGAAAATAACAACATAATAAGTACACTGCAATAGCATGTTTAATCTTAAATATTTTTAAATTTTACTTTTAAATCTCAGGAAAGAATACAGAATATTTCACCCCTCTGGCATGAACTTTTGTGAATCTCTGGCATAAACTAATATTCATAATTTCTTATTCATTAATTTTTTGCCCCTGCTACTGTATTTCTTTCTCTTAGAACTCTCCATTTCTCACTCACTGAAGGTCCTTTCAGACATAATGTGACTACACCACCACTGCGCTCTAAAAGCTGTTATTTCCAATAGCTTGTACCACGCGCCATAACGGCTTTCGGTTGCATCGAGCAAAGCCCAACTTTGAGCGCTGCACGCTGTGATGTGGAAACCGGGAGAGGGCAATGAAAAATATGAGTCTCCCGGGAAAATCGGGAGGGTTGGCAAGTATGCTTCCTAAAGTGGTGTTATTATGGTAAGGAGGGTTCCTGACTGAGGTGAACGGCGTTACCACGGTTTTGCACTCGGCGGCTCACATAACCGCGGTCTTGGAAAGGGAGGAGTGAATGGAGGGGTACTCAGTTGGTTGCAATCTGCAACCACACCACTAGATGCCACCAAATCCTACACACTGTACCTTTAAAAACAGGTTATAAACAATGAATATAAAGTCACATATAAATATATTTACAAGGGCGCATTTTATCACACTGTCCATCACAAGTCCATCCTACAAACAGGTTTGCTGCATCACCTCTTCAGTGATGTCAGCGTTCACCTTGCAAGCGTGTCCGTTTCTCTTGACTGATGCAAAGAGAGGATCGCGGGACTGACTGCCCTCTACGGGACGTCCCCTCCTGTCAAACTCCTCTGCACTGAGCAGGGGCAACGGCACCCACGTGGTGACATTGAACAGAGCATAGTCCACCTTGTAGCGCCTCTTGCCCAGTTTCAGCATGTCCTGGAAGCGCTGGCCCCAGCGGATGTCTGCTGGCGTGTAGGAGGTTCGAGTCTGGTGGAGCATACCTGTAGAGTCGCCGGTGTAGGTGAAGGACACCACCAGCTCAAAGTCGTCCCCCGGCAGGTCGTCAGGGCCCAGGCTGTAGAGGGGACTGCCGGGCTCCAGCTTGTGGATGATGGTGGCTGGGGTAGCGAGGACAATGTCTCGATTCTGGATGTGCAGGTCCTGGTATGACATCACGATAGACCCCAGTGGCTGTTTTACATAGCGGACTAGCATGGCCTTGGCAACACCCTCCAGGATGTGATTGCCCCTGAAGTCCCCTAGTCGCCATGACAGACACAGGACCCCGTCTCGCAGGTTGACAACCGCACAGCTGCTGAAACCAACCGTCTGAGCTCTCTTACGCGCAGATGCCATTTTAGCAACAACAATACCAATGATGATGGTGTCAAGGAGGCAGCTAAATACATCTTGAACCGTCACCACAATAATGGCCACCATACAGTTCTCGGTCATCCCCCTGAAGCCGTAGCCAATAGTCGCCTGGGTCTCCATTGAGAACATAAAGGCTCCAGTAAAGCCGCGCACGTTGTCCACACAGGGTTTGTTATCTACGTCGTCGACGTCCCCATGTACATACGCAATGAGCCAATAACAAAGACCGAAAAAGAGCCAAGAGAGAATGTAAGAGAGGGAAAAGACGAGGAGCATCACCCTCCAGCGGATCTCCACGAGAGTGGTGAAGATGTCCATCAGGAACGGGCTCCAGTGTCCAGGGGCCTTCTGGAAAACCACAGGGAACCTGCCATCTTTCTGCATGTAGCGCAGTCGCCTGCCCTCATTCTGCCTGCCAATTGTGTGGATTGTAGTGTAGTTGGTGTCAATGATGACCTGCTCGCCCGTCTCTGTGCTCATGATGACCAGGGCTCCCTTCCAGTCTCCTGTATGAAGACAAAAGATGAGATGGAAGGTGTGTTAGGCATGTACAATGGGCAGGAGGGACAGCATTTTACTCATTACATGTGACTAAAATGTAAAAGGCTCTCGGACTTGTTTGTTGAGCTGAATCCTTCATGTTTGAGCAAGCAGCCTAGGTCACTCCGTGCCTCGGGCTATCAGCAGCTAATGACTTGAGCAGCGCCCTGCAGCTCTGGGTGTGAAACATTTAAGAGCATGACTTTCTTGCTAGTGGTTGATTATTTACCACAAGTTCCATTACAGTCTGGACACTGTCCAAATCAGTGGTGCTAAAAGCTCTCTATAAACACATTAATGTCTGCATTATAACCACACATAATCATGCGGAGGATTATAAATACTCTAACACTGAATAAGAAATATTAACCAGTTTGACATTCAGCATGAAAGTACAGCGATCAACCGCTTATATGGATCAAAAAGCTTGGGACAGAATCATTCCTATAAAAATGCTGTTTAAATAATTTGCTTAGAATCAAGTAGTCCGCTTACAGTATTCATTTTTTGGCTTTTCATACATGAAAACATATGGGGAAAAAAACGTAAGCTAAACCCCCGCCCCCCAACCTAACGTTACTAGCTTTAGCTAACTAACATTAGCTTGCTAGTTGACATCTTTCCCTGCAAACCAATACAATGGAGTAAAGTTACTGTTTGCTTTGCATGAAAGGGGATGACAGTGGTGGTGGTAGTTATCATGTCTGTTAAGTCAGTACTGTCAAGATTGGTTCATTCAATACAAATAGAATTTCAACAAGACAAGTTTAGTATTTAGTTTTGGATCAGATGTGTTTGTTAGTATTTTATTTTTATCTCTCTCTCTCTCTGCAGGACATTGCAGATGGCATGACTTTGGAGGACACAATTAAGAAGTACCCTTTCTTAAGGACACCCGCCGGGGTAAGTGAAAATGTATCTTAAAGTCATAGTTGGGATTCAATTTTTCAGCTTTGTGTTGCTGCTCAAAATGGCGCATGTGTATGTACAGTATATGAATGTATATATATATCTCTGAAACAGAATTCATCAACATTCAAAATGCAACCGTATAAGTAACTGACATGGCTATGTGAATTTAAATTGTTTTATAGCATGAAAAGGATTTTGTTGTCAGCCTTTGGTCATATATAATTGAGGGTCATTAAATATTTGTAGACTTTGACATATGTAAAAGAAACATAATTTTGGTTTCTCATACAAGCTTCATTGACTTGAGCCTGAGACACCTTATATATCTACACGCTGAGTGCACCAAGACAAAAGTCCTTCAATCTTGACCTTGTTCAGTATTGATCTTAGCCCGCGATGATATATACTGTATATAGATTTGGTCATGAACATCTGACAAGATTAACTAAGGCTTTGGGTCAGGGAAATCTATTTCCCACAGGGAAGAACCTCTTTTTAATCAGTTTGGCTTATCTTTTTAGTTGAGTTTTGGCAAAGTCTGTTGCTTTCCAGATGTGATCCAGAACAATGGCGAACAGGAACAGTCGGCATCCTTTTGACAATAGTCCTAAAATGACTTTATTTTAGAGAAATCAAAAAATGAATGTATGGTACTTTGTGTCAGTATCCATAAACGTTTGTTTTTGCCAAACATGTATTGACAGTTCATATAATCTGTCTTTACCCCACAAGTCCTAAGAAAGTCTGAATGTCTCGGTTAATTAAGCAAAACCTCGACCTCTATTTTTGTCCTCATGAGGGTAAATTATTATCCTCCAACCACCTCTAACAGCTTTCACCTCCAAATGTTTCCTCAAATGTCAAACTTTAACCACAACACCTTTTTTCAGTAACACATAAAATACACCAAAGCCAGGACATTGTTATCACTTTCATATACTGTACTTCAGTAATCTGACAGCTGCTTGAGTTGTCACTGATGAAAGGTACGCTATCAAGTTTGTTTGAGCACACAAAGTTAACTCACTCACTGATCAATATGTTTTTCATGCCATGTCCTTCCTTGTAAGAAGTCTGTCACTTTTATCTAGTTTTTATTGCTTTATTGAGTCACCTGAGAACACGTAACTGATGTTTATCTCCGTTTATGATAAATGGCTTCTTGAGAGTTGAGTCTTTAGTCTTTAAACACAATGTTCTTGTCAGATAAATGTTGATCCAAATAAGATTTTACTATATTTTAAATGGGCTCCTGTTGGCAGGTGAACACATAAGTAAACAAAGATACTCAGACTGAAAAAGTCAAAGATATAATGATAATAATATGCACCGTCATGCATGAGACCTTTAGGAGAAAAAGCACTGAAAACATTTTTTAAATCAACTTATAGTTACACAAGTTTTGTGTTTCAATAAAGGTTTATAAAACAAAAAAAAGCAGACACAATTCAGACATTATCTCTAGTGTTGTACAATTACATGCATCTTTTGCATTGATTGTTATACCATAATAATGTTGCAGCAGGTGGTGACGGTATTTGATCAATAAGTAGAGGAAAATGTGTAGACAAATAGCAAGTTACCAAGTCAACATGCATTTATAAGTAGGTGAACTCTTCCCTCATAAGCTGCAGTGTCGCAGGTTTCAGACAGTTGATTTCTACACAGCAATCACAGAGTCCGTGGAGGAGGACAAGAATAGGTTACAGGACAATCAGGCCAAGGAAAAGGGTCGCTGGGGCCCACCTACCCACCCTCCTTATATGACACAGTTACAAAACGATCAGGGAAAATTACTAGCCTATGCTGTTAAGGTATGGTGGTTTCAAAATTATTCTGTCTATATATATATATATACACTTTATCTATATATCCTTTTGTGTGTGTTTGTTAGTCTATTTCTTTACATTTTTTACATATTTTATTTGATTTATGTTTTATCCCTTTTTACCTTTTTCTTCCGTATTTGAATCCTTCTGTAAGACACTCTATGGGAGTGCATTGAGAGCTACTGACACTGCAGGAGAGCACTCTGGACTAATAAGCTTGAGTCAGAATTAAATGTCATGATACCTGCAGAATTGCCAGATGTTTTCTCGCATGTTTCTTTTTAAACCTCTTACTGTAGCTCCAAAAATTAATTTGCTATACCTCATACTGTAGCTCCAGAAATGAATTTGCTATACCTCTTACTGTAGCTCCAGAAATTAATTAGTTATATTGTGTTATATGAGGGTTCATGGTCATACAAATTCCAAGTAATGCAGCTGATGTAATAAAGCATGCTGATGTTTCCCCATATTTAACATTAATTCACAAACAGTATAGGGGAAAAAATACAAACTGAAATATTTAAAAAGAAAAATAATCACTTGTTCCTGTTCCATAATATCTTTCATGATGTTTCTCCGTTTCATGGCAGTACTGAATAATTGCTGTTAAATTGGTTTGTCAATGAGTTAATTTATAATGTTTAATTATTACAACTTGTGGTTAATTATTTCTCTTCTGGCAGGCTTGACCGTGCTAATATCTTGGAGTAATATTCTGTGGATTTTTGTACCTATTCAGCTGCATTTTTTATTATTTTGTAACTTTGAGCCACATTACAAGTAGCCTAGTAATCTATGACACTATTCTTATCTCCAAAAATGTATAGAAATAGAAACACAAACCTAATTTGGTTTCCTCCTCAGCATAGACACTTGCAATCTTTATTTATGTCAGAATTCTTGTTTATTACTTTGAATAAGTCTTTTAAAAAGCACACATAGTATATTTAAATATTCAACTTACTTGCAAAGTAGAAATTAGAGTTTGTCAGGTGTCACATAAGCCCATCAGTTCTGCCGAGCATTAGTAAAAGATGTGTTGCCACAGTTGAAGTAACCTCCAAGTTCAGTTGGTCGCAGAGTGTTGGGGGGCCGGCCTGGTCCTGAGGCAAAGTCCCATTTTGTTCTGATATCACAACAATCCCTTCCTTCTGAAACCTCATTGGACAATCTGGAAGAATTTATGACCTATGGAATATTTCCTCAGGACAAAAACATCAGACGTCCTCTGACTGTTTGCTTCTGGATGACGAAATAGAAATTGCGTAACTTAAATAGTCTTCCACGAAATGATAAAGGCAGAGAAATATTGATGATTATAGGTCATTTTGCAGCTATGTATATTTGAGTCATTTCACTTCGGATTTCCGTGATTCATTAGACAGAAAGTTAACCTTTGCTCCATCAGGTGGAGGCGCTGTCATTGGCGCAAGGATTTGCTTTGTCTCAGTCGTCCTCAATTTGGTTCTGATAAGACAAGAAAGAGAGATCACAGCTGAGCCGCCAGGACACGCTTAACTTTTAAACCGCATTTATTGCGGTCATAAGAGCATCCAGAGCTGTTAGAAAGAGGTCGACAACACCAAAACAACCTTGTTGTGTTTTTAAAAATAGAACAACCCTTTGAAAGCCGCCTGAATCATCACGTATTGGTTAAGGTGATGTGTGAAGACAGAGATAAGAGACATTCCTCTGAGAGATAACCTGGAAAGAACAGTTCATCCGTCTGTCAATTACAGGCAGGAACTATATAAGGAATGACTGAAAACACAGACAGAAGGAAAATATTACATCCTTTACTGCAGTACTGCACCCATAAACTGTGAAAGTACAGGACAGTAGATTGATTTATTGATGTAAGTGTCCTGCACCATGTGGCACCTTACAAGACACTGCAACAACATCCAACATTTCAAGAGATCCAATGTGTCCAATTAATCCAATTTAGAAGCAGTGAAAGCTTTTGTTTGTCTGACATATTTGAGACCAGAAGGTGATAACCTCAGCCATGACTGATAATGATCAGGTCAATCAGGTATGACACAAATGCGACCTATTCAAGATAAAGCCCCTGTTTCTCAATGCTCCAATAATCCAGAAAAAAGTACATATACACAACTTAAAAGTATATAGGACACCATTTTGTAGAGTGTATGAAAGGTTTAAAATAATTTTTAAAAAATCCCTTTTTTCATAAGGCACTTCACCAATATGCTCCAACTGGAAGTTGGAAACATCTGTTTTAACCCTCTGGAGATTGTGTTTGGTTCATTTTTGCCTACTTTCTATGAATTCAATTTCACATTTGTTTAGCACCTTTTAAACTGCACTTACCCACATGCATGGTACCTTTTCTTTCCAGCACAAACTCCGCTACAAGTCTGACATTTTACTAAGTATGAAGCTGCCAGCAAATGACACAGACGCCTATAAAAATGTACAAATCTTAAACGATAGCCACTCAAAATATTACTATAGAACAGATCAAGGTTGTAAAAAGGATTGAAAAAGTGACTATGTATATACACAAATACAGCAGAAACATGTAGGAAATCAGTCTTCCACAGAGAAGAACATATTAGTGTATGGCGTGACCCTGTCTGTCATACCAGCAAGATCATCACTGAAAATGATCTCTACAAAAGAGTGGAACTCTGAATTAGCTTTATATAACTTACTGAGCTTGTCAGCCATATTTTCAAAAGTAGTAAACAAAGATTACAAAACCTGAATTCATCAACCAGCTGTCAAAACAAGAGCATGTATAATGGCCATTCTGTGAGGAGACACTTCCCTCGACCACACTGAAACCACAGTCTTTGTCCTGCATCCATGACTGGGAGACTTTCAGGTTAAGAGCCACAGTCCCATTGTAATGCAGGGTAGCATGACGAGCTATAATGACAAATAGCAGCTGGAGCTGCCAGGTAAACAGACAGTGAGAGAGAGTAATTGCACTTGTGTTCTGACTGTTTACACAGGATCACTGAGGGATGCTCTGAACACACGATTGTCTTCTGACTATTGTGGGTCGGTCATATTGTCTTGTGGTGTGCCTATGTAGTGTTGTTGATATGTGGTTAAACGTCACAGACGGGCCTATTTAAGCCTAAAAGGATGGCACACAGCTGTCAATCCGCAGTTACTAGTCATACGTGAAGTCTTATAGTCCGAAATGTTGAGATTTCTTACCCACAGCCTGTGGAAGGCAGTCGTCTTACTGACTTCACTAACAGTAGGTAAGTGTAACACAAATCTCACAAAACAATGTTTAGAGAGGTAGTAGACTGGCAGAAGTATTTCCAAAATTATTCAAAGCTTTGAATCACTATCTTTTACTTTCAGGATGTGGACATGCTGACTCCAACTGCACAAATCGCCGATGTCTGGCTGAAATGTTGATCAGGAAAGAATATCTATCTCAGCCACAAAATGACAACTGCACCCAAAAGATTAATGTGCCGTTAATTGAGTACCAGACTCTGTCAGTTGTAAGTATTGTTTTATACATTTTATAGTGGAGTTAAGTGAGAAGTCCTTTTTGTTTCTGCTTTTAGACCTCTCACAACTTGACAAGAATGAATCGTTAAAATTACAATCATTGTTGGTGTTGTTATTCCTAAGTTTTGTTAATGTAAACCTGCTGAAGATGCGTACAGGAAGTCTTACAAAATATTAATCTGAGCAATATTTGAGACACAAGGACGCAGATTAATTTCCACCAGCAATCCAACAGTGTTGACGCCACATTTATTATCTTTTTTTTTTTTAACAGGACACAAAGAATCTCCGCCTACTAAGTCGTCTGCAAGCCTCACTTGTAAGCTTCAAGATACTTACAGATGGACAAAAAGAAACTAAGAGTATGTTTCAATCGCATTCATTTTGATTTGAAACCACAGGTATGGACGGATCCTGAGCTGGGATGGAACACATCAGTTTACCCGTATGATCACGTGGTCCTGCCAGTAAATAAAGTCTGGACCCCAGAGATCCATGTAACAAATGGGTAAGTTACATAACATGATCCAGCTATTACACTGAGTTCTTGATATTCATCTCAAACATCTGTTGTCTCTCACCTGTGTAGAATAACAACAACTATGAAGCACACCTCCCGTGATCTGCTGGTAAGCTGTAATGGCACAGTGAAGCACTCTGTGATCATAAATGCTGAGGTGGACTGTGAAGTCAACCTGTTCAACTATCCCTTCGCTAGTGATGAATGCCCCGTCGCCATCCAAACCTGGGCCAAAGATGGTGAGCTCAGCAATTCACTAATACAAATATTATACAATATTTTATTTAAGTTTTAGAGCAAACTTGGTGTTAAGTGATAATGTCCTAATTTGCTTAATTTCATAATTTTACATATAATATATATATATATGTCTTTTGGTCATGAATGATTGTGGTGTTTTGGTTAATGGTTTGTTTTTTTAGTTTTTGGGTTGGTTTTTTTTAAAACTTTGTTTTTTGCTTTCTTGTTTTTTTACAGTTAGGCTTTAAAAAAAGTGCTTTATCTTTTGGATGATATTACAATTATGGTGTCATTGCTATAATAATGTGTCGTACAGTGTGTATCTGTATGGTGCCTTCAAATGAACTCGTGAGCTCGTGTTTACAACATGGGAGGTCGTGTCCACATATTCTTGGCGTTCAAGTGGTTAAGTCGTGAGAACACTGCTGCTAAGCAACGTCAATATTAACATTACTGTCGGCGTCTAGAAGCCACAGAGGCTAACAATTTGGCAAGTTAGCAAGTGGGTAACATAATGCAGTAAATGCAAAGGTATAATGACAGAGGAAAAAGATGAGGCGGTTGGGAATATCAACATTTTCCTCAGACATATTATAAAATTACAAAGAAAAACAATATACGGCTAAAATTACAATATATTAACTTATTATGCACCGAAAGTAGTGTGCAGGCCATCTGTGGAGGCCCACGCCACGGTGCCTTGTGCAAGTATAGAGTGCTACAGGAATGAGTCCTAAACCCGGAAATGAGTTAGCATTTTAGCACTTTTGGTTCCCTCGTCTGGAAGTCAATGGGTTTTTTCAATGGATTTTTAGTTAGATGCCTGAAATAAGGTCTGTGGTTAACACAAGCTTAAGATATTTTAACATTTTGTTCTACGACATAAAATACATAAATAAATATCTACTCGTGAATTTTGAAGCCTTTATTTGTCTTAAAAAAGGCGGTTGCTAACAATTGACTAAATGAGACTACAAAACGTCATCTGGTTCCTGGTTGGCCTACAAAAATACGTCATCCCTGCAGCACTCAATAAAAAAAGCATGACACACCAGAATCTCTGACCAAACTGTTGGAGGGTGTATTGCATTGTGGGTAATGTAGGCGCCAGTTTTTGGAAGATGTATGTGTGGAATAAAAAAGACCATATATCTGGTTCTGCTGTATCGATTTTAAGTGCCCATCATGAGTCTGTCAATGTTATGGGAGTGCAATGCTAAATCAGTGGAGTGCTCTTCTAAAGAAGGCTTCATTCCATTCAGGATGTGGTACAGATCTGGTATTCAACCAATTAAGGAAGGTTGATGGTAGCCATGGAGATTGGCAAACTGACGATGTGGCCCTCGAGCAAAAGAGAAATGACCGCAATTACATCAGGGTAAGTTCATGATCGTATTGAATAGTCATTTATACTTTATATAGGCAAATACAGCCAAATTCCTGCAATAGTGGTATTAACCTAACGGTATTTAACTTTAAAAAACAGCAAATGACCTGTTTGATGAGGTGAGAACTAAACAAGTAGTCGAGTAATCAATAAGTTGATCAACTGAAAATGAATCTGCAACTGTGTTGACATTAATAATCATCAAACTTTCCCTGATTTTAGCTTCTCAGATGTGAGGATTTGTTGATTTTCTTTGTCATATATCATAGTAGACTTGGTATCTCTGAGTGTTAGGCTGTTGGCAGGACAAATCAAGCAATTTGAATGCGTTACCTTGGACTGTGGGAACTTATAATAGACGTTTTTTCACTATTTTGTGATATTTTATAGAAAAAAAACTAATAATCGATTAATTGAGAAAATATGCATGAGACGCTGGTATAAAATGAACCATTTACTCTGCTCACATACTAGTATTCTAGTTCTCAAAACAACTAAAAGCAGTTTCTATATTTTACTAAGAAATTCTCTCTGCCATTCTCCTCAGGTGTCATTGAGCATCAAATATACAAACCCCTTCATAACATTACTGCTGCCCACTATACTGATCGTCTTGGCCGACACGGTCAGCTTCGCTCTGCCGCTGGGAGGCGGCGAACGCAACTCTTTCAAGGTCACTCTGGTGCTCAGCTTCACCATGTTCCTCGTCATCCTCAACGATCAGCTGCCTGGAGACAGCCACTGCAGCCCCATCATCCGTCAGTCAGCTCGCATGCAGACACGAACACACACTCACAAACCAAATACATGAACAGCATCACAGTTTGAGTCACTAACTATCTACTCTGTGCCGCAGGAACCCACTTCTGTGTTTGTCTGGTCCTCTTGGTGTTGAGCATGCTGGTGTCCATGGTGCTGACACGGTTGGCCAAAGATGGCAGGCTGACTTTCTTCTGCCTCTCCAAAGGGCCGGTCCCAGGAAACACAGGAAACACGGAAGAGACAGAGGATGAGGGTGAGGAAAACTTTACCGTTAAACAAATGCTGCATGTGTTGAGTCTGTACTGCAATACCTGATATTGAGTAGGGTATTGATGCTCACAAAGTCTTGATTTTTGATGAACAAAAAAACACTGTATGACCTGCTCTCATTGCAGCTTCACTCCCTACAGAAGTCAAAGCTGGCATTAGTGTCGTTCAGCTGAACGGCTCAGAGGAAGACAGTCGAATGCTCAGAAAGGTGGTCAACTTCCTGGAAGCTCTTGACGCGCAGACACTGCAAAGTGAGAGAAATCAAACGTTTGCCGACAAACTGGATAAGACATTTTTCTGGATCTATTTTATTTGTGGCACTATATACTTTATTGCCATGACTTATGTGATGGTAAAGTATACATGTACAGTTAACCATTTTGAATTCTGGTACTAATAAAATGCATGTCATAGCTATAAACACAGCTAAACTGAGCTGTTCAAATATCAACGTACAAATGCAAAGATTTATGCAAATCTCAGCACACATTTATTGCATTTGTCACACGTGTTTAACCTCACATTCTCTATAACGTCAAATACCGTGGTGCTCATTTGTACTCGTAGTTCGTCTCTCGATGTCTGATAAAGATGCGTGTTGGCATACTTCTGAAAATTAAACAAATAAAGGATTTTTATCCTTCACTCCTGATGCCAGTTTGAGTCACATTATGTATGTAAGTATAAGAACATTTTAATTTAACACTGTAACATCTGCACACCATGTTCCTTCAGCCCCCAAAAATTTGAGATTTTATTCTTTAAGATTTTCCAGTATTGATTAACACCCTCTTCAGGACTTGTATGGCAGTATTCAAAAAAATATATATTTTTTAATCCATGGAGTAAAGTGTGTATATCATAATATGTCTACACAAATACAAATATATTACATGCAAGGAAAAGACAAATGAAATGGTTTATGGGACAACACTTATGTTCCTTTGTTGCCACCTAGTGGTTGAATCATTCACAGACAGACTGGTGATCTACTGCACTTGATTAGTTTCTAAATGAAATTTCAACCAGTGGGACTTCAGCTTGAGTTGAATACTTTTCTTCTTTTTCAAACAAAGATGCCGAATAGCAGCAAATTATAGGTGAATATATTGGTTTTTAATAACATGTTCATAAAATGTAATGTTTACACTTTTAATATCCTATGAAACCACTAGAACACCCCTTTGTTATAACATCATTTAGAATCACAGTTCCATATACCTTATGTTTATATAACATGATCACAGGACTAGTGAGCCATTAGTAATATTGCGTTTTCCAGCCAGAAATGATGCTTACCAGTATCAGTTTATTGTTGTATTCATTTTTATTTTTTATAAAACACAATTTCCTAGAAAAGTCCAGGGTAATGGCCAGTTTTTGTATAAAATCAAACCCAATTGGCACTTATTTCAAAACATTTTATACTTCTCCCTACCATATCCCACACTGTCATAACATTTTTTTTTCTTTTTTAACAAAATAAAGTTTGATTAAAACATACTTAAAGCAGTAGTATAACTTTAAGGTCCACAATCCAGGTTTGAATAGTAGGGACAATAAGGTAACAAATCTATAAATTATTCCCAAAAGCCCTTTTCACAACAGTATAGAGTACATTAGTACTAGTTAGTAGTAGTAGTTAGTATTAACGTTAGTACAGAGATGCTGCCTGCAGGGCTGAGCTGTCATAAGTCACAAAAGTGTAATGTAAAAGAAATGCATTGATCCAAATCCCATCAGGAACCAGGCATTTTAACATTACCTTCTCAACTCCCGATTTAGGGACTGTGCCAGTCTTGTGGTGAACTCAGTTTAGCAGTTAGTGTTTGCACTTCATAAATACCTCACATCAGTAAAAAAATTACAACTCTCCCTGTGCTGTGAACTGATGCACTGCAAAAACTACAAAATGCATTCTCAAAAGCAACTACCTTGTACTTTATTTGAATTATTAGAAAAGTTTGGCAATTATTCCGGAATTTATCAGTCAGTGAATTCGGAGGAAACAACACATACAAACTCAGTTTTATCAAAAACTTGAGTGAAATTACAAAAACCCTCAGACACCCTCAGACCAGGCCAACAGGAATCAAGTAAATATAAAGTGTCCATCACACTGCAGATGTGTTGTCACTCGTCCTCTTCAACTTCAAGGTTCCTCTGTTGTCTTCATTGCCTTTAGTGGAAAAAAAAATTAAAAAGTCAAAGTTAATGCATCATGTCATTAAAATAAAAATGTAAGGAGGGAAGTAGGATTACTCTTCTCATACCTGTTTCAAAATCTGGGCACCAAGATAGTTCTTTGCCATGTTTCCCAGGTTGGACTTTCCACCCAACTTGCATCTGACATAGCCGTACAAGTTAGCACATTGTAAAACTAAGCCCATGATCACTACAGCCTGAGGGGAAAATTAAGAGACACAAACCAACAATTAGCAGCTAATTAGACGGAAATTAAATTGACATTCACTTTCAAAAACACTGAACTGACCAGCCATTTAATCTTGAAAGAGAAGATGGTGCTGAACGCAAAAAACATCCAGAAGACGGGGCACACGATGAGTCCGAGCCAGAAGATCCGGGACTCAGCACTGGACGTCATGTTCGGACTGTGTGTCTGATAAGAAAAGTAAACAAGATTTAGTTTCATGCTCGTCAATAAAAAAATCAAAGATAAAAAAATTATTTCAAACTTGACAACATAAACATTCTAATGGGCCCTTTTGTATTTCCTCTTACAGTGGTTGTTAATGCAGTAGCTGACAGGAAGTAAACTTGGACCAAAGCTGTTGCCCTAGCAACAGAATGGGCAATGAAAAGTTCTATAGACCATTTCAACGGAATTGCATCGCTAGGCAACACTGCATTGCTAGGCAACAGCTTGGGAAATAAACTGTGACACATTTGGAATGTTTACGTTTACAACTGTGAAGACAGGAAGTAAACATGGGCCCAAGCTGTTGCCTAGCAATGTGATTCCGTTGAAACGGTCTATAGGCTTCGTCCGAAATCGCGTACTATGCACTACATACCCAATATGTGTACTATCGCTCAACATACTTTTGTGTGAATAGTAGTAGTATGTATCTTTTCGGACGCACTGAGCTGTAATTTACGTCGTCACTTCCTGAGAGCCTCCTTGCCGGTTGGAGGCGTGTAACCATGGTAACCCGTGCCAACCTCATGTGACCAAATTTGTGAGAATCAAAGTCTGAATTAATTAAAAAAAATATATTACACCTAGGAAAGTGACATCTTATACTCACAGTTAAATTGAATTGTTATTGACGTTAGAGAGCTGTCTGTCAACGTCACTACTGCATTGCATTGTGGGACATCTACGCCGCCATAGTGTCCAGCTTGCATACTGTTATATTTCACCGGAAATAGTATGCAATTTACGCACTATTGGGTTCATACTAAGGTTTTAGACATACTAAAATATCGCAGTGTACTAAGTAGCATGTTGGTATGGAATTTCGGACGCAACCATACTCTTTGGAAATTCATGTCCAATGTCCCCATTGTTCCGCATTATATTTCTAAGAGAGGACAATGCAGCTGTTCTAAGTTACACTATCTTCAATTGTGCAATAAGGTCATGCAGCTACATTACACTGTTAAAACACTTTGCAAATATTACACTGGCAAGGTGTACTAAGCCTGTGAAATTGTAGATGCACATGCAGGAATGCGGCCACCTCTGTTACTTTGAACATCCTTGTATTTACTGAGATCTCTGTTACTTTCCAGAGAGCTGCAGTTGCTCGCTGCCAAGGTCACATTGAATGAAATTTATTATAAAGGAAACGTGATGAGGCTGTTTATCTTTCAAAGGATGCTGTTTGTTTTCCAAACATGTAACTTTACGCTTCCATGTGAGAAACCTTTGTTAAGAAAACTTTACCTAACCTTAATCCTACACCTTTTAGGATTGTATCTGATGAGCTTCTGCTTACCTTCCTTGACTCAAATACCCAGTGGCTGTTTCCATCTTTATCCACTTGATTCCACCACCGAAGGCCCACCAACAATCTGCCGGATACATTCTGCGGAAAAAAACAACAAGATACACATAACACACCTGTCCAAATATTCACATAACAACCCCAGATATAACCTAACAAGGAACATGGACATTCAAAGACAAACAATATAAAATAAAATAAAAACAAACAATAAATAGCATTTAACTAAAGTAAAAATTGTGAGAAAATTAGTCTGCAAAAATTAGAGTAATCAATTATTCGTTTCAAGCAAAAATGCCAAACATTTTCTCTTGTAACAGCTTCTTCAATGTGAGGATTTGATGCTTTCCTTCATCATATGTGATTGTAAACTGAAGGGGTTGGGACAAAAGAAGCAATGTGAATGTGTCACCTTGGGATGTGGGGAATTATAACAGGAACAGGATGTGACCTAAACAAGGTGTTGTGTATAAAACTGAAGCATCATTTATTTCCCCATTTAGTGATCCACCTGCTCACCTTGACGGTCCAGAAGTCACATGACAGCAGGAGGATGATGGTGACCATACAGGCGATGAAACGGCTGCTGAAGATGTCGCACAGTAAGTAGACCAAGATGGCACTTGTTCGGAAGAAGAGGTGGAAAAAAGAGACCAGCGGGTGTCTGAAACACAGGTTTTACTCGGTATAGTTAAAACATGTGATCAGAACAGGACAGGCATAAAGTAGGCTAGCACATCTCACCTTATGTTGGACTTTCTATCCCGCATGTTGCCGTCATCTTCACCAAAAAGAGGAGCGTCTTGGGAGTCCTGGAAACATGAAACACGTTAGCAGGTTAATGCTAACCTGACTAACATCTGTTTCCACGGTTTAGTTTGTAATTTCAAACATG
Source organism: Sebastolobus alascanus (assembly GCA_916701645.2). Taxonomy (NCBI): domain Eukaryota; kingdom Metazoa; phylum Chordata; class Actinopteri; order Perciformes; family Sebastidae; genus Sebastolobus; species Sebastolobus alascanus. The sequence goes on along the minus strand of CAKAOJ020000158.1, from coordinate 696,893 downwards.
ATAGTAAAGTCTAACATATCGATTCAGACGAGGTGCACTATATCCAAAACAAATACGGTTTCTAAGTACTCAAAAATCAAGTTTAGGATCGATCACCTGTCTCTGCATGTTGACACTTCGGCATGTACTTCCTGGTGACGTGGTTGTAAACAAGACCGTGTGCGAAGGACCCAAAGGAAGTGTGGCTTTAAATGTGCCTGACTCAAATGTAAGCTTAGCATATCCAAATATATAGCACATATGTAGATTGTTCCAGTGTGGATAAATGCTTTTATTTCAAGCATGTGGAGAGCATTTAATTAAGTGGCTCTATGCAGAGGTTGTATTATATTTTTTTCTTGGTAAAACACTAGCTTTTGCATTTTGTATAAAATCACACCTAGTGGCACTTATTGAAAACCGTTTAAACTTGCACTCCTACTGTTTTTTATAACATTTTTTTTTAACTTAATAAAGTTTGATTTAAAACAACATAAAGTAGTGCTTTACCACAATCCAGGTTTAATTAGCCTAGTACTCCAAAAGCCCTTTTCAGAACAGTATACAGTAGATTCGGAGCCTAATAAAGTCCCAAAAAAAGACAAATAGGGCTTCAACTAACAATTATTTTCATTATCCAATAAACTACCAATTCTTTTCTAGATTAAATCAATTATTTGGTCTACAAAATGTCAGAAAATTGTGAAAAATGCCCATAAGAATTCCCTAAAACTCAAGATTGGAGAAAGAAAAACAGCAAAATTGAGACTGTAACTAGAAAATGTTTTTTTTTATTTTTCTTGAAAATGACTTGACCAATTAATTGTTTATCAAAATAGTGATTTGTTTCTAATCAAATCTGTTGACTAATCGATCAATTGACTAATTCTAATAAATATCTGTTTCAAAGTAGATGTTAGCTAGATGTAGCTGCTTTCAATCTAGCTAGGTCTTTCAAAACAGGCTAATTTTTGTATAGTTTTTGCATTGGGTCGACTACTACAGCTGTGTGTAAGCTACTACAAATAATAATTATGATAATAATTGATGACACAATCAATCTCTTACTCAACTTATTGCATTGCTTGCCTTTATTTTGTGCATACAGAGGCTGAAGCATAAAACGAGTCATACAAGATTAGCTCCACAATTCATTCTTTTTTTACTTCTGAAAATTACATTTTGAATACATTTACATTGTCACATACACAGACTATAACTTAAAAACTTAAACTTCTAACATCATGAAAGATATCGTGCGGATATTAGTCAGTCATCTACTTCACAGATTTATAGAGGGATAACAAATAATCATCAAAACAAACTACAATTTATACAAAACAGCTTTATATGGTCAAAAGAGTTCGTTATGCTCCCGCAGCGTTACGAGGTCACATAAACCTCAAACAGACTGGCGACTGAATGCATGCGGTAAAAGATGGCGAAAGGAAGTCCAATATTCACAACAGCGGCCCACATGTTGAATTTGTAGAATTCAGTTTCACTGTCGTGGTCAAACTGGGGACGAGCACCGAATGCCGGCATGATCCACAGCTGTCAGAGAAAGAAATGAGAACAGGTTGAGTATTTGGTCACGTTTAAAACGGTGACTTTGAGAGTGTGAGGGAGAATGGTACTCACTATGATATTGCCCAATAGCAGAAACGCAGAGACCTCCTTCAACACCCGTCTCTTCCACGACAGTTTGGGCCTGTGCTCGTCCATGTGACCGTGCAGGCCGTACAGGCTGTGTGCTGGGAATACCGGGCTGGGCTTTATGTCTTTGTCTGATCCTTCATAGATGCTCAGCTCTTTGCCCGGTTGCAGCACATATGGATTTGAAAGCACAGTGACTGGCTGCACCTCGTGGAAGGGCTCCCGATGCAGACCTTCGATGATGAAAAAGTTCTGCAGACCGAGTTGGATCACCATCAGCACGGCCCAGGCCAGGTTGAGCTTGTTCAGGTAGCCTTTGGCTCCGGTTTCAGCCATGGCTACGATGCTGAAATAGCTCATGACGAACTGCCCCAGCGAGGCTCCCACCAGCAGCCCCACATCCAGGCTGCGTGTGGGGTTTTTCTCCGATACGTGCTCCCTGTGGTCCAACTTGTACATGACACAGCCGACCGTAATGGAGGCAGACATCAGGGTCAATATCACTATATTCGTGACAAAGTGCATCATCACAGCATTGTCTTTCTTGTCATCGTCACTATCGTCGTCACTGATTTCCATCTCGTATACGATGAAGGTCGCCAGGCCCGCCACCACTAAGAGAACTCCCGCCACAGGACCAATAATTACATCCTTCAGACGGAATTTGAAGTGGTGGTGAGCGTGTTCTTCTGCTACTCTGCCCACGTTTTTCCACATGACGTATGCCATGGCAGAGGCGAAGAGACTGTACTCGATGTTGAAGGGGTACAGGTAGAAGTAGGCCTCCTGGAACATGCTACATGAACTGTGGCTGCACTTGCATGTATCGTCTCCAGAACTCGCTGCAAGACATGACATGAGGGAAGTGTTATGTCGTGATAATTTACTCATTGCTACATCTGCTTTGATTGATTTATCTGCTTTAATTACCTCTGATGTACGCGTCTCGTCCAGAGACTTTATGACTGGTGGTGGTGTTGCTGCTTGGATGTTCGGGAATTGTTGTTTGGTGGAGGGACTCCTCAGTGACCGCAGTCATCCATACAACTAGATTAGTGGAGAGGGTGAGCATCAGCCCACATCTAATAAAGACGAGGGAAGCAAAAAGAAATAATGATCAGAGACAAAAACAGTGTCAAAAAACTTTGATGATCTGCTAAAATGTCAGATTTAAAACAACTACTCGATTAGTCAATCAACAGAAAAATAACTGGAAACTATTTAGATAATTATTAGTTTAAGTACTTTAAGCTAAAAATAAATAAAAAAAATACTGCTTCCAGCAATTTAATACAGTATATTAAATATGATGTGAATATTTGCTGGTTTTATCAGTCCTCTGTAATATTAAACTGAATAACTTGAGTTCTGGGAAATTGTGATAAGCAATTAACACTATTTTCTGATGTCTTATCAACAAAATTATGAATCGACCAAACAAGAAAATACTCTGCAGATTAATCAATAATGAAAATAATCATTAGTTGTAGCAATATTGCAGTTAACTGTAATACAAATAATAATAATAATAATAATTATTATATATACCCATATAATAACTGCACCTTTTTCAAAGTCTGCAAATGAGGAAAAATGTCTAATTTTGCCAGTTAAACAACAACATCAGTACTTCGGCAGCAACTTCAGTATAAAAATACTCTCAATTGTCCAGGCTACTCTCAATTTCTCGGGGAGTAGATGTTAAAGGAGAAGGGTTCATTTTAACATATCAAATAGATTCCCTCAGGGAGGTTTCACAAAGACAGTGAGAGATGAAAAAAAAGAAAAAGGAAAAAGGAAATCCATATCACCTACCGTGTAATGTTCCTTCGCAGCTGCACACAGTCCTTGGCGTGGACCCACAAAAAATATGTCTGCAAAGTGATTGGACAATTGATTATATTAGTATTTTGCAATGATAAAGACGAGTAAATTTCTTAATTTATTTGTAATGAGCATTTTTACCTGCACAATTACGAAGATAAGTTGCACCACAGGGAATACAACCTTAACTGCAGAATCGCAGTGGAGGTAGCCCACGTAGCTGGATATCTTGAAAATGTCCATGATAATACTGAGCAGTCCAAATAGCACAAGTCCCGCTGAAGGAGCAAGAATCAAAATCATTACACTATTTGAAAATCCTCTGTGAATAAAATGATTCTAGAGCAACTACAAAATTGACTTACCTCTGAGCCATACAGGTCCAGCATGGGCATCCTTGTAAACAACAGCGTCTTCTGTCCTGGCCGTGTAGATGACATAATAACCCATCCAGATGCAGGTGAGGATGATGATGATGATTAGAAAAACCTGCAGGTCAGTGCTGCTGATCTTTACATTGTTGTAGGCACTGCCGCTGGCCAAGGCGCAGCCCAGGATCAAAATGTTGACACAGATGATCCCGGACAGCATCCATCCCCAGTTTCGTCCCCGCTCCCTCACGTCTCCAATAGGAGGGATGGGCAGGTCGGTCTCGCATACGCTCCCCGCTCGACTCAACTCGTCGGCGCTGATGGAGAGGTGGGCCTCCTCCTTCTCCAGGTCTTTGTCAGTCATCCTGCACGGTTCACAGGGTTTGCCATCAGTCAAACAGTTGCACGGATAACCTGTGTTCAAACACATCTTTCCTCTCTCTAAGGTCTATTCACAAATGAGCTGCTTGTTACTGCATTTGGCTCCAGATGAGACATTACTGGTTTAACAGCTACACCCACTCATTGCTTCCTGTCAAGACAGATCCCGCCCAAGCGAAACTTTTCCACGGACACTAAATGAGCATCATTGTCGCCCTGTTGGGGCTACACAAAAGAGTAGTTTCAAACCAACAAATAGGATGTAATTTCCGCCTCTTCAGGCTCTATTTTGGCATGTTCGCTGCATTGAGTTTTCTTGAGGAAAGTCTTCTACACTATCCCTCTCCATCTCTGACCAAATCAGGCTTAACATCAGGACTGGTGAAATATAATAATGTACCTGTCAAAGTAGCTCTTGTTACCAAATTCGAGCTCTTATGACAAACCGACAAAGCCGTGACCTTCTAATAAAGGAGAAAAAGGTTTCAGGATACCTGTAAGCCTACCTGATGCAGTGCGATCCTGAGAGGCAGTCCGAGCCGAGAGGCTTTTATAAGCCTTCAGAAACCCTCTGGTTTACTGTACAGTCATAAATGTCAATAAATCTGTTATGGACAACACCATATTATTACCAAACACAGCGTGTTTTGCACAAAATACTCATGTAAAGTTCAAAAGATGTTTCCAGGAAAAACCTTTTCTCACATATTCCAAAATACAAGAAACCGGTTCCTTTTCAGATAAACAGCAATTTTTCTGATATTATACAATACATTTGACATTCCTGTCTTTTCTTGTAAAAGTCATATGCACAAACTAAATGCTAAAGTGAGGAAAAACAAAACTGCATGTGACATTAATTATCAAAACCAGCTTTTCATGATCTTTTTGCATATATAGATACTTTGAGTTGTCTCATTCAACTTGATCCCCTTTTTGCTGCAGACAATCTGACCATGATCTAAATTCTCTAAATAGGCGTAGCATCTTTTACTTGCTTATCTTTTTTTGATTCAGTGCTTGAAGGGAATACTTTCAGATCTTTAATGCTATTCGTGGCTCAGTGAAGGAATTTGCGTGTGTCTTGTCTCTGCAAAACACCTGAGGTGAAGTACATGAAGAGCCCAGCCACTATCTGTACCTATTGTTATGGAAGTTTCAATTGAGTATTATGTCAGAGAACTTCAGTCTGGTGTCGCTGGTTCAAGTATGCTTATTCCACAGCTGTATTTAAGCTAATTGATTCCCCTTTCATCAGGGTGGGGCAGACAGCAGAGGTACTTTTTCATTGCAACACTTCGTGGTGCCCGTGAACTCCTTCCTCGTTGCTCGTTAATATGTCCTATTCATGTAATGGAAAGTGAGGACAATGGTATGTTTAAAAGAACGTATGCAAACAATGGCTCTGAGTGACTCTGACTCAACCCCATCTGTCACAATGTGACATCTCCAGTAAGACTTTTATATTCTTAAATGTCTGTTCCTGTTGATGTGACTCGTTAAGTCTTTTCCTGTATGCGATGAACGAGTTTGAAAGAATGAAGGAAGGGTTAAGATCGTTCTGTACATTGACTGAAGAGGTGCATTACAGTTCAACAGCACCACAAACTACATCCTCCAAAAAGACCAGTTGAATCAACACTTCTTCAAAACAAACAAAAACTGAATATTATGACCTTCATGAAGGGAGGATTTATTGCAGGACTGTTGTATCATACTTAGCTGCATGTACCTAATAAACTGGCAAGTCAAGTCAATTTTATTTGTATAGCCCAATATAACAAATCACAAATTTGCCTCAGGGGGTTTTACAATCTGTACAGGATAGGACACCCTCTGTCCTTTACAGTACGACCCTCTCATCGGATAAGGAAAAACTCCCCACAATAAAACATTTTAACAGGGAAAGAAATGAAAATACAACATAGACAATCCATATTACAAAATAAAAATGATACATATAATTGAAAACTGAGTGGCAACTGAGTGAATATCAACATACCAACGAATAGTGTCCTCTTAAAGTGATTATTGAGAGCCTCAGATACTCCAGGTGAGAGATCAGTACCTCATCAGTTACCGGTGTTACACCAAAATCTGTGACCCTCCCGATCTGTGACCGCAGAGGAACATGAGGTCACCATTTCTGACGGCTGTCGTCAGGATATGTGACCCCACTGTTAACTGCGTAATATGTCATAAATACGCAACAGAAAACACACCGAACTAAATTGCTACATTTTTAAAAAATATTTTAATATTTTTACTAGAGCCGCGATAATAACGTGTTGACGCAAATTTGTTTTACCGCCAATAATTTCTTTAACGCATTAACGCAACTTACAATTTTTATGTTGTAGTGGGCTCAGTTTTAAAGCCAGATACAGGCATCATATGAAACTAGAAAACCTAAAGAATCCATTGGTACCAACCATGTCATGCTAGCTTGTCGTGAAGGAGGTTAAATAACGCTCCAAACTGTCATGGCCATTTTCAAAGGGGTCCCTTGACATCTGACCTCAAGATATGTGAATGAAAATGGGTTCTATGGGTACCCACGAGTCTCCCCTTTACAGACATGCCCACTTTATGATAATCACATGCAGTTTGGGGCAAGTCATAGTCAAGTCAGCACACTGACACACTGACAGCTGTTGTTGCCTGTTGGGCTGCAGTTTGCCATGTTATGATTTGAGCATATTGTTTTATGCTAAATGCAGTACCTGTGAGGGTTTCTGGACAATATTTGTCATTGTTTTGTGTTGTTAATTGGTTTCCAATAATAAATATATTCATACATTTGCATAAAGCAGCATATTTGCCCACTCCCATGTTGATAAGAGTATTAAATACTTGACAAATCTCCCTTTAAGGTACATTTTGAACAGATAAAAAATGTGCCATTAATTTGTCATGTTGCTGGCTCCTCTGCGGACAGATTTCGTTGTAACACCTGCAACATCCATTCCTCTTTGATATTTATGGACTTGTAGTATCTAGCCTATTTGTTATAGTTATTTGTTTGTCTGTTTTAGACCACCTCGGCCACCGGGAGCACTGTTACCCGCTCGGTGCGCACCGCGGCGTCCCTGGATACCACCGACGCGCTCCTCCACTGATCAGGAGGCTCCGTATGGGGGGAGCAGCGGGGACATACTGACACTTCAGCCGGTCTGATCCCACTACATCGCCGCATGACGACGACAACGATGATGATGGTGGTGGTGGTGGTGGAGGAGGAGTTGATGAAGCGGAATGGAGTCGAGCAGGATGGATTAACTGTGCACCATGAATGACAGGTACCACAAGGCGGCCCGGGACGGCTACCTGGACCTGCTGAAGGAGGCGACTCGGAAGGATCTGAACGCGCCGGATGAGGATGGCATGACGCCGACGTTATGGGCCGCTTACCACGGCAACCTGGAGGCTCTGCGGCTGATCGCGGCGAGGGGGTGGGTAGAAAACATTTAGGACTTATTAGGGCGTGTGCGCACTACTGTGTCCTTCAGTCATCCGTATTGTATTTCAAACATTTTAGAGCAAAAGTGAAGTATATTACCATTTTCCTTTCTCATTACAAACAATTTACAGTGTCAGATTATATTAATTAAGGCAAACAATCACCGAAAATGGGCTTATTTATTGGAAATAAAATAATACTACAAAAAATAATAGATCAAGTTCGGGCTTAAAGGCAGTTTTTGCAGTTGAGCCATGCAAAGTTCAGCTGCTAAAGTAACAATACACCACTAACAATGTAGGTCACCTTTTTACAGGCTGCAGCAATTATTTGGACAGGCCCTGATATAGTACCAACACCTCAGGCGTTGCTCCTGCATGGCTAATAAGGAAGGGCACTTTTACCTGTTTGGTAACTTTTCAGTTGAAGCTGTCACGATTTGGCCATGTCTGAAAAAGTCCCCATGTTGGGGCTAGAGAGAATGTTATTAGTCCAAGAGGAAACATGATGTTAGCAGGCCTATATCCACCATTATAGGGTAAGGGGCTTTATTTTATTTGCATCAGATATTCTACATTTTAGAGCGATATGAAGCTTTGTGAGCTTTTAAATTGATTAATTACCACATATTTTCATAATTGTTTATAATTTTATGATCACCTGAAAGACCGTTATGTCATAGCAGGATTTTGTCATTGTCAAAGCTACATAGAACTATGGACTGTAAAATTGTGACACTGTTCAAGGTCAACTGGCAGGGGCACCACTCATGAAAGCACCTACACATGGGACAAGTCATTGAGATATTGCTACAGCAAGTGCAGTTCATCAAATGCTCTGCAGTCCTGCATTCAGTGACAGCTTTTATTGTATACAGCTAGAATATCTGCTGTATGTTGGCCCATAAAGACATCAATTACAAGTCAATCCTAAATCACGAACTGTTATGTAAAAGGAAGCATTTCAGTGCTTTGTTTTGATAGTTTATTATGGAGAGGCACTATAATATCATTACATAACTACCAATTTCATATCATCACAGGCAAATTGATTTATCAAATTAACAGCATCATTTTAGGAGGCATGGTATAAACGCTGGCCTTACGTCTGCACCAAATGTGATTGGTAGTCACGGACAGCCCGTTCCTCATCTTTTCTGGCTGACCTGGTTTGCTTGTCAGCCACGAAAAATGGGCCCATTATGAATCTGCTTAATTGAGTAAAGTTTGTGAGAGGCTTACTGTAAAAGTGAGACAGCATCATTCATCAGTGTTTAGCTTATCGAATGCAAAATATCAGATTTATTTTGACCGTTTTCTTAAAAACGCACAGGCAACAAAACAAGGACGGCCTCCAGTCCTATACGCGATGATACTAAATTCACTATTTCCCACGGAATAAATGTAAACAAGGCTCTGGAGGCATGCAGCTGCCAAGGACATAGTATACCTCTATTGATAGTACATAAACTCCTGATTGGCATGAGGTACTAAAATTAAACATTAATGGCTGCTATAATGTTTCACAGAGGCACCAAACTCGTGAGACCTGCTTGACAATTTCATGGGAAAGATGCCATGCAGTGCTATATTTGGGAGGTATATTTGCACTGGACGGCCTGCAGCAACATCAAGCTGTCATAAGAAGTGAAGATGCAAACAGCCCATAATGTGATAAAGAACAGGGAGGGATAACCTTCACCGCTGAGGTCAGCATTTTTCCAGGGCAGACATAAATTATAACACATAAAGCTATCATGTTACCCACCTACAACAAGCATATTGTATAATCTGAGGGTGATAAATATTTCTTCTCAAAATAAATTGAATGTACCTAATTGCTGTTTATCTTTTGACATCAGTTTATAGCATTTTATGTTCCTTCACAGTGTAATTCCTTTGTTTGCTCACTGTTTTATTGTCTCTTTCTGGGCTGTTTGCCACATACATACATCCTGCACGCTGATGACAACCATTTTCCCACATTTGAACTCAATCAACCTGCGATCCTGAAGCTGCGTTTTTTCTTTCTGACCATTTAAACCCAATCCTGTCCAGACAAAAAGAGCAAAGGGGCTGAAATCAGAGTGGGACTTTGCTAATCGCTGCCCAGGTTGGGTCCGGCAGATCTGACACACATTCCCTGTGAAAACCTCACAACGACAATCCATCAATAATACATTTGCACTTCGACGGTAGCTTCACGTCCATCGTATCAAATATTCAGCAGTCTGTATGGGCTACATTGGAAGACAGGGACAAGACAGTTCAGTAAACATGTCATTTCAGAGGGGGTGTGACACCAACCACATGGCTCTAAACTGCAGAAATGCTGAAATTTAAGTTAAAGGTTTTATTGATAACATTTTTTATGTAGACGAATATTTTTTTAAATACATCCACAGAGCTTTTAGAAATGTGCAGAATCAAAGAATGGCTTTTCCTGAAAAAAGAATTATGATTGTGAATTAAATATTTTAAAAATTTTGGCGGGTCCAAAATGAATGTTTTGTCTATCTCTGTGGAAGATATCTGACGTTTGGTTCCCACTTCTAACAAGGCTTGTGAGCCAATAGTAAAACAACGTTGGTATCTCTGTGTCGTCAGTTAGTGTGGAAAAAATAGATAAATGGCTGAGATTGATGCTAAGTGCCTGGCAACAACTTGTTGTGAAGTAAATGCAATGGAACGGGGGAGAGAGAATGCAAAATGTAAATGCTGAATGTTATCAATAGCACCTTTAAAAATAGTTTCACCAATATCTAGTTATGGTTGCCACAGACAAGCTATAATCATGAATAAATCCTGTTTTTATCAGTAAAATGCTCATTAAAATACTAAAATGTGAGCTTTCATATTGTAGATTTGCATACAAGGCTTATGGCGGGAAAGAAAAATAAGAAAGCTCCATACACATCTGTCCTCCACATCATCCAAACAGCTGTAATACTGTTATGTGTTGACTTCTTGAGGAATTCAGCATGACATCACCAGCAGCCATGCACAGGTGTGCTTTTTGAGTCAGCCTGTTCGGCCTCCCCTGAAACTGGATACAGGTAGTGTAGCAGTGGTGCTGGCAAGCCTGTGGTCATATTACAGACGAGGCAGCAACAGTGCACGTAGAGGTAACCCTAAGGTCGTGGACGGTCAGTCGGGGGTAAACGTTGCTCATAGTTTAAGTTATGGCCCCTGCATTTAATAGTAAGTTCCTTTTAACGGATCGTTTTAATCAAATCATCCTATTTGCCAATCTGCCAAGGCTTTAAACAAATAATTATGTAGTAGAATATCTATGTTTGCTTTTCTGATGTGGTGTTTAGACTATAAATTATTAAATAAGGCCCCATTAACCACCCACGGATAGCAGGTCAGTGCTGAAAACATAATCAAAAAAATCACACGCTTACTCACGAGTGAGTCATCTAAACAGAAGGCCAAAGAGGGAACCGGTATCCATAACCTTACTAACAGTCTGAACAAGAACTGAACATATTTATTTAGTAAATCTGATAAAATGTTGTATTGAACATCTTTCTCATGGCCCACAGAGGGAACCCTGACAAGTGTGACATATGGGGGAACACGCCGCTCCACTTGGCAGCTGCCAACGGCCACCTCAACTGCCTTTTCTTCCTGGTGTCTTTCGGTGCCAACATATGGATCCTGGACAACGACTACCACACGCCGTTGGACATGGCCGCCACAAAGAATCACATGGACTGCGTCCGCTACCTGGACACCATCGCCACCAAGCAGACGGGCCTCAACACCAAGCTGGTCAGCAAGATGAAGGACCGGGCGTTCCGCGATGCCGAGCGGCGAATGAAAGAGTGCGTGAAGATGCAGAAGAAACACCACAAACGCATGGAGCGGAGGTTTCATAAGGAGACTTCTGAGGCTTCCGCGTCAGACGTCATGAGCTTTTCCAGTTACACCAGCAGCTCTATCAGCCACAAGCTGCACAACTTAAATGCAGCCACAGTCAGCGTGCCATATTCTCAGGTCAGGAGTTTTTATTTGTCTTTTCTTAAAGGACCGAGTTTGTGTGTTTTGCATGGTTGCATAGTTCAGGTTGCCAACTAGAAAGAGTTTTCAAATCCCTGTTCTTAACTGCATAACATAACAAGACTAAGCCAAATAATAACATGGTCACAGTCACAATGCTAACAAGCTCACGTTTAAAGGAACAGTGTGTAACATTTCGGGGGATCTATTAGCAGAAATGGAATATAATATTCATAACTATGTTTTCATTATTATATAATCACCATATCAGTTACACCTCTGTTTACCCTGCGATGCCATGTCAAAATGGCTGCTATGAAAAGGGCCTATATTAATTTATCTCAAAGCTGTTGAAATTGGTCACTAGTAATTTGTGATTATGCCTAATTTCTGTATTCATTCTTGTCCTGTTAGGCGACTCTCCATGCCACAAACCGAGGGAAGACAAAGATTCAGAGGAAGCTGGAGAAGAGGAAACAAGGAGACGGGACCTTTAAAATCTACGAGGACGGGAGGAAGAGTGTGCGCTCCCTCTCTGGACTCCAGCTGGGCAACGATGTCATGTTTGTCAAACAGGGGACTTACGTCAACCCGAAGGACCGTGGCCGCCGCAACATTCGAGACATGTTCTCCAGAGACAACTACGATGCCATTTCACGTGCCATGAGCGAGCCGGACCTCCACGGGGGGCCCGATGTGGACTACTCTGAGATCAGCACCGACTCGGGACATGATTCCCTGTTCAACAGGCCCGGTCTGGGCACCATGGTCTTTAGGAGGAACTATGTGAGTGGGGGGATGTTTGACATCGGTGGTCGGGATGAGGACAGTGCCGACCGGTCGGGCAATAACGTGCGTTTGCGCAGTCGTCTGCAGCAATACCCGAGCGCAGACGAAGACAGCATCGGCAGCGCGCGCAGCCTGCAGGAGCGGAACGTGGACGAGCTGCCCTGGGAAGAAGTCGAGTTAGGGCTGGACGATGACGATGAGGCTGACACGAGCCCTCTGGAGGTCTTCCTCGCCACACAGAGCATGAGCGAATTCTTCTCCATTTTCAAGAGGGAGAAGATTGACCTTGAGGCACTGTTGCTGTGCTCTGACCATGACCTTAAGAGTATCCACATCCCTTTAGGACCACGGAAAAAGATCTTAGATGCCTGTAAGAGACGGCTGGAGACCATAGAGGACCCAGACTGCATTGAGGACACAGAATTGTGAGTGTATTCAGTTCTACAGAGTTATGAGGAAGTATTTGGATGTATAGTTTTTTAAATCCTCTTCAGTTACAAACACAGTTTGTCCTCTCTCTCTTCCTGCAGATAATAAGCGTTGCTGTGCATGGTCCCTCTTGCTGTGCGCTCATCCAGGCTTAAAGGTCAGTGGAGAATTGTGGAGTGAATGTCACGTGTGGACAGGGAAGACGTAATGATTTACCTCTCCTGGTACCTCAAAGCACAAAGGACACTGTCAGGATGAATATGTCAAGCAAGAAGAGACGAGTGTGAGGCGAATTCTTCACAGGATTCTTTTACAGCGTCTCGTTAAATATCTCCGTATGTCGGTTGGTTGGAGTCCCCTGCACCGCATGATTTAACAAACTGAAAGACAATTATCAGAGTGCAGTGCCGTGTTCACTGTATGCCATGTGGCGTAGTTAACAGAGAACTGATTGTGGGGTCTGTGTCCCCTGAACGTGTTTGCCCCTATGGGGTAAATCCTACCACCTCATGTGCCTGCATTGCTCGTGCCTGTGCATTTGCTTAAAAGTGTCTTCTGTCATGACATTAACTTCATTGTATTATTAACTGTTTCAATTGCGACATGCTGAGCAACATTTTTCACCCAGAGCCGCTCAGCTGTTTCCTCACTCATATTTCATCTCTCTACGTGTTTACATAAAGCAAGCCGTGTCGGCCCAAGTGTGGCTCAATGGCAATGCAGGCCAACTGTTCATTGAGATTACTGCTCTGTTTACTGTAGAATGTGAAAACACAGTATCTTTAGATTGTTTTATAATACACAATATAACATGTATAGGGGTTGGGAAAAAAATTAGATTCACCTATGCAATTTCTTTTTTTTACGATTTTAAAATTGATTTTTTTAATGCCAGAATTGATATATTTGCTTCATTTGAGTCTTTGCGGAGGTAGAAGGTTGTTACTGCTTTTATTGTTCTAGTCTGAGTAACGTGACGTCATATCCGTTCCGTATCCGTCAACCAAAACAAATTGCAGCGAGGCAAAACTACACATACAGTAAAGTATGTAAACACTTCGGGTTTCACACATTACCAGGAAAAGGAGAGTTAGACATCACGGCTAAAGCTGCATACTAACTCTGTCATGGACAGGAAACGTTATCGCATTGCGGTAACGTGCGGTCAAGCCAGCCGTCACTCTCATCTCCGTGGTCAAATCAGCTGACGCTACAACTGTAGAGCACCCATAGTAGCACGTGTGACTACGTCCGGTTTTCAAAATAAGGTGTTAACAAAGGGACCTGTATAATACATATATAGAAATAAGATTGATTGGATTATATTCACCAGAAGTATAAAACATTACATGTCCCTTATAAATTAAAAAGAAAAAACACTAATTTGTGATGGAAATGTCTTTATTCTTTGATTTTTGGGTTGCTGGAAATTCTTTTTATAAATTATACCTGACAATTACTTATATATTTGACTTCAGGACATCTCTGACTACATACATGCTGAAAATCAAACATTCTTACTGTATTAATTTAGATATTTTCCAAAGTAAAAATCCGTTAAACTGTATGATTCAACTTTTTCCCATGGTCTAGTGTTAAAAAAGTTAACAAAAATCGCAATAAACAGTAATATCTAATCTCAATACATATCGAATCGGCACCCAAGTATCGTGATAGTATCGAATTGGAAGATAGGTGAATCGTCCCAGCCCTAAACATGTTGCAGTTCTAGATTTTGCATGTTCAGTCCTTACAGATTTATAGTCTTGATAATAATGACAGTCTTCCAACTGTTTGTATCTTGAGTAGTTTTTAAAAAATAATGTACTTCTGCACAGGAGCATGTGTTGACTCAACTTTTTTAACATTTAGTGTACAGAAAGCTCTGAAGCAACATTTAGATCATAATGTAGGGAGATAAAAATGGAATTGAACAATTAAATGGAACAATAGAATGTGATAACGTGTTAATAGACGTGTTAATTACTAACATTTGTATAGAGTTTGGTTGGTAAATTTAGATGGTAGGATTCTACTGGGACAATGTTGCCTCAGTATTTCTAAAGCCCTACTACAGTATAAAGTCAACCCGGTCGCACAACAAGGCGTATGAATGACACGATAATGTGCAAGGCATTTAGCGTGCAATAAGAACACCTTTCTTGGTTTTCATTTGCACACCATGTAGTCTGTACTGACTGCAATGTAAACGTATTCGCGTAAGAGCTAGTCATGTAAAATATAAAGAGAGAAAGACTGCTTATGGCGGGCGGGTGAGGAAGTAGATGGGTCCAACAAACATGGGACTTTTAACCAGGAGACCGGTGTTGGAGATCGGTTATCTACGTTAGCTACGTTTATAGTTGACGTTTTTCCTAAACCTAACTAAGTGGTTTTGTTACCTAAACCAATCTATGGACGTTACTTTAGTTTTGTTGCGTGGCGTACAAATGACACGTGAAAAGCGTCGTACAAATAATACGGGAAATCGCTAAAATGTGTCCTCATGACAAGCAGAATGTCGTAGTGTCGTGTCATTTATACGCCATCCCATGAGAAGGGGTTGATAAAGTATAGTATACTCACTCATTAGTGAACTAAACATGTAAATTAATTAATTTAGTTCTTATTAATGCATAGTGTAACTCAGATACACTGTTTGTATGTAGTTATAGTTTTTATAGGTCAGTGAACATCCGGTCTTAGTCATTACATGTTTAAAAAGACATCATTTATGCTTCTGCCAAGACTGATGTGTGTGTGAGAGCGAGTGGAAAATATTTGTTGTGGCATCCTCAGCCATAATGATAATCCTCATAGCTGCTTACATACCAAAGACAAGCTTCATTGCTGCCTCTGTACTCTACACGAAGCCAGGAAGTTGTACTGTAATCAAGTGGCGTTGTCTGGAAGCTCCGTGCCTCTTATTTAACTGTTATCAGAAGGAAACACTGTCAGACTCTCCCACATAGCAGCACTTAAGTATCCATATGCTATACATAGACTTTACTGATGTTTTTTATTAATCCGTTTGCCTTACTAGCGACAGACACAGCTGTTTTCTTATCACCACTACTGTTGAAATAAACCTTTAAACACAACTTTGCCAGAGAATGTAAAATCAGTAAACAAGCCAGGTCATTAACTGGGTCAGAATGACAGAGAGGATGTTCATTTCCTTCCCCGGCTTAGTCATAACACACTTGTCATTTCCTTCCTTCTGTGTAATCTGCTGTGTTTTAAGCTTAGTGAGTTTAGGGCAAAGAGAAGAGTTAAATAAGGGAGGGGTGAAAAATGAGAACAGCTGGCTGAGCACGAATAAGGCGTGGTTTTCAATTCTTTCCTTATGCACTCTGAGGGTCTTTAGATCTCAGAGAAGGCAGGAAAAAGCAGCTGTAAGTGTGGAGTCGGCCTAGCTCAACCAAATCAGCTTTAAGGTTACGAGAGGAACTCTCAAACATGGCAACTCTCGGCAGTAATAATGAGGAGAACTTGAAGGAGAGCCAACAAGACACAGACGTAAAGGAGGAGCCGACCACCGAGACGTCGGGCACGCTGCTCCCACAAGACGTATTATGTGACTCCTGCATAGACGACCCCAGCAAGGCCCTGAAATCCTGCCTGACCTGTCTGGTTTCTTACTGCGAGGCCCACCTCAGACCCCATGTGGAGAACGCCAAATTTCAAAACCACCGTCTGGTGGATCCCCTCCACGACATCGACTGTCGCACCTGCGAGGTTCATCAGCTTCCACTCGAGCGCTTCTGTCTGATGGACGGCTGCTGTGTGTGTCTGGACTGTGAGAGGCAGGAGCACGAAGGGCACGCGACTGCATCTGTGGGGGAGGCTCGGACGCAGATTGAGGTCTTAACAACACAACAATTGTTTCAAACTATTTCCTTTTTATTATGTCAAAAGGGCAACGTATTAATGTAGGATATGTCAGTAATGCGTCTTTGCAGCATCTGTTGCAGTTGTGTTAGTGATGATTGTTTGTGCTGTAGACTGAGCTTCAGAAGAAACAAGAAGAGATCATTCAGAGAGCCTCGGCAGCTGAAAAAGCAATTGGAAAGCTACAGAGCAACAATGACGTAATTAAGGTATGTTTCATAGGCAAATATTACATTAATTGAATGCACAATGGTCTGGTTTGAATA
Organism: Sebastolobus alascanus; assembly: GCA_916701645.2. Classification (NCBI taxonomy): domain Eukaryota; kingdom Metazoa; phylum Chordata; class Actinopteri; order Perciformes; family Sebastidae; genus Sebastolobus; species Sebastolobus alascanus. Next base: position 679,843 of record CAKAOJ020000158.1, on the reverse strand, counting down.
TGTTTTTTTCTCCTCTGCCCTTCAGTCTTCAGTGCAGGAGGTTTGTGTTACCGTTGAGCAGCAGTTTGCCAGGCTGCAGACCGCCGTACAGGAGGCCAGAAAAGGGGTGGTGGAGGTGCTGGAGGCAGAGCAGAGACAGGCCCTCAGCCAGGCAGAGAGCATCCAGACACATCTGGAGCAGAGGAGAACAGAGCTGATGAAAACCGCGGCTCAGATGAACAAACTGTCCAAGAGCAAGTCCGACGTCGACTTCCTTCAGGTAAAAAATATCTGAAATATTTAAGGTAATAATAAATAAAGTCTCATGTCTCTCACATGATCTGGGATTAGCACAGGATGTTCTCTGGGCCGGGCTGTTGACAGTGTACACAGAGATTACAGAGAGCGGAGAAACGTTCTGGATCAGAGAAAAATAATGCATGTAACTTTTGTTTTGCTTGTTCCAGGAGTACTCCGAGTGGAAGAAAGGAGTGGCGGATGTGTGTCTGTCTAGTCCGTACGTCAACCGCATGGACCATCTGACCTCTTATGTCCAAGTGTTGACTGATGCGACCCAGGAGCTGTGTGACCTGATCATCTCCTCCTACAAGGACAAACTCAAATGTGTCTATAAAAGTGGTGAGCGTATATCAGATTCTATACTTTTTACCTTACATGTTCTGGCTCCTCATGGAGAAAACAGCCTCAGACGTGCTCTTTTTAACCATGTCAGCGCCACTGGCTCACAAAGCCGCTAGCATGGCTGTAGACTAGAGGTCGACCGATACTGGATTTTTAAAGGCCGATTAATCAGTCTACCTCGACTGTAGACTTTTAGTCTTTTTTTTCTTTGCTCAGCTTCATTTTTTAAACCTCTCTATTTATCAGTACTGTAGAAAAAGTGTACAAATCCTCATGTTTTACCAAAATACCAAATAATCTCTTTTATTAACCAGGTACTAAATCCCAGATGCCAGAATCTCAACCTTCATGCCTGCCTGATCCTGAGACGCGAGAGGACTTTTTGAAATGTGAATACACTTTTCTACGTAAGCACTAAACGGACGAGATTCAAACATTTTGCTTTAATGCCGTTATCTCGAAATCACGTGTTAATATGTCATTATCTCGAGAAAACGAGCTTTGCTATTTCTATAGAGACCCAAATGGATCTTGATCTGTGCCACTTTAATGTATTTACCTTCAGTTGATTTCACCCAAACATTATAAGTAATAAAAGAAAACAACTTTTTGTTTTCTCGTGATCACGAGTTAACAAGATAATTAACTTGTGATCTCGAGATAACTGTATGAAAAAAAAAAGAAAATGTTGAATTATGTCCATTTAGGGCTTCTGTAGTTTTCACTATATTCTATTCAGTTTTTCTGTTTGTCTTAATGAATTATTCATTAATTCATTTGTGTAATGAATTATTCACAAATTATTTCCCCTGTATTGTAGACACAAGGATTCTGACCTTTGACCCAGACACCACCCATCACTTCCTGCGTGTAACGGAGGACAACAGGAAGCTGACCAACACCAGCCCCTGGCAGCACAGCTACCCAGAACACCCTGGTCGCTTCGGATACTGGCGCCAGGCGATGACTTCAGACAGCCTCTACCTGGGGAGGCACTACATTGAGGCAGAGCTGAGTGGGGAGGGGGCACACGTGGGCGTCACGTACAAGAGCATCGATCGTAAGGGGGAGCAAAGCACCAGCTGCATCACCGGGAACGACTTCTCCTGGTGCGCGGGGAGGAACAGCCGAGGCTTCTTCGCCTGGCACGCTGGCGTGGAGACGCTCCTGGATGCCACGGGTGTCACAAGAGTCGGCTTGTATGTGGACTTTCAGCGAGGCTCTTTGTCTTTTTATGATGTAACCGCTCCTATGAGGCTGCTCCACACGTACACGGCTGATTTCATGGAGCCTTTATACGTTACAGCCTGGCTGTCAAAGAAAGACAATGTAGTCTCTCTGATTGATGCAAAATGACGTAACAAAATGATTATCTGCCTTGACTGCAAAAGAAAGATGAGTGTGTTATTATTGTTTATTGAGGTTACATAACAAGTTATAAACCTGTGCAGCAGTACAGTAGGTGTGTTGGGAACTTAGTGCACCTTTATTGCTCTTGAATGTGATATGAATGAGGAAACAAAGTACACAACTGTCTGCCAACAATTCTTTTATTTGTCTTGCAAGAGCATTTGCTGAATGATTATAAAGCTATTAGAGGATTTATTGTTTCTGTTAGATCATCAAGTCAATACAAAAGTACTTTGGGACTCATTAACATCCTTAAAGTTCACAACTTCAGGCGTTGAAATCGGTTTCATTTTCGTCATAACATGGATTCACAAAGTGCACACCTGTCTGAGTCATGGAGATTGAGTTGTTCGTGCCGTACGCACCGGGAATATCAGGCAGCATGTTGGGCTTGTCAAAAATGGGATTATCAAAGCCGTGGTCGAGAGACCCGCCGAGGTTGCCAACGTCGCTGCTCCTCTTAAAGCTGCTCAGAGACGGCAGCGAAGGCAGCGAAGGCAGCGAAGGCAGCGATGACGGCATCTGAACGACCCCCTTACGAATCAGGACAACCACGATGATAATGAGTGTAATCGCAATCAAAACGCCAAACACAGCTCCGACCACCGTCCCAGTCGGACTGGGGCTGCCCCCAGAGGAGGCTTGAAATTCAGCCTCAGTGATTCCCATGTCGGAGCCGTGAGTACGGGCGTCCTTTACTATGTCCCGGGCCAGACCATCTGACTGGGTTCCCTTCTCTCCATCCACGATAACCACCTGGATCTCAGGCGAGGCGCCAAAAGGGATGACCCCCATCAACCGCTGTGACCTGAAGACTTTAGACATGCCCAGCTGGATGGATTTGTACTGTGGCAGGATGAGAAACAGGTGATGGATTCGTTGCCTGTAAGTTTGCAGGTTGAAACCAGCGGCGTAATGAAGGGTGACGATGGCGCCACAGACATCACAGCAGTGTCCTGCAGGGAGGAGAGGCTTCTTACAGCTCAGAGAGGCACATTTTACAGTGTTGCAGATCAGCGGACGGTTCACAGAGTTCCCACAGTCACAGCCAGTAGGATCCCCACACTCTTGGCTTCCAACGGTGACGGCAGAGGATCCATGAAACTGCAGCCGGCCCGAGCGTGAGCTGAGATACTGGGAGAACTCAGGTCTGCTTTCAAACTTCTTCCCCAGCACTGACACAGATCTGACAGGAATGCTGGACTCACTGGAGGTGGTGTCCACCCTGAAAGAGGAGCGGGCTTTGAAAACCACATCATCATACTGGCAGGGGACGCTCTCCTCGTGGACTGAGAATAAGAAGTTCCCACGCTGCAGGTCGTCCAGAGTCGCAGCTGCCTGCCACAGAGCTGGGTTAAACCACTGAAGGGAATCTGTATCTTTGAACTGGGTTGTGTCACCCTCTCCACAGCCTGGATCTCGTCCGCTCACAACATAAAATCCAGCTCCGGAATTCAGGATGAACTCTCCATCATTTGGCAACATCATCTCCTGCACGGCATGCGCGGTCTCCACAAACACAGACACTTTTCTCCCGGACAGAAACTGAACTATGTCGTTGCCACACGGGACAGCTCCTTTGTTCCAGTTGGTCTTATTCTCATAGTTGGTGTCAGGAATCCACTGTTTGTGGAGGGCATCCGCCGCCCCGATAAGACAGAAGAAGAGAAGGAGCGCGTCTGGTGTCTTCAGCATCCTGGATGTTTGTGACGGACTGAGAGAACATCAGGTGACCTTTGTTTCCAGCCTTGTGACTAACACATGAGTGCTTACCAGTAAAGTTGATGAGCTCTGAACCACATCAACCTGCTCGAGCAGGTGACCTGTAAACGATTTACATTTTCTGCAACAACAGACCTGCTTTATGTTTTTTTTAGTTTGTATATCATCAGAATATCTTATGAACAAATTCTTCTTCAATTTCCAGAGTCCAGTGGTAATCCAGATGAGGGCTTTTCTCCCACTCTCCTGTCATTTCTTCTGTTTCTTCTTCTTCCTATTTCTCCAACTGCAGGTTATACTGAAAGTAAGTAAATGATAAGGCATTCTTCTTTTCTAACAGGACAACTTCCGGACAGTCCTCTCAGCTCCTTCTTCCCCTCATTTACTTTGGAGTCCGCCTGGAAACTTTGCTGAGGTTTTCTCTATGAACATCAGAACTTCTATTAAACTAATGGTTAAAACTATTATTTAAAGGTCCCATATCATGCTCATTTTCAGGTTCATATTTTGTGTTTCCACTAGATCATGTTTACATGCTGTAATGTTCAAAGAACTCTTTATTTTCCTCATACTGTCTGCCTGAATATCCCCGTATTTACCGTCTGTCTGAAACGCTCTGTTTTAGCTCATTTCAACAGAATTGCGTTGCTAGGCAACAGCTTTGGGTCAATATTTACTTCCTGTCAGCTTATGTCTGTGCACTAAAAACTACCAAACAACTAAAAAAGACAAAAACAGGTCTATGTGGGTGTCTTAGGGTTAAAGGAAGCAAATGTAATAATATAGCTCTTGGCTTATTAAAATTAATATAAAATCCAATTAAGTTACAGATATAAAACTGTATTAAACATGACATTTAACAACTTGAAATTTAATTTAGGACCTTCATCATATAAGTTTATTAATTATGTTGGTGTTTGAAGCTGCAGTGGGTAGAATTGGAGCAAATATGATTTAAAAAAGTTATTTTTATAAAACGGTCACTATATCCTGACAGTTGTACATGATCTAATCTGAAAAAAATCATGTGCCTCTGTGTCCTCCGGTGTCCTCTGGTGCTCCTAACGGCATCTGCAAGATTTCACAGACCGGAGGAAAACAACCAATCAGAGCCGAGCTGGAGCCTGCTGTCTCTGAGCAGCTGTCAATCCCTCGGGAACTCCGATCAAACGGTCAAACTAGGCAGCGCTGATCAAATATTAATCAATATACTGTTACTGTAATGTCTATTTCTCGCCTCGAATGTTTTCAGAAACATCTTGTAGTGTAGTGTTTAGCTGTAAAATGAGAAAGTTTCTGACCCGGCAGCCATGTTGAGATCAATTGATACACTACAAGATGTTTCTGAAAACATTTGAGGCGAGAAATATTCATTACAGTAACAGGATCTTGATTCATATTTGATCAGCGATGCCTAGTTTGACCGTTTGATGGGAGTTCGTGATTGATTGACAGCTGCCTCCATTGAATGAACAGCCTATAGGAACGCTCTCTTTCTGAAATGACCTGTGATTGGTCAAAGTCTCCCGTCAAGGGCTAGATTTTCAAAGCCTGAAAACAGAGCCATGAGGAGGTGCAGAAGTCTAGTTATCTCTCAGAACACTTGAATTACAATATGCTGAAAGGTTATTATGGAATTTTTGCCCAATGATGCCAAAAACGTTCTGCCTACTGCAGGTTTAAGTTAGAGATATACAACTGAATTAAATGACATTTAACAACTTAAAATTTTCTTTGGGACCTCATTCAAGATTCTCACACATCATTATTTTCATATGCGCTTATTGAGAGCCACTTTATCTTATATCTTTATTAGGGTGTTTAATTATACACTTTATAAATGCATTGCTCTTACAACTGAATTTGTAACAGCTTCATATATATTATTAGGAAGCATTCTGCTTTGTTGTATAATGTAGGACATTGGATTTCCAAATGTCCTGAGTCAGCAGAGTTTCACTCAGGTACCAGGATAATGTGCATTAAAAAATAAAAACACACACACCCTCATTGAAGGTGAATGTCCCCTGAGGCAGAGCCTCTCTCGCCTGTGCGCCACAGTCATGCTAAGCGTGTTGTTAATAACAATAAAGTGCGTGACCAAAATGTAATCGGTTAATTGACTTGAACTTCTCTTGATAATAAAGTCAGAGGAGCTCTGAGGGCGCGAGAGGAGCTAATCAGCTGAAAGTAATTACACCTGTGTGTCCTCATCCACTGCACCTCGTGCGCTGCGCCAGCTTCCTGTGCGAGCTCACCTGCAGCTCGCGGTGTATGAGCATGCATTTCCTCTCACTATTTCAGTGTCGTTCAGTCTCCGCCTGGTCGGAAGGTGAGCATAAAAACTGTAGCTCAGAAGATGTTCCGAACCTGCAACAAACTTGTCTCCAGGTAAATGTGTGGTGATGTGTTTTCACTCAGGAGTCATTATTTTGAATCAACTGTGCAGAGTGCTATTATTACTTCAATGTTAACTCGCCTACTTCAAGATACAGTCCCTGGCCACTTGTTTTGGCACACCTATACAATTTAGTACAATCCAACCAAACATATCTGCCACAAATTCTGCATTAGGCAGCTTATTTTTAGTTAAGTTTTTGTCAGTTGTGTTGTCGGCCTACTGGACTGCATTATATTTAAATGTGTTTGGGTCTTCCCCGTACTTTAATAGGCTACTCTATCAAAAAGTAAGCACAAGTATCCCTTTCTGTAGGCCTATAAGGCAAGAATACTTAATTATACTTTTCTTAAGTATATCTCAATCAAAAATTAAGTACTAGTAGGCCTACAAGCCAAGTATACTTGGACTTTCTGATGGGTACATAAAAAGTAAACTGAAAGCATACTTTCTTATTTTAAGTTTCAAAGAAGTATACTAATAGCACACTTGAATAAACTTCTTTTTGGTAAGGACGTTCATGTTTGTGAAATGGAAACTTGCAGAAAGTTGAACATCTTGTGTCCAGTAGTTAAACTTTTTAAATGGAAAATATTTGCATATTCATAAATCTCTGGATTTTTTTCAATGAGGGAGAAGTAGTAGTTGCAATTTTAAGACATGTTTAAAGAGGTAATTTACTTTTTTTGTGGGAAAAACATTTATCATACTTGTATCTTAAAATGTGTCTGGGCTGGAGGGGATATTTAAACTAAAAAGTAGGGCTTTTCCTTTTAATCGACAGATCTGTAAAACTAAGTTTCTCCACAAAGAATCGCACAAAAGCACCACTTTAAATCTTGTGTTTGCCAGAGATGTGCGCATAAGTTTCTTAGAAATAAGTCATTCATTATGAGAAAAAAAAGCATAAAAACGTACTAATTGACTAAAGAAATCTTAGTCGACTAAACCAAAATGAACGATCAGGCGATTAATTGACTAAGGGGGGGCAGCCCTACTGAAAACACTCTGTGAAAAAGACTCTCGCAGTGTTTATTTATGGTACACTACTGAGGCCTTTATCTAGGCCTATATGTGGGCTCATAAAACAAAATCTTGTTTTTATCAGTTGATAACCTAAACACTGTGGGATAATTGCTGTTTTTCTGACCTACTTTTTGACTTGGCTCCTTTGTAGGAAAACCCCAAATGACGTTGTGGAGGCCCATCCATCCAACATCGAGACGGCAGCACATATGGACAACATCCAACATCTGCCCAGCCCTTCCAATACTCCCAGTGTGGAGGCTGCCAGAGAGAGCGCTCACCATGTGGAGGCGGTGATGGAGAGGGCCCACCACGGCGGTGGGTGGCTCCTGTCCGGCATCATCTGCATCAACATCCTGATCCTGGGCTGCGCTCTGGTCAGCGGCAGCGCCTTCAACAGCGTGGCCATCACTGCTGTGCACAGGCAAATCTTCCTCATCATCCTCCTCCTCCTCACCATGCTGTGGATGCTGTTTTACACGGCCGTCACCTCTCGACAGGATCAAGCTGTTTTGTTCAAAGACAGCCATGCGGGGCCTGTGTGGCTCCGAGGTCAGTAACTGTCTGGGTTTCTGTTTTTAGATGAGTGACATTTCAAGGCTTAAAGCCCCCCTCTAGTCTATTTTGCCATTTCTATGATATTTCATATTTATTTGAGTCTTTTCCTGATTAAGTTGATTAGCCACACAGTTTGCCATATTTTTTGACAAATAACTTAATTTTGTGCTCAATTTTAAAATAGAAGGTTGTAAAATGGGAATATGACGTATGACTGGAAGCTGCAGGTCAAAGGTCATCCTCCAAGCTAGCGCAGGCGCACTCATGCTCGTTTGTGTCTGAGCAGCAAACTGATAAATCTGTCAGTTTGTCTTTCTAGTTAGTTAGCTAGCTAGGTGAAGTTAGCTAGCCCAACTTGTTGCATTAGCTAACTGAGGGGTTTCATTTTATTTTTTAGTTTCCTCCTCCTTAGTTTAGTGTGTTCATTCTATTCTATAACACACTGACTGTCTCTCTCAAAAAACTGGCTGGAGGGGGGCTTTAATAATCACTTTAATGTATATATTTCAGGTGGACTTCTGCTGTTTGGGGTTCTAAGCCTCCTCATGGACATCTTCAAGATTGCTACCTATGCGGGCTACCTTCAGTGTGATTCTGCTGTTAAAGTCGCCTTCCCTGTCGTGCAAGCCGTGTTTCTGTTTGTCCAGGTTGTTGCATTTCAAAAACATTACGATACGCATTGCAAGAACATGCAGTCTTGGGAAAACCTAACAAAACCTGTCTGTTTTTTTTAGACATACTTCCTGTGGATACATGCAAAGGACTGCGTGCAACTACACACAAACTTTACACGGTAAATTATTTACTCACTAGAAAATGTACCTTTCTAATCTTGCAGTACACTCATGTTTTCACTCTTTCATGCAGGTGCGGGCTCACTCTTACGCTTTCAACTAACCTGGTGGTGTGGATGGCAGCCGTGACCGAGGAGTCGGTTCACCAGACTGACATTCCTGATCTAAATGTCAACGTCTCGCACAAGATGTACAGAGGTATTTAGGCGTGGTTTGTTTTCTATTCTAATCCGCTTCATTAAAGGAACGGTGTGTAACATTTAGGGTGATCTATTGGCAGAAATTGAATATAATAAGTATGTTTTCTTTCAACCTATCCTCATACAACAGTTCATATAATATCTTATCAAAAGTTTTTTCTCATTTCCCATTTGTTTTCGTACAAATGTCCAGCAACACGTGGCGCACGTGTCAATTTCTGCTCCAGTCTTTTCAAAATAAACTTCTGTCTTCACAGGAAACAACTTGGTTAGGTTTAGGCAACAAAACTACTTTGTTAGGTTTGGGAAAAGATCGTGTTTTGGGTTAAAACAAGACTCAAAACCAAAACCGATTATATGTCTGGACCGTGTGTGTTCAATACAGCATGATGTTCATTTAGTAAATTATGGTCCCATTTAGAATCAAATAGACCATAAAGCAGGGTATGCTTTAGGACGTGGCTACCTTGTGATTGACGGGTCGCTACCATGGCGTCTGGGAGTTGTCTGTGTTTCCGTCTTACTACTTTAACCCTTTCACAGTGTGTTTTCAGTTCATGAAAGTTAATTATAACATTTTTGGTCACCTAAAAATGTCTTATTCAGCGTTCGGTTGTACTTAGCTCCACCTTCTCGTGTCACTTCTGGTTGCAAAAAACAAGATGGCGACGGCCAAAATGCTGAGCTTGAGGCTTCAAAACAGCTTCCACAAACCAATGGGTGACGTCACGCTGACGATGTCCACTTCTGATAAACAGTCTATGCTCGACACACAGGAGAAATTTCAGTTGGTTGCAATCTGCAACCTCGCTGTTAGATGCCGCCAGATCTTACACGCTGCACCTTTTTTTTAAAAAGAGAAAAATAACTAAAAACTTTCCATTTCAGCCAGCTATGGTGACAAGAGGTGTAAATGCAATCACTCGGCGTGCGACACCTTCAAAGAGGCCTTCTACTACCTGTACCCCTTCAACATAGAGTACAGCCTCTTTGCCTCGGCGATTGCCTACGTCATGTGGAAAAACGTTGGTCGGCTCGTGGAGGATCACAGCCACCACAGCGTTAAGTTCCGTCCAAAGGACGTGTGTTTTGGACCTATAACGGGAATCCTCCTGGTGCTGGCCGGACTCGTAACGTTCATAATGTACGAGGTGGACATAATGACAGAGGACGAGAAGAAGAGAAACAAGGCGCTGCTGATTCATTTCATCATGAATATAGTGATCGTGAGCATGATGTCTGTCTCCACTGTGATCGGCTGCATCGTCTACCGGCTGGACCACAGGGAGCACGTATCGGAGAAAAACCCAACTCGCAGCCTGGATGTGGGGCTGCTGGTGGGAGCCTCGATGGGGCAGTTCATCATCAGCTACTTCACCATCGTGGCCGTGGTGGCGACGGGAGCCAGCGGGTACCTGAACGCCCTCAACCTGACCTGGGCCGTGCTGACGGTGCTCCAGCTCGGCCTGCAGAACTACTTCATCATCGAGGGCCTCCACCGGGAGCCCTTCCACGTGATGCAGGAAGATGCTCTGCACACAAATGCTCACGCCTTCCAGGAACATCAAGAGATGAGCGTCGTTCTGGAGAGCCACAAGTCCACCTACGTCCTGCCTTCAAGTCATGATAAGCCTAGTTGGAAGAGAAGAGTACTGAAGGAAGTCTGTGCCTTTCTGCTGCTCGCTAACATCATCGTAAGTTTCTCTAAATAACTATCATCGCAACAAACCAAAGTGTTTTCCTGTTGAAATGCTTATTCCCTCTCTCTGTCTTGACAGCTGTGGATCATGCCGGCATTCGGTGCTCGTCCCCAGTTCGATCATCCCGTCGAGATCAGATTCTACAGATTCACGATGTGGGCGGCCATCGTCAATATCGGACTTCCTTTTGGAATCTTCTACCGCATGCACTCTGTCGCCGGTCTCTTCGAGGTGTACTTAATCTCTTAGATGGACTAATTTTTAGCATTGAGAGCAATTTTATGATCTATTTTATTTATTAAATGTTTAAACTGAACTTGTTATATTAATAAATTTTAACTTGAAAGAAAAAATGTCATGTATTGTCATTAGTTGGCTAACCTTTAAATTACCATATATGAATTTATATTTACCTATGAGGATCATGTTTAATGATGTGCTGCATATTACAGGCAATTGCATTTACACGTGTGGTAATTTATGACCAAAATGACCAAAAATTTGATCAATCATCAGTAATGGACAGTAAATAATGACTTTTAAACAGAGCAAAGAAAATGGCTGGTGTTTGAACGTTACCAACCGTGCCAAACATTTTGTCTTGTCCCCTTTAAAAATAAACAATAACTGCTTGTGACCCCTTGTCACAGGTTTAATTAGGGTCTATATTAATTTAGTGATTATCAAAGGTATAATTTTGAATTACTTTTTATTTTAGTTTTGACTTTTCGAGTTTAATTTTAGTTAGTTTTCAGAATGTGTATGCTACTTTTAGTTTCAGAAAATTTTAGTTTTTATTTATCTAGTTTTATGGTAGATAGTTTTTGTTAGGGCCAGCTATAATGTCTCAAAAGTATATACATAAAAAATACATGGTTAGAGAACTGTGTAGGAATGGCCATAATGTTTAATATTTAATCTTCGTGCTACTTAACTGGCATAGCGCCGTGTCCTAGAAGGTCAAGTCTGTTCTACTTCAATGGTTTAATGTCACAAGTTGACGTAAATTCTCCTTATTTCGGTAGTTGCATTTTATTTTTTTAGCCATAATATAGATTTTATACATAGATCTTAGAATAGATTTTATTAGCTTTTTAATCAGGCTATATCATTTCAGTTTAGTTTGTTTTACTTAAAGGATGTAGTTTTTATTTAGTTTCAGTCTGCTAAAAACATTTTTCACTGCTTATTTTCATTTTAGTTTATTATAATAACCCCAGTGATTATTCCTGAAAGTTTTGAATTTAATTGTTTTTAGAGGACCCAAGGGGTGACCAGTACTTCACAAGAAAATAGCAAAAGTTATAGTAAAGAAAATGTATTTTCTCAAAGATATTTTGATTGTATCTTTTGTTGTTAATCCCTTTCGACATCCCATATTCGTCGTCAACCAATACAAAAGTGAATGGCAAAATTAAAAAAAAAACTGGACATAAGCAGAGCTGCAATTGGATGTTCTAAAACACCTCCAAAACAGCAGTATTTGTATACCACTCTAAATATAGGTTATATGTTGGTGTAGAGAGAGGGAAAATTGTCAGCTGGCTTTTAATTTTGGCTCAGTAAATATTCTCCATAAAAGTCAAACATTTAACTGATTGCTTGCTGGAGAGAGACGTAGTGCCATCTAGTGATCATGGTGTAAAGGGGAAGCTTTCACTTTGCACAAGCTACAAACAGAGGATGGAAAAGGTAAAATACCTTACAATAAGCTATGCCAAGTGTTGATTTATCTTGACTTATAGTTTTGGTGAAGATCCACATGGTGCACAAAGAGTAAATGGTGATTCTTTGGAAATATATGTGTAAATGTATAGCTTGAAAGAGTTTCACAGCAATAATGAATGAGAATCCCCATTAAATCAGTGTTCAGTAACGTGACCAACACAGAATTCACAGATGCATATCAATATATATTTTCAGGATAATTTACGTAAAATACAATTTTTCAACATCAAGCATTGTAAGCATATAGCCAGCCAGATCCAAACTTAAACCTGGTCGTTATACATAAAAACATACACTCTGTATAATTGTCTCCAAAATCCTGCAGAGTTACATCGTCACATAAACTACAACCATATCAACAACTCATAAAGAGTGCACTTTAAAGCATGGCAAGTACGACAAATAATGTGGAACACCAATATTGTGCCGTCCAGGATATGTCGCTCTGTGGGAGAGCACCACATCTTCTATAACCAGTCTGACTGCAACGTTTAACAGTATTTCCTCTTTCACGTCTATGCTGACATGAAAAAGATCCGCAGCCTTCAGGAAAGACATTTGACGGTCTTGAGGTCTTAAGAAACGTACAAACACAGTTGTTTATGGACAATATTGATAATTCAATCACCTCCCATCTCTACCTCACTCGTCTGAATGACTCTCCTACCCAAGTCGGGGGTGTACGCATTGTGATGATGATTAGGGAGGCAAGTTAAACACAGTGAGGTTTACTGGGAAACCAGCAGATACTGGAGGGAGGAGGAACCCTGGAGTCCCATTTTCAGTCTACATCCTCTGGATCTCAAAAAGGCGGACATCAGTGTCGTACCAGATAGGAGGGTCCACATTGCTAGAAAAACAAAATAAGATGTTAGTCAACGTGGATATAGACGACTTGTTTGCGTAATGCTCGGCTCTTACGGCCGACTCACCGCAAATAGACGACGCCCCACATGTAAGTGCGAAACCACATGGCCGTGCCGGCGTTGGCCTGATACTTCCTGATGAGGATGGGGTGAGGGACCGGCAGCAGGCCCACTAATGTGCCGTGCTGGAGAAACTTGAGGATCTCTGATTCATCTGTCAGACCCCTGCAGTGAAAAACATGTGAGCACACTTTAAGGCGAGACACCCCCGGAGAAAACATCGTTTTTCATACACTTTTTAATTTTGGGCTATTTTGCTTCCATAACACGTCTTCTTTCAGACTAATGGAGAGAAAACATCCAAAATACACATTTAGGTGTTAATTTTACTACTTTGTCTATTTGCATCCGTAGATTTCTCCTAAATTCAGCAAAAGTTCCCATTAGATAATGCCTCATTTGCATATTTAAACATAACATTTCAGAAAACTTGTAATACAAAAAAGAATTGTCTTAATGTAAGTAATCAACTGGGGAAGTTTCATGGTGATATCTATTAGTTAAAATCTTACCCTATTCATCTGTAGTGTAGAGGAATAGAAGCGTTTACGTACTTGTCGATGCAGATCTTTTCCACCTGGGGAACTAGCACTTGTAGAAGTCGCATGATAGTCTGCAGGGGTAGTTTACACTTCCAGGAGAGGACCTGGCACAAAAAATGGTAAATTCAAATGCAAATTCAACTTTAGGGAGGCTGAGAGCAAAAAGAAGTTACTGACCCATTCTGGCGTTGGAGCCCAAAACGATGTCGAAGACGCGCTTGACAAACGTCTTCTCTCCATCTCTGCTTCGGTGTAGAAAACATCCTGATAATGTGAAGAAATACATATACTAACATGCTTTCAAACAAACACATGCACACAAACATCAAAACACGCTTACTTCATTGTCTCGCCCTGAGTTGGACTCTGTGTCGCTGGTCCCGGCGGCGGCATTTTGGTCTGATTGTTGACTGTTGGCTGTTTGTGACGGGTCTGTCTTTGGAACGCACACCATGGTGCCGTCCTCTGACACCTGGGACTTCTCAGTCAGTTTATCAATGCCTGCAGGAAAAACCATGAATCACAGGAAACCAATCACTACTTGAGGGATAACATTTACATCTTTCATTTGCATTGTAATCTTTAAGTGGGCGCTTAGGCCATGAGCAGAGACTAGGGCTGCCAAAGTTAACGCCATAATAACTCGCTAACGCAAATTCGCCACTAACTTCTTTAACGCATTAACGCAATCGATCTTTGGGAGGTTGTAGCAGGCTCAGTTTTAAAGCTAGAAGAAGAAGATACTGGCATCATATGAAACTAGAAAAACCGAAGGAATCCATTGGTACCAACCATGTCATGCTAGCTTGTCAGGAACAAGGCTAAATAACGCTCCACTGTCATGGCCATTTTCAAAAGGGTCCCTTGACCTCAAACCTCAAGATATGTGAATGAAAATGGGTTTTTATGGGTACCCACGAGTGTCCCCTTTACAGACATGCCCACTTTATGATAATCACATGCAGTTTGGGGCAAGTCATAGTCAAGTCAGCACACTGACACACTGACACACTGACACACTGACAGCTGTTGGGCTGCAGTTTGCCATGTTATGATTTGAGCATATTGTTTTATTCTAAATGCAGTACCTGTGAGGGTTTCTGGGCAATATTTGTCATTGTTTTGTGTTGGTAATTGATTTCAAATAATAAATATATACATACATTTGCATAAAGCAGCATATTTGCCCACTCCCATGTTGATAAGAGTATTAAATACTTGTCAAATCTCCCTTTAAGGTACACTTTGAACAGATAAATGTGCGATTACTATGGACAATCATGCGATTAATCAAGATTAAATATTTGAATCGATTGACAGCCCTAGCAGAAACTAATATTTTGCAATTAATTTTCTGCCTGTTTTAAGAGCAGCAGATACAGAAATACTTGTTGTAATATATGGGCACACCAATAAAGGACTGTAATGTCAAACGTTAAACTGTTTAGTAGTGTTGTGTCGATATTTCAATAGAAAAGTAATTTTCTATGGCACATTGGGTTTTTTGGGCTAGAAACACAACAATTTCTTGCAGCGTAACTGGTTGGAAACGACACATTTGCTTTTGTTTGGCCTGTGACTCCTCCCCCTGAGGTATAAAAAGTGTAGTAAGTTGACCAATGATCCAGTTTAACATAGAAATAGCATCCAGAGTCGGTACCTGGTATAGCGACCAGACTGGTCTTCAGTGTACCGGGCTCTGCCGGCACAGCAGGGTGAGAGCCCTCCATGGATACGGTCTCCTGTGAGCCAGTGCGGGAAATGACATCCGGAGACTTTCTCTTCCTCTGCAGAGCCTTCTGGATGGAAGCGGGGTCAGCGGGCAGGTTGGCCAACTGGTGGAACACGTTACGCTTGCGGATGATGGCGTACACCAGGTTGCAGTTTCCTGGAGGTGAAAGAAAGAGGGACAGATTTACTAAATGAGCAGATGTGTAACAAAGCTCCTTCTAATACCTTCATCTTGACAACAACTCAAAAAAAAGCTTTTCAAATCCATACAAGCCCACGTGTCAGCTTTCTCTTACCGTCAAACTGATACTGGATAATATTGTTGAAAGCCTCGAGGAGGAAGAACACAAGGTGGTGGTTCTGGGCTACGGAGAACAGGAACCAGCTGGTGGAGAAGGCCTCCAGCAGGTGGAGCAGTTTATTGGCTGCCACCATGGACAGGCTCTTCAAATAGGGAGACACTGCAGGAGGAGAAATGTTGAGAAGATGACTATAACAGGCATTTTTTTTTATTAAGTGGCATCTATTTGTTAAGAGATTTTCAAATGTTGCTAATAATATCTGTGCATTGCCGGACAGATGGCGCCGAAGCGACTCACCATTTACAACAATAGTGAGCAGGCAGTCGAACAGAGGCTGGAGACGCTGGTGGCCCGTGGTGATTATCTTGTGAAACACCTACAAAACAAACACGGTGGCAGCTGTGAGCATTGACTGCGTCTCAATTTGGCAGCAATAAAGAACATTTCAGATGATGTAATGCAGCAGACACTCGCCACTATGAGCAGGTCAGCGTGAGTCCCCGTGAACACTGGGATGTCCATAGTCACGTGGACGGTGTAGGGCTTATTCAGGCGCACGCCAAAGTTTCTCTCACCGCTCAGCAGCAGCAGAATGAACACGCCGATGTGCATGAGTCCGACGCGGGCTGCAGCCATAAAACAGAAGTTAATAAACGTACAGTAGAGGCCTGTTGGGTGCGAGGAGACCGGGATGAGACTCACACTGGTCAGCCCTGGCATCATTCAGGTAGAAGAGTATAGGAACCAGAATATCCAGCACATCGCTACTCTTCAGGACGAAAAATAGGAACTTCTGTTGCGGGAACACAAAGATGATTTTGTTGAATAAAAAGCTCAAACTCTTAATCAAAGAAACTCTTCATTTAGTGGGGCGACATAGCAAACCTACTGTTCATTTTGTGATAAAAGCGCCAAATTTGGCACATATAAAGCTTAATATATTTAGAAGAAATGTGGATTTTGGGCCATTGCAGACTTGCATTCTGATGACAATGGCAGCCATTTTTCAAAATGGCTGCCATTGCCAACAGGGTGCAAGTTTGTGATGGTCCAATATCCAGTTTGTTCCCAATATATCAATCAATACACCTGCCAAATTCTGTGCTTTTATCACAAAATGAACGTTATGATATGTTGAGCTATGCCGCCTCACTAATTTTAGTTCTTTGTTCTGACCTTGTTGAAGTCACAAAGCTTCCAGAAAAGCACCAGCAGCTCCTGGTGGAACTGGATCTTCTTGGTAGAGTTAGGCAGGTACGTCTGAGTCAACGGGTTGGTCAGAAGGCGAGCTAGGCCCTTCAGTACTAAGTCAAAGTCCTGCCAACAGAGAGACAGAAGGCGTGCTTTTGGACGTCTTTACAGGGAAAATCTTCATGTATTTTATAGAAATGATAATCGACATACCTCCTCTCTGTGGATCCTTGACAAATAATTCACAAACAGGTTCTCAGGGCCTGCAGACTGCACAAAGAGAAAGAGATTTATTTGGATGACGTTAAACACGTGCCGTAGAGTCATCATATTGATTCCTTTGAGGAGGTCTCGGTGTCGTACCTCTTGTTCCTCCATGCTGGATGGGGAGTGGGGCCGGTGGGGAACCCCTCCGTCATGCTCCAGCGTCACAATGAGGATCTGCACAGCCTGCTCCACCAGCTGCTCCCGGTAGTCGGAGAAGAGCAGGTGGTTGTACGGGATGCCGTAGCCGACTGGATCATAGGCGCACACCACATTCAGCAGAGAGGTGAACAGAGGCAGAGCATGTCTACGGAAAGAGATGTTAAAGATGAGAATCCTGAGCAATATATACCCATCTAAAACGTTTTTGTTATTTTTAAAGGTGCAGTGTGTAGGATCTGGCGGCATCTAGCAGCGAGGTTGCAGATTGCAAGCTACTGAAACTCCTTCCGAGGAGGACCCGCTCCGTATGTAGATATAAACGGCTCATTCTAAGGTAACGAAAACACGATTCTTATTTTCAGGTGATTATATGCTAATGAAAACATACTTATTAATATTATATTCTGCCAATAGATCCCACCAAAATGCTACACACTGGTCCTTTAAATGAAAATTATAATATACTGTAATTTTTGATGAAGTGTAAGTGAAGTGTTTTTTTTTGTTTCTTGCATTCTCTGCCTTTGCTAAATTCTGCTTACTGGTAGTCTATTTATTCATATTAATGTAAACTTACCTAATAAAGGTTTCACTTCTTGTGACATTTAAAATGCCAAAAATTCACTTGAGGTAAAAAAAAAAAAAGTTAAAAATGCACTTGATGGTTTGATGGATGCACATCATCACATTACCTGTTTTCTGTGGAGCAGAAGAATGTCACCCAAGGGTTGAGGACGTTGTTGTCCGATGAGGAAGGCAGGTACATGGCCTCAGAGAAGCAGGTTAGTAACAGTCTCAGCAACTCTGTCCTGAAGAGGATCAGGAAAGAAAAAGAGTCACCCACGTAAAAAAAATGAGAGAGTAAAGCCTGTTAGTGCCACGGATGCTGCCAACCACAGCCGGCTGACTCACCTATTCAGGTCATGGATGTAGTTCAGAGGGGGAGACTGCGCAAAGCCCACACCTGCCTCCCAGATGTATTCACAGCTGTCTATAGACTGCATGTTCTCTACCGAGTCCTGGATGTGATCACAAATAACATTTTATTCAAAGTGCAGGATTAACATTTCTCCGAATATTTATCGCAAATCGTTGTCTCTACTTTCTCAAAGGTATAGCTGAGGTGTAGTTGTTGTACTTGGTTAAGAATGGGAAAACATCATGGTCACAGCACATATACTATTGTTAGGGTATGGTTAAGGTTAGGGAACTAAAAGTTTAAAAGTAAAGGTTATGGAAAGATTGCTGTCATGGTTAAATGGAGACTGTTGGTAAGAGATGAGATCTCCTTACTTCCTGCTTTGGCACTCTCAGTAAACACAGCTTGTCTTAAGAAACAAACAACCAATGCTTTTGTTTTTCTGAGCACTCATTCCTTTTTCTTAACTTCCTTTATAGGAACTCTATCTGAGTGTATTGGAAATGAGGAAATGTAGAACTGATGTTGCAATCATGAGCATTGTATACTACAATTAGAGCATTCACAACATTCCTCTCTTGCGCATCACGAGCGGCGAGGAATTCTTCCTTGTGCGACTGACAATGTTTCATCAATCATGACTTCTTTGTCTCTTCGGAGAAACTAGAGTGGCAGGTTAGCAGGTCAACGTTATACCAGGAAGAAGGAAACAGTGCTCAAAAAAAATAACAGATCATGTCAACCACTTTCCTCGCAATGTGTCAGCAGTGATTATTTTTGCTGCTGATCGGATGACATACTTAGTGACACGGTGACAGGGCGCTGGGTACTCACGGGGCCTCTCCTGTGGCTGTGCACAGTGAAGTCGGGGCAGAAGAGGAGGTCGGCGATAGCCAGGAGCAGCGACTCGGCCAGTGGTCGAGCTCCGTCGTCATCATCCAGCTCATCTGTCTGGAAAGGATGGACATATATATGAGACTAGATCAGTGGGCAACCTCCGGGTCTGAGAAGTGAAGCCAATGTGGAAGTGCCTTAAACTTTTCTAATAGCCAGCAGGAGGCGACTCCTCTGGTTGCAAAAAGAAGTCTGATTGTATAGAAGTCTATGAGAAAATGAGCCTACTTCTCACTTGATTTATTACCTCAGTAAACATTGTAAACATGAGTTTATGGTCTCAATCGCTAGTTTCAAGTCTTCTTCAATACAGCATGATGTTCATTTAGTAAATTATGGTCCCATTTAGAGTCAAATAGACCATAAAGCAGAGTATGCTTTAGGGCGTGGCTACCTTGTGATTGACAGGTCGCTACCACGGCGTTGTCTGGTCTGGAATTTGATCGTGTTTTCATCTTACAACTTTAACCCATTCACAGTGTGTTTTCAGTTCATGGAAGTTAATTATAAAATTTTTGGTCGACTAAAAATGTCTTATTCAGTGTTCGGTTGTACTTGCAAAAAAACAGCCAAAAAACAAAATGGCGACGGCCAAAATGAAGATGCTTCAAAACAGCAGTCCACAGGTGAATGGGTGACGTCACGCTGACTATGTCTACTTCCTATATAAAGTCTATATGGCCTAGATCAACATGATGAACACTGTTCTTTAGCATTCATTGAAAGAAATGGTGTAAATGGTGAAATGGAAAAAGTTGTCATGGCTTGTGAGAAATGGGTCAGTAGAGCTGATATTTCCTGAAAAAGTCAAATACACCTCCTTACAAGTGGAATGAGGAAACCAATTTATCTCGTCAACTGAAGGATGCAATAAAGAAAAGAACCTGAATGCTTTCATTGTATTGTGTCACTGGAGCGAGAGTACGCATCTGATTAGCCTGATGGGAACTTTGTATTTTATGTAACTGGTCGATCATATTTTTAGTAACAAACAATATGTTGCGTTCAAAGTAAGATTATGCAAATGACAAAAAGTGTTATTAGTTATTAAAAGTTATTTGAAGACCTGTCTTTCTTTATGCTTTTTGCAAGTAGGTTTTCCTCTCCTGTGCCCACTCACCCCGGCCCGCCCAGCACCGGGCACCGTTGACCAGAAGAATCCCCTCCAGTCCTGGTCCTCGAAGATGTAGGGAAGGATGCGGCTCAGGATGCGAGTGCAGTTCAGGATCACCTGCTTCTCCCTCTCTGTGGGGCAACCGGACTCGGCGCCCTGCACCAGCTTCTCCACGGCCTGAGGAGACAAGAAACATGACCGGGAGGTGCGTGAGAGTAAATGTATGTGTGGTATGGAAACATCTGCTGACCCAGACACTCTGTACTCCACACAGAAAAAGCTTCATATAGTTTTTTTTAAAAACAATTTATGAATTTTCACAAATTTGCTACAACATTGGTGCTTATTTTCTTACTGAGTCGGTTAACAACATGCACAGTACCATAAGAAACACCTTAGCTTCTTGGACTTGTTCCATTAAAAATTATGGTAAATGATGTGTAAATACAAATGATTTGATGAGGAAGAGAAAAACCATAGAACCCATTTTCATTCACATATCTTAAGGTCAGAGGTCGAGGGACCCCTTTGAAAATAGCCATTACAGTTTTTCTTCGCCAAAATTTAGCGTAAATTTGGAGCGTTATTTATTCTCCTTGCCGACAAGCTAGTATGACATGGTTGGTACCAATGGATTCATTAAGTTTTCTAGTTTCACATGATACCCATATCTTCTTTCTAGTTTTAAAACCGGGTACAATCTCCGAAAGATCGATTGTGTTAACGCGTTAAAGAAAGAAGTGGCGTTAAGACAAATTTGCGTTAACACGTTATTATCGCATTAACTTTGACAGCCCTAATTTGCATAATACCTGCCTAGCGGCTAGTTTGGCACGCCCTCAAACAAAGCTAGTTAGAGCGGAGCTGGAGCGGAGTGCGAAAGAGTTTGGTTCGGTTGACCAATCACAACAGAGTGGGCCAGCTGACCAATCAGAGCAGACTGGCAGGAGGTCAAACAGAATGTTTCAGTCAGAGGGTGAAAAGAGGTGCTGCAGCACAGCCGGTATGAGAAAAATAAAGCGTTTTTTGAACATTAAAGCATGTAAACATGTTCTAGTAGAAACCAAAATACAAGTATGCACCTGAAAATTAGCATAACAGGTCCTCTTTAAAGTCTGTGTATATCAGGTACACTGGGATGTACACATTTTATGAACATGATATGGGGACACGTGTTGTTGTTTTGGGCCTTTAACAAAGATTAACTTTTGAAAATGATTCATTATCAAAATTTAACCAACAGCATGTTGCGTCCTGTGTTTGAAATAGGTAACAAACAGCTTTGAATCAGCTCCGCTTCAAGGGCTCTGGTCTCCTCCCCTTTATTTAATTAGGCCGTATGTCTGTTTTGTTTCTGATAGGCGGCTTCAAACGGAAGCTGGCACCAAGAGACAGGAAGGGAAAAGAAAAGGAAGGGGAGTTGACTCACTTATTCCCACATCTGAGAGAGTGAGGCAGTGCCTTGCTGACAGACTTCTCTAACAAACAATATTATTCCACGATGTAGCCTCCCCGTGCAATCTCATCTCATAAACAAGTCTGCATTACACAGAGGCATTAGTGTACCTTATAGCAGAGGGTTGCTAAATTGGAGGGGGACTCCTCTC
The DNA here is from genome assembly GCA_916701645.2 of Sebastolobus alascanus. Classification (NCBI taxonomy): domain Eukaryota; kingdom Metazoa; phylum Chordata; class Actinopteri; order Perciformes; family Sebastidae; genus Sebastolobus; species Sebastolobus alascanus. Next base: position 658,034 of record CAKAOJ020000158.1, on the reverse strand, counting down.
GAACAGCTCTTATCTCTGCAGCTGGCACCAGTGCAAAAACATCCTGGACCGTGGTGGTGGTGTCTGCCCAGAACTGGTCCCAGAAGGCATCGTCTGTGGCTTCCACCGGCTGTAGAAAATATGTTGACTATTTCAATTCCCACATATCTGAGGCAAATGGAGCATTTTATGTCAGTGAGGTTTGAAATACAATGGCCTGATTGATCTAGCAGTGCATTAAAATATGACTTTGCCCTTTTCATCATAACACATACATGGTTGTATGGTCTTCATTGTATAGCTCATCCAGGGCCTACCTAATGGCAATGTAAACACAACCTCTGTTCTAGCAGCAGTGAGGAAACGTTATCTGGCACACTGCTCTCAGCAGTCCACCTGCCGCATCTGCAATCGTGGTCATTGCCAGACCTACGTCATCAGTTTTGATTTAGCTACGCCATCGTTTGTTTTATGATAAAACATGTAAACAGCCTGAATAAAGCTTTATGGTAATCTGCATTGAATAATCGACCACCATTTAGCCTAATTCATGACAAATGCGACATATTTGGAGTAGGAGTGCATGCAGTCTTTCCACACAGACCTTATAAACATTTCGATAATGCAAAATAACTGGATGTGATTTGAAAAGCATGCAACATGAGACTGTTTTTGCCATCACATCATAACGCGTTATCTCATCTCCTCGGTGATGCTCTCCGGCGCGCTCATCGACGCACTATCTCTCTATTTAATCCTTTATTCAGCTGCATGGAGGCGCATATATACCTGTGTTTTGGTTGTCAGCTGAATCACTGCTTTCCTGAAGTTCAGTTTTGAGTCGGTGCTGCCCATTGCGATTATTTCCCTTTATAATAAAAGGACCGCTGCTGCTGAGGATCCCTGTTAATCTCACCTCCGTCCTTCGCTTGAGTCATTGGCGGAGGCGTTTTTTTACTCTATTGGCTGGCTGGACCTGCTGCACTACAGGCTGTAACTTCCGGGTTGCGAAGATGTCAACCATTGTCAGATTGGATGTTTTTTTTCCAGCATTTTTAATTAAAAAATTGTCATTCTCTGACTGGCTGGAAATTTCTCCATACTTTGGTATAAAATAGCCACTGGTTTTATGGGGAGATGGGGGGCAGCTTGCCTTCTGTTACATTGTAGATCTGTCTTTTTATTACAGATACAGCTCGGTAATATTTTCAACCTTTAAAGCAATAATAACATTCAGCTACAATGTGTTGAATAAATCCGTTGTATTGTAAACAGCGACATCTTTTGGGGAAATTAACATTGTGTCAGTCCAATATTTGCCGATTGCTGTGTCCTGATTAAGACCAATTATATTTTTATAGCACAAACAAACGAACAAACTCAAGATGCTTAACTAACTTCAATTAATCAATCAAACAGTTTTCTTGTGCTGCACATACTGCACTGCAAAATGTGCGCTAATGTTATTAGATGCTGCCTTCAAATGCAGCTCGTAAGCCCCTACTTCCTTTCCGGAATTATCTGAACCAGTTAAAATACGTGTATCCTACAAAAAGGTAATGGTGTTCATCACTTCAATTACCGTCATTTTCATCGTGACTATCGTGCTCGCTACACTTTACATCTTTGACGCCACAGCAAACTCTACTCTGATTCTCCAACTAGCTTAACATAATATTTTTTTTTCCGACAGCACTTAAAAGCACCATTTCTAGTCTTCGCGCAGCCGCAGTGGCATGTAAACACAACTGTCGCGGTTGGCTGTGGTTTTGAGCTGTGTTTGTCGCTGCTAGCCAGTTTGAACTAAAAGAGGTGTACTTCTACTCTGGTAGAGATTGTTATATTGTTATCAAAGAAACTATGCTATTGTTCTGCAGTACGTGCTGTGGTCTGTTAGCTTATTAAGAGCATCAGCTAAGAAGGTTAGCTGGCTAGCGGTGACGTTAGCTTGTAACCTAACGTTAGCGGTTGTGACTGGCTTTTTTAACTGAACTAGCTTAGCTTAACGCTAGCTCGGTAACAACGAGTCTTTATGCAAATTAATAGCCAGTTACCTTAAGTGTCTGTGTAGTAAGTTATATCAGATTTTTAGTGTTGCCAAAATGGCTAATAGTATCACATCAATAATCAACATAATTAGCTAGCTAGGCAAGGTTGGTTTGCTAACTCAGGTGATATTGTTAGGCCATCGACTCACAGGAAACTAGCTCGATAACGTCACAACAAATACAAAGGAAACTCATCGAGATTGATTTAGTGTCATCATATGTTGACTGAAAACAGGTGAGTGAGGCCTACAGTACGTGATGTAACGTTAAATGATGAGATATAGCTCGAAACAAATGTTGTAGTGCTGTGTTAACTAAAAATGTTGATCACAGGGGGGTGTAACAAATGATAGGGGTTGCATTGGTTACAGCAACGATATATGTTTGATGGCTGCATTACAGTAAAGTGATGTCATTTACTGAACTTACCAGACTATTCTAACTCTTCTAGTATTTGCCTTTACCCACTTCATCATTATATCCACATTACTGATGATTATTTATCAAAAAACTCATTGTGTAAATATTTTGTGAAAGCACCAATAGTCAACCCCATTGTTGCAATATTAATATTGAGGTATATGGCCAAAAATATAGTCATATACTGTATGTGTGTATGTTCCCAAACAGGAAACGGCAGCGCAGCGGTGGTGACGAGGAGAATGGCCACCTGGTGCCTCAAGCCAAGCGGCAGAGCAGAGCTCATCCTCTCTCCCCTGAGCCAGGCCGGGATGCCTGGGACTCTGAGGTACAAACAGCTGTAAAGGGAAATACAATTGTAATGATGAAACTGCAAGAAGCTGGGCAAACAGTTGTCCTTCACTAACCTTTCAGTAGCAGCAGTTTTTGGTAGATGTTGACCGTTGAGAAAAAAAGATGAATTGTCACCATATTAGTTGGTCGTCACAATGAGCTCACAAAGAAATGCGTAGTTGAATTATTAGATCTCAGGTGTCAAATGGGGAACAATAGAATTAAAAATTTTACCTTAATATTAACCCATCTGTTTTAACTACTTTTCACTGTCTGATCGGGTAAAGGCTAGGGGTGTAAATCACTACTTTCATACTTCAACTTCTACTTTCGACAATACAATATTTGCTCATATTATTAAGTCTTCCACAATGCTATTTCGATTCAATTCAGGGGTCTGCGATCGATATGAGACGATATTTTCATTTCAGAATTTATTAGAGGATAAACCCCTTGAGATGCACCATCTCGTTTTCAAGGGGGTCCTCAGGCACAAAACATGGAAGTTAACAAACGTTGGAGCACATTAATAATAATAATAATGATAATAAATTAAACACAAACATAAATTCAACAACAAAACAATCAACATAGTAACATCAACAAGGACAAACACATAAAGGCTCTCCCTACATCCCATCCCAAACCACACCACACATGACCTTCACGGTGCAGCTGGCTGACATGTTCTTCTGTCTGTCTCCATCTTCCCTGTTTCAGTGCCGGTGCCGCACTACTGTACACACACGCACCTCTACACACAACAAACAGCGATATCCGTCTGAGAATAACTGGTAATAATTAATGTTGAATATGAATAATGAATAATGTTGTGGAATTATTCCTTATTTCATGGGCTATTTTGGGATTTATACTTTATTATTACATATATATATATATATATATATATATATATATAAATATATAAAAAACAAAGCATTGGAATACTGATTTGGAGGTCGATTACCATGGCAATGGTCGAAGCTTCGAAGCATTCGGGTCAGCCTTAGTATCTACTATTGCAAAATACTGTGGTTGGTCTTCTTTGCTCTCACTCCACATGTTTGATATGAAGCAGACGCCCTTTTCCAAGCCGTCTGGGTACAGTTTGATGGCTTTCACACCAGCATAAACAAACTGAACAAGATGGGCAAATGCACCAGAGTTTGTTTGAACTGCATCAAACTGGTTAGGGGATGGCATGAAAGCACCCTTATTTCTAATTTACAGTTCTGCAGTAAAGCTTGCGCAGAGCCGCAGAGATAGTTTGCGGAGCTCGCAGAGAGCCGCAGAGATGCGCCGCGCACTTCCTGAAAAATGTGACAATGCGCAAGGGTACCGCTAATTCCACAGAAGTTTGATTGGACATCAGAGCCGGGAGATGGGATTTCCAGACAAGTACCTCACATCCCTTACAACAACAACCTTATTCATTCTAGATACAGGAGCTCCTCCTCCTCACCCAACTCTTTCATCCAGCCATGGAGTTGTGTTTGGCCAAACTTATATGGAACTATTGAATCACGCCTATCAAATAAATCAAAGACAGTCTGACAAAGGATTTGAAAACTGCGGGTCCAAATCAAAAAGAAATTGCATGCTACGCACAATCCACCGCAGTACTATGTAAGCCTGGCGTGCATTAGAGGTGCCCTCACAGAACGCAGAGGCGTCATGGCTAATGAGGCCTTTCTGATGTCTAGTTTTGTCATGTATCACCCCAAAGCATTTCACTTGTGAGGCCTTTAATTTATCTAGACAAAACAACCACGGATGTTGACGTTCATATCCAGCTAGCACACTGCTAATGTTGATGACATCTGCATTTCAGTCATCCAACAGCGAGAGCAGCAGCAGCATCAGCAGTCCTGAACATGCGGCTGGAAGCTGTGGCAGTCAGTGCGTTGTGGGCCCCTGCAGCCCCTTCAGCTCCGGCGACTCCTCCGAACTGGCCGGCCCTATGAGCTTGGTGTCCTACCTGCAGATCAACCGCATCCTGAAGCAGGCCCACTTCCAGAGCCTGCAGAGCCGATGTCAGCTCAGAGACACATGACGACCTGATGTCTCCCTCTGTCAGCCACCAGAGGACGGAGAGTCCCTGAGGCACCACATGCTGATTCACTTCACTCAGCTCTTCCCATCCATCTCCAGTTACTGCGATGTCTCGCAGCTCTGCATATCTGTGGATGGAGACCAGCTCCTGGTCAGGTATCTGGAGGGGGTCCATCATTCAAATAAATCAAACGTGATAATCATTTTAGCAATAATAACTGTGTGATCAACTTAAACGTTTTTTTTTGTGATCCGCTTGATTCCTGACCAGTCTGGTTTACATGCTGCTCTCGGAGCCTTGTTGTGACTGATTGATGATGGTGAATCCCTGTGTTTTTGTCTTAAATGTTGTATGAAAACAGTGCTACTGGAGCTGCAGAAATGGCACCAAACACAATTTTAGGCCGGTCAGTGTGACTCGTTTAGTCTCCTCGTAGGGTACTTGGGTTGTATAATGCTGAATCTGATGTCTGTGTAAGTACACGGACCAGTCTCAGGGAGGATTTGCACTTGTCTCGGACTGCTCATTTGCTTTCATGTTCACACGGGGACCCCTTTACAGGGACCTGTAGAAGCCATGGGTGTCAACCTGGCCAAGGAGGTTAGGTTTTCTCTCCTTATTCTGTTAGTTTATAGAGCATTTAGATTTCAGTTAAATTTAGTGCAGTGTCAGGCGATAGAATTAGTGATTGGTTTTAGCGCAGTTTGCAGTTCTTAAACGACTTCATAACTCTGCAAAATGGGGAATTTTGAACACGTTTGCTAATTTTCTGCACTTTATTGGCTTAAAAAAAAGTGTGGCGCTTTCATCCCATATTTAACGATTAGTACAGTATGTTTATTGTTCCTGATGCAGATTCAAATTTTATAGTTGATTATTAAAATATTGTGCAGCCTTGGCAGTGGTATGCACAGATGTTGTTTTATTTTCTCCTGATCATGGAATAGAATAATTGATCTCGACATAACCCATCCCGTCTTCTCATGATCGTTAAATAATAACGCTGTAGACGACAGCTACAACATGGGAATAATCATCTATAATCAAATGTCACTGCTCATATTTGACATCAGAATTTAACACCTTTTATTATTATAAACTGATGCAACTACAACCAAAGAGAGAGTCCATATAATATCACTATGATATGGTGCACCTGTGGTTGTAAGCAGTTATGTAACGACATAATGACCTTGGATACAAAGCAATTTCAGGTAGAGATTGCGTTACGTGTATGGATTATAGATGATTACAACATCTGGCATGTCTTTTCTAATAATCGTGAGAATACTGATTGATTTATGTCAAAATTGATCATGATAACAAAGCTGACTATGTCAAGATCATGAGAGAATCATTTAGAAGATAATTATGAGATTAGGTCAGATAAATTGAGCAGTTAAGGTTATTTTGTTTTCTTGTGATCATGGAAAAATGTAGTGATCACAACATTACCAGCTTTGTTTTCTCCATGACCACAAAGTGAAAACGAAAATCAATGATTACACCCATGAACCCTACAACCTTCCTTTAGACTTTCTCGATCTTTTTTTTTGATTGTATGGAGTGCTGTTTGATGTGGCGTTTGAGCATGTAGGAAAACGTAGTTCTTTCTGTCCGGAGGGGGGATACAGTACAGCCTTTAGGAACAAAAAGACATTCCCTTAGGCTTAGTTTGCAATATATTACTGAAGCCACTAAAATGCTGTTTTTGATTGCAGACGAGCCTTTCTGCCTGTGCACTACCATTCGATGGTTGCTGTATGTGTGTGTGTGTCCCTGTGCACTGAACATCCAGGTACAAGCACTGACCATAAGGCTGTGCGTCTCTCCTTTTTCTTAAAGCGGGATCGGTGTCATTGACTCATCCCACGAGGAAGCTCAGCTGTTTTATTTTTATTTTTCTGAGACTAGTGCGTCAGAAATGAAGCATTTTGAAGATGTGGTTTATTTTTTTTCAATGATATATTTTTTGTATTTAGTATTGTACATGACATTAGCCCTGCCATTGACTCTTTTTTTTTTCTTGTAAATACCCGTGCATTTCAAAAATAAAAATTAATGTTTTCGAACAAAGCCTTTTTTTTTTACTTTTTTTTTCTTTAAAGCTACAGTGTGCAATTGGCGCCATCATGGTTGCAGATCAACACATTCTCAATCCCAACTCGTCAAATAACGCCGCTTGGTCAGTGCCCCTCGGCATCGGTGACTGACGTACATGGTACCTCTCGCGTTACTTTTGGACGGACCAGGGTAGGAGTGTAAGAAAAAATCGAATATCGCGATATTTTGCTTTGTGATACTGTATCGGCTCTCAAAAACACTTTCGATTTTTAATTAATAGTTAACATGCAAAGATGAACTCAGTCAATACTTTATTTCATTTGTAAAGATTTGCTCCCTCTCAGTGTGTGTGTCCTCTCAAAGTAGTGCTGTGATGTTGGATGTTACAGTGAAAAATGCAATGCAGATCCCACCGTTCTGATTGCATAAAAAAAAATAACTCAGATTTTATGCATGCGTTGGTGTGTTCTATATACTATAACAGTTTTCCTAAAATTACATTTAAGAAATCGCAATATATTGAATCGTAACCCCTGGTTCATGTATTGTATCGCCAGATTCTTGCCAATACACAGTACTAGACCAGGGATGGCGTATCAACATACTCTCGTTACATGCATAGTGTCCTTTCAAAATAAACTTCCGTTTCACAGGAAGTTAGGTTTAGGCAACAAAACCACTTAGTTAAGGTTAGGAAACGGTCGTAGTTGATGTTAACTTTACTGACTAGTTACTCACGGGGCTGACGATACTAAACGGGTCACTTGACTAAAGACTGACGTGACAAAATAAGTCGAAGTTACTTTTAGTTTCAAACGGGACATGACAACACCGGTCTCATGGTTGAAAGTCTTGTGGTGTTTGTTTGACCTGAACGCCCTTATTAATACTACGTCACTTGCTCTGACCGTCAAGTAAAGCAGCGAGTGGCTCCGTGACGATCCTATGTAGATATAAACGGCTCATTCTAAGCGAACGAAAACACAATTCTTATTTTCAGGTGATTATACACTAAAGAAAACATATTTATTAATATTATATTCCATTTCTGCCAATACGCCCCCCGAAATGTTACACACTGTTCTTTTAAGCAGCATTTGGCCCTTTTAAAAATGATATAATGAATCTGTAACATGGTGATGCTGGGAGGATCTGGGTCTATTCATACTGTTCCTCTGTGAGAAAATGCCTATTAACTTTCCATGCTATGTGCTGTATGTGCAAACAGGAATTCCCTCCGTGCCCTCGTCCTCCCTTTTCCCTCCAAATGGCCAGTAATGAATGACTCCCCATGCATCGCGACCATCATTAATGAGATATGACCTGTGTCTAAGCGCGGAGCAGTGAAAGGTTTCTTTAATTAGCACACTACATGTCCTTGTCTTGTCACAGACACAGTAACAGATTACATACATTAATGCACCACACGTAACCACGGTTACCTTGCCGGCCACTGTGGGTCCTCATTACTCGCCTACTTTGATTCCCTCGCTCCACCTCTACTAAGTTAGAGATGACGAATGAGCCAATGATAATTCAGGATTAGCAATCTTCCTGCGTTGCGTCAACGTAGCTCTTTTCTTCTCTCAGGTGCATGCCTTCTCATTATCTTGAAACATGCAGTACAGCAGCACACAGAAAGGGACAATTAATGAGTCGTAAGTGAACCTCTCATCTTATTGTCTGCGGTATGCCTCCTTTGAGTGGCCTTTTGTATCTTGAAGCAAACATCACGTTAGAGTAAAGCAAGTGTTGATGAGGATGCAATTAGCAGCGTCTTGGATAAATATTTTCTCAGTGATAATCCAAATTTTTTTTATCACATATTAAAGTAATAGTTTACCCCAAAATGCAAATTCAATGAAGCCTCCTTAGTACCCTATAAGGCTTTTTTTTTTTAAAGGAGACATATCATGCTCATTTCCAGGTGCATACTTGTATTTTGGGTGTCTACTGGAACATGTTGTCATGCTTTATTATTAAAAAAAACACATTATTTTTTCTCATACTGTCTGTCTGAATATACCTGTATTCACCATCTGTCTGAAACGCTCCGTTTTAGCACTTTAAGGTCCTCTCCTGAAAAAGCCCAGTCTGCTCTGATTGGCTTGTAAGAAAAATATGGCGCACCTTTGCAAAGGTAGTTCTCAAGTCATGGGTGGAGATATTCTAATGAGCCTGCCTGTGACCGGCCCGCTCGCACGAAAAGGTGTATGAATGCCACTATAGTGCGCAAGGCATTTAGCGCGCAATAAGAACGCCTTTCTTGATTTCCGTGTGTCATTTGTACGCCATGTATCCTGTCTTGTAAACGCATCCGCGCATAAATGCTACGGTCAGAGGAGGTGGCGCAGAATAAAAAGTGAGAAAGGCCGCTTATGGTGGGTGGGAGGTGAAGGAAGATGGGTCCAATTAACACCAGACTTAACCAGGAGACCGGTGTGTTTTGTAAGTTACTAGTGATGTTTGTGACGTGTTTTCAATAATTGTGTTGTTGTTTCCGTATGTATTTTACTTAGTTTACATACTTATTTTAAGCCCAACCATGATGTTTTTCCCTAACCTAACTAAGTGGTTTTGTTGCCTAAACCTAATTGTGATGTTTGGACAGAAAGCGATGTACAAATGATACACGAAAAGGCTAAAATGCGTACTCATGACACGCGGAATGTCCGTGTAATATTGTAATATTTTTCCGCCTTCCTGTGAGAGCGGGTTGATGTGACATAGGAAGAGGAGCCAAATCTGAATGGCTTGTTGAATCACATCTTTTCTGATCTAGGCAGCCCACAAAAAACTGACTGGGTTGTTTTATTTCACAGTTTGTGGGTTGGTAGGAACTCCAGATACCCAAATGTATGTGCACAAGCACTGAAAAAGTGATTTTTTCATGTTATGTCCCCTTTAAACTATTATAGTGCTCTGGTGACGTACACACACTGCAGTAGAGATCAGTGTTTACAACAAGAAACATACAGGATAAGACATAGCAAAGTAAGGATATGTAAAATGTGGACTCAGTATAAAACACTTGAATTCTCTCGCACATAATGTTTAAAATGGCTCCTTTTTTTGGAGCACTTTACTAGAAAAAGATAGATGTGGATGCTTGTCATTCAGGGTGAAGGGTTGATGAGTAGACGCACAAAATAACTAAAATGTCTGGCACCACTTCATTTTACAGGTTCGCAAATTTCATGGTAATTAGGTGATAATTAGCAAGTAACCTATTTGAAATTTCTTTGGAATTACTGCCAAATTACCCCAAAATTTACCTCAAAATGTATCGAAAATGACTTTATTATAAACATGATTTATAAATTATATGCTAAAATAGCATATATTGGTTAAAATAGGGCCCTTAGGCCTGAGAAGCAGCTGTGCGCTGCTCTTCATCGGAGGTGGAAAACCAAAATTATTAGAAGACACTTCTGATCAGGCACAAATCTCACCATTGTGTGACTTATTCTCTACACAAATGTAACCTGGTAGCTAATGTAATGATTCAGGGAGGTTTTTTTTAAGTTATCTGCTAATAAATTTAATGTTTTATTATATTATTAAATGTATTAAATTATCTATTGGGAAATAGCGGAATATAATTATTAAATAATGTTTATAATAAAGTAATTTTCGATAAACTTTGAGGTAAATATTGGGGTAATTTGGCAGTAATTCCAAAGAAATTTCAAATAGGTTACTTGCTAATTAACACCGCAGACCTGTAAAATGAGTGTTACCAAATGTCTTTATTTAAACAAAAACAACAAAAAGAAAGAGATACAAGGACAGTATTGTTAAGCATAAATACTCACATTGTGTATTTTGTGAACAGCAGATGTTCAGAGTCCAGATGTTCATGAAAGCAGCAGTAGAGGGCAGCACACTCTGAGTGTTAGCTGGACACAAACTGTATCCCTCGCGGTCTGCATCTCATAAAGCCTGGGGAATTCTACAACAGGGTCAAAACGTGTGGGCTACGTAGAAGATATTTATCTTTAATCTGTTTTCACACACACACACACGCACACACACGCACACACACGCACACACACACACACACACTGTCCTTTCCGGGCAGCACGCAGATATGAAGGTGGGCGGTGATGAATGGCTCATATCAGTTGAGTGGAGAGGCAGGAGAGAGTTAAATGAACTGTCCTTGTTCTGGGGTCTATGTATGCGCATACATTGTTATATTTTTACCGTGGCCAGCGGAAAAAATCTGGGTTAGTCTTTGGTTTCCTTTTCTCTTTCGTCCTCTCTCTGCTGAGATTCCCATCTCTCCTCAAAGGCAAAAGCACAGTGAACATCAGCTACACACAACAAACACAGACAGGCAGACAAACTACTGTATGTTTTAGATTTATCAGTGTCTGGTTCACCTTCAGCTTCCAGACTTGGAGAACAAAACTGGTCACAGGACAGTCCTTCAAGAAGTGAGCGGCTTTGGTATATTCAAAATATGAATTATCTCCGGGCTACGAGAAAAGTGAGCTGAAGCTGACCTGGTCACCCTTGCCTCTCTTTGCCAGACTTTGGCCGAAGCATATTTGGGCAGCTGTTGCCTAGCATGAGATGGCGATTGGGTTGGCATCAAGTATACCGCTTTCCCTCGCCAGCCAACGCAAACATCTGCTTTGCCTCCCCACCACTATTTCGCCCCAACATCAAACAACAAAGCTCGCCTGCGCCGCTGCCCCCACGGCCATCCGAAGAATTAATGACCCACCGAGCACATTAGCGGTGCCCTATTGCCCCGGCCTGGCTGGAGCGGGGAATAGGGAACGCTGTGGCAGGCGAACAAGGAGAGGGAAGGGTTAGTGAGTCTGGATGATGAAGTACTTCACAGGTCAGGAATTAAGATGGATAGATGTTCAGTTGATATTGGGGATGTTTACCGCATTGATGCAAGTCTTTTTTTCATCCTTTTGCAGCCATGTTGACAGATTAAACAAGTACTGGATTAGTGGATTTCATACAGTGATTTGTGATTGTGATTGTGTTTTCTGTGAAAGTACAGTATTACTTTCTATGTTTGGCTCTAGTGGCAGAGCAGGCCAGTTGACTTACGTTGAGGACAGAGGTTGTTAAAGGAGCAGTGTGTAGCATTTAGGGGGATCTATTGGCAGAAATGGAATATATTATTAATAAACAAGTTTTCTTTAGTGTATAATCACCATAAAATAAGAGTTGTGTTTTTGTTACCTTAGAATGAGCCGTTTTTATCTACATTTGGAGCGGGTCCGCTCTCCACGGAGCCAGCCGCCATGTTTGTACAGTAACTTTTCGACGTACTTGCCAACCTTGAGACCTCAGAAATAGGGAGGATTTCAAAACCAAAGTGGTGGTCTGGGGGGAGAAAAACTTGAGTTTCAGAGACTGTTTCCTGCACTATGACTTTTAAAGAATGGAAATTGCAAAATAATACTGCAACAGCATATTTTTTGGTTAAACAGGCCTACTTTTAATTTCACTTTTGATTCTCAGGAAAGAAAACTGAATAAGTCGCCCCTCTGGCGTGAACCTGTTTGAATCTCTGGTATAAACTAGGCTAATATTCATCAGTTTTCATATATTCATTCATTTTTTTGCCCTTGCTTGAGTATTTCTTTCTCTTAGTTCTCTCCATTTCTCTCTCCGTCTCTCACTCACTAAAGGTCCTTTCAGCCACAATGTGACAATGGCACCACTGCGCTCTGAAACCTGTTATTTCCAATGGCTTGCGCCACGCCCCGCCACGACGGCTTTGCTGTGATGCTGTGATGTGCAGCGAGTGCAGCTCAAACCGCACCGCGGTGTCGCGAGCAGCTCTCCTCCCCCGGGAAAAGACAGCCTAATTTTCACCTCAGCCACCGTAGTTCTCCTACACACTAGGCACACGGGAGAAATTGCAATCTGCAACCTCACCACTAGATGTCTTTAAATCCTACACACTGCTCCTTTAACCTAGTGGCAGAGCAAGCCAGTTGACTCAAATTGAAGACAGAGGTTGTTAAAATACAAAATGTATGGCAATGAAGGCACAGTACTCAGACTGAAATGACCTGCTCTTGAGTAAAAACAAAAACAGAAGAGGATCTTCTTCCTTATCTTCTACGAACCGGCATACGCTGCTCCTCTGAGTGCTCACTCGTTCCCCAACTGTTGCTGTTAGGGTGCAGAGAGGAGGACTGGGTTATCTCACTGACTGTAGCCTAAACATGCAGCTGAGAAACAGTCTGCGTTTCCTAAGAAAAAGAAAGCAAACACTCTCTATAGAGCTGTCTGCAGTTTTAAATGCTTTGAGTGGACTGAACAGAAAAGTAAGATAACCGACTGGCTCGGCAGGCTTGGGGTCAGTGTCTCCGGTTCCACTTTATGGCCTCCCTATTCAATTTCACACAATGCGCTCCAGAGACAATGTACAGTAGACTGTTTTCATTGCACAGCGAAGTTACAGTCAAGGCCCCGATCAATCATAATAAATGTTCACCCCAGCACGCAGAAATAAAGGCCGTGAGCAGCTTCTCGTCCCACATGCAGCCCACAACCGTTCCTCCTTTTATGGCTGCCTGTGAGAATATTCACACACCCTGTCTTGTATTTGTAAAACGTGATGTTTACGTGGTTCAGTTTTGCCCTGCTCAGCTGTCAACACTCACAGGCTTTCAACCCGGAGAGTGCCGGAGAGAAGACGTGCAATAGTTTAGAGAGAGTCGCGCTAAGTGGGACTGTTTAGGGTTGGCTGGGTAGAGCATGCACTCAGCGCACCGCCATATAGACCGCTGTTTTCTAAATGGCCCCTATTAACTGAATGGGAATAGGCTGCACTCAGGCCCGTGTTGTTAGCTCAGAGAGGACAGGCTACATGGCTCACGCAGCCTGGTGTCGTCTCCACACGGCTGACCTGCCACACAGGCATGTTTCATCGCCAGAGGACTGATATGGCGCCGCTCACAGCCACCGAGGTGCAATTTGTTGCATTTTGGACTATAACTGTCAGGAAGAGATATACCCTCACTTAAATAGCCGCCCATAATCTGCCCCTCTCCCTGTATTATCCTAATTGAACCCACGGGCGGCCAACGCCATCAATAGCTGAGCTCATCTGCAAATTAATAAAACATGGGCCCTCACCAAATCTATGCTCGGGATGAAGCTACTTAGACACACTAAAGGACTGAGTGTTTGTGATTTTCAAAAGAAATGGAGGCACAATAAAATCATTTTCAGCAGTGATGAGTTCTTATGGCTCCCGCGGTCCCAACAAGCTCCTTCCTCCTTCCTTTTCGTAATGGAGACGCTTATTAAAAACCATCAAACGCCATTTACCCAAACATGTTCTTGCAATCTACGCTGTACCGCGGTGATGTTTGGCCACAGGGCGTTGAGGTGCAACAGGTGATCGCTGAGCAGGATGTTTTCTCCTCACTGCTGACTATTGTGAAGCCGCGTACTCCTCAGTCAGGACTTAGACATGCTGGCACCATCAACAAGTGCCACATCAGCACAAGTACAGGGGGGCTTTTGACTTCGTGTTTATTTTGACTGTCTGGACTGACGCCCAGCGTGATGTGGGAGACGATGAGAGACGTGGTCATCATAATAAGCCTAGATCTTAATAACAACAAATCCTGGAGGACACTAAAAAAGCAGCCAGAGGTTATTAAAGACATCTATCATGTCTGTTGGGCTAGTAGTCACTCAGTCACCATCCCTTCCTCCTCCTCCTCCTCCTCTCGCCATTGACGATCGCTCCTCTGTTGAACATGAAACCAAGGCCATAGCGACCAAACTTTCTCCCTCTCTTTTCCTCTCCCACACGGCCTTCTCTCGTTTTGTTTTCACACATACAAAAAAAACCCAAGGCAGACTTTCAAAGACTGCAACCTCCTACTGTTCCTCCAAAAGGAAGGCCAAGCCCAGAGTGGCATCACACTCCGAGGGAAGGCGGGACTCCTCCAATATCAACACAACGTACCTGGCCTTGAGTGCAAAGCTTTTGGTCTGCTCATGGGGCTTATTTTACAACGCAGTCAGTGTGCACTGATGAAAAAAAAAAAAGAGAAACACTCGGGACATAAAGAAAGGAATGCTGTAAAAGCTGGAAGGCCATGACAACTTGATGAGCCATCAAGATCGACTGTGAACAACCAAGAACATGGAGAGAAAAGGCTGACATCACAGAGCTCGGGTATACGGAGTCATGGATAATATGGACAAAATAGAAAAACAAACTGACTCTCCAAAGAAAACAGTGAGTAATCCTTGGACGGAGTATTGTTTGGGCATGCACATGATTGTTGAAACACCTCGATGCCACAGCGAATGATGGTACTTGTCTATGCTGGACCAGTTACAAAGTGTGGGGTGTAAAAACACGAGTAGTCATCAAACCAGAAGTTCCCATGAACAATATACACAAAGACGAGCCTTTCCATCCACAGAGCCTTTATGGTTGAGCTTTAAAAGCGCGCACAAAAAAAGAAAATTGAAAACATTTTGAGAGCGATTCTCATTTCTATGAAAGACACAGGCTGTTTAAGGTGTCATATATGCCACAAAAAGGCTGTTGGATTTGTAAGTGATAAGTGGAGTTGGAATAAGTGCATTTACACAAATGCTGTGGTTATATTTAATTTTACTGGCACTGTGAGTATGTTTGTATTTTGTGAGACTTTATTCCACTATCTCTACTATCTATTAGCAGAAATGGAATATGATATTCATAACTATGTTTTCATTAGTGTATAATCACCTGAAACTAAGAGTCATTGTGTTTTCGTTAGCTTAGAAGGAGCCCTTCATATCTACATAGGATCCTCAAGGAGTCCACCATGTTGCTCCGCCATGTTTCTACAGTAGCCCAGAACGGACAAACCAAACGCTGGGTCTAGAGAGAGCCTTTCGCGTTTTTACGTTACCTGAAGGCCACCGTAGTTCTCCGACACGCTTGTGAAACTGCGGTAACGTGAGCCACCGAGTGTAAAACCGTGGTACCGCCAGCCGCTGTCTTGACTTCAGTTGCTCCTAAAGTAGTGTTATTAAGGTAAGGATGGCCTCTGAGCGAGGTGAACAGCGTTACCACTGTTTTGCACTTGGCGGCTCACGTTACCGCAGTCTTCAAAAGGGAGGAGTGAGCGGAGGGGTACTCAGTTGGTTGCAATATGCAACCACACCACTAGATGCCGCCAAAGCCTATACGCTGTTCGTTTAAAGGGGCAGTCCACTGATTTTACACATAAAGTTTGGTTTAGTCGTCATGAGAAGTACAACTCAGACTGTAAAAACAGTTGTATAATGTCTTAAGTGGCTGTGGAGAATGACCCTGATGATATCATCCTGGTTAAATTTTGACAATTTAAAAAGAAAAAAGAAAAATGTGTCTCTTCTGAGTCCCCCAACATTATGGAAGTGCAATAGAAAAAAGCTGGAATACCACTTTAAAGGTGCTCTATACGATATTCAGAGCATCAATATAGCAGCAAATAACTATTTGCTATGTAAAGATATAGAGGAGTAATGTCTACCTGAGCAGAGAATGAAGTCACTCTCCCTCTGTGTGTGTTGTAATCTGAGTTTCTTCCGGTTACGTGCGTGCTTTTAGTGCATGTTAGTGCATGTTAGTGCATGTGAGCGTGCCCCACTGGCTAGCTCACAGCTGCCACTCTGCAATGCTCTCATACGGCGGTTACAGCTGATAACGCCGTTCTGACCGATGGCGCCATCGCCTGACTCTGTCCAACGGTGACAAAATCTGCCTCCCAGAACCTCTAAATCTCTGACTTTATATCTTGTTTGTTTAATACCTATAAAAACTATGCCATTTTACGGTGAGGTTATGTGCCAGACTATTTCTTGGCTGGGACCGCTAACTCTCTGGAGCTGTTTGCCTGGCAACTGCTCAGAGCCAAGAAACAGTTAATTCAACAATTCGTAAAACAGCAGGTTGAATTGACATCTTTATGTTTCATTTTTTTGTTACAGATTAAACAAAAATATTATTTAGAGAGCTTTAGAGATGCTGGTAGGCAGAGCCAGGCTAGCTGTTCCCCCCCTGTGCTATCTTAACACTCCATAGTTACTTTGCCTGAAAGGAAATTATCCGAAAGTGTCCGAGGCTGTATGAAGCAGTTTGACCACCTACATTAAAATACTCCCTACAGCTTTGTGCATTAATATTTTACCACTCTGAAAGGGACTATTTGTCAAAAAGAGTGCTGTTTCCTTTGATACCTGAGCAGTAGATTTTACTGCTGATACTTAACTTCTTTAGTCATCTGCATTGTCACTGCAAATGTCATTTTTAGGGTCGAATTGGAGTCTGGAAACAATGCCAAAAAAGAAACCTAACACACATTTATTTCACCAACTAAGTGTAGCCTTCCTAACAGTATCATGTATTGGGCTGTCTGCTTCTATTTAATGATTTACTCCCTCCAAACTTCAGTGGAAACATAATATTTTACATCCCTTTGAATGTCTTGTGTAGTGCAGCAGAGCGTAATGTCGACTTTCATTACCAGAACGGGACTTTTTGAAAGAGTAAACCTTGGAGTTTACCCAAACAGCCTTGTTGAAATTTTCTGTGTTGATTAACTTAAAAAAAAAAAAAGAAGTCACTCACTGTCATTGTCACTACCCATAAAAAGTGGAGCCCAAAGGACATTAAGTGGAGGATTTATGGCCGCCATATATTTGAGTGGAGGGCTGCTAAACCTTGTGAAGTCTCTCTTGGCGCTGTAAGGTTTTGCTTTCTCTGTCTCGCTCTGTTGGTTTTTTCCCTGTTGCTTCAGAGTGCCTACAATTTCCCTCTCTTTATTTTCATTGGCATTTAAAGAGCTCGGCGCTCTGTTGAATGTACTCATTCAATGGTGAGCTTTTCAACACACACACACAAACACATTAGGACACACACGCATGCACACACACAAAGAAAGCAGCCGCGAAACATGCAGAGAGAGTAGACCCTGACTCTGCTGCTCAATGCCACAGGATGCTGGAACCCAGCAAGTTTCAAACGTACACCAGGTCTGAAAGCATTTCTCTCCGTCTCTGCTCGTCATTGTCGGGGGGCATTAATTGATTGGCTTGGTTTCTATTCCCTTTTGTGAAGTGGCTTTAGTCCTGGCTTTATGAAGGTTGCTGAAATCCATTCAGACCATTCTCTTTGCCTGGTGGAGCACAGCACAGCGGTGGAGCAGCCGCTGTCTCCACCTTTATTGGTGGAAATCGCCCTTGCACATTTTAATCTGCCGTCTCCTGGGGTCTCATAACACTTTTATAGCTTTATATGTCTCATCAGGTTTTATATTCTAGGATCATACAAAAAAAATGACTTTCCTTTTTTTATTCATTTGGTCTCCTTTTTGGCTTTTCAATCACCCTAATGACAGTAATAACTACAGTAACGTTAACTGTGTAAGCTATTTTGTTGCCTTCTTGATGCAGATTTCGGAGCCTCTGTGTTATTATTTTATTACCTTCGTTTAGCTTAGCAGTCAAGAAGAAAAGTGACTTTTCAGCACTTGAAACCTGTGGGAAACTCTGGGGTCTGAAAAGTGAAGCCAATGTGGAAGTGCCTTAAACTTGCATTCTTTCTAATAGCCAGCAGGGGGCGACTCCTCTGGTTGCAAAAAGAAGTCTGATTGTATAGAAGTCTATGAGAAAATGAGCCTACTTCTCACTTGATTTATTACCTCAGTAAACATTGTAAACATGAGTTTATGGTCTAAATCGCTAGTTTCAAGTCTTCTTCAATACAGCATGATGTGCATTTAGTTAATTATGGTCCCATTAAAATCACATAGACCATAAAGCAGGGGATGCTTTAGGGCGTGGCTACCTTGTGATTGACAGGTCACTACCACGGCGTTGTCCGTTCTGGGAGTTGTCCCTGTTTTTGTCTTACAACTTTAACCCTTTCACAGTGTGTTTTCAGTTCATGAAAGTTAATTATAACCTTTTTGGTTGCCTGAAAAATGTCTTATTCAGCATTCGGTTGTACTTAGCTCCACTTTCGTAGCTCCACCCTTTCATGTCACTTCTGGTTGCAAAAACCCAAGATGGCGACGGCCAAAATGTCAAAATCGAAGTAGTCCACAAACCAACGAGTGACGCATATGTCCACTTCTTATATACAGTCTATGTCATGCACGTTGATCTGACGAAACAGTGACGGTATGATGTTAGATTCCTAACTAGCTAACGTTAGCTAGCTAGCAAACCGTAGCTTTAGCTTATCAGTCAGGAAGTAAAATGTCCACCTCGACGTGGCTTTTCAGCCCTTGAAACTCCTTCAGCTGACTCCAACGAGAAAACGCTGAAGCAACGTTCACCCTGGTCTTGCGCCTCCTTTTGTCGCTGAGCACTTGGGATTGGCACCGAAGTGAAGCCGGGCACTTATCGCCAACCTCAACCATTTATCCGTTGATTTTTTTTACCGCTGACGACACAGTACCACGTGATACCAACGTCGTTATACTATTGGCTTACAAGCCTTGTTAGAAGTAGGAACCAAACATCAGATTCCACAGAGATAAACAATACATTAATTTTGGACCCGCCAACATTTTAAAACTATTAATTCACAATCATAATGTTTTTTCAGGAAAAGCCATTCTTTTATTCAGCACTTTTCTAAAAGCTCTGTGGGGGGTTTATTATTCTTATTTTTTAATTTAAGAAATGTTTCATTGATGTAACCTTTAAAGTTCTTAGGTATTTCCAGCCAAATGAATTAACATATGAGCCTTGAATGCTACCGTGTGTGTGTGTGTGTGTGTGTGTGTGTGTGTGTGTGTGTGTGTGTGTCAGTATGGAATAGAGTCAGTCTTCAGGATATAATTGACCACACATGAGATCAAAGTGTGTTTGTGCAACAGCATTTTATGATCGTCTTTTTTTTAATGCAGAAGTGTGACAAGATGCTTTAAGTCTGTGTACACACTCCAAACTATGTTCCAGTAATTAAACGTTGAGCTGTTTTTCCTCCCATAAAACCGCCAACATTCACCTCGAGGCTATCGAGGATCTACAATAATCCTGACGGGGGGGTAATTGGAGAGGTAGGTGTAAGAATCAAATCATCAAAAATAGTGACATTACTCAATTTGACTAGTGTAAGCTGCAGCTTTCAAAAAACACACATACACACACACACACAATAACATGCAGATGGTCTTATATCCACATCTGGCGACAGCTGGAGATCTGAGCACATCTGTTCCGTATAGGTGGAAACAGAGAGGGTTGCTGCTGCTTTAATACTGACCTTCTCTTGAATATGTTCACTTTTTCGATATACTGTTGTACCACAGCGGCCAAAATCCAACAGCAGCGGGGTTCTCTTAATATGTTCCCCCTATTCAGACAGAATGGTATCAAGCTCGCTCGAGTGGAACAAATGCCTGCCCAAATCACATCGTTTACACTCTCATACACACCGTTTCCCCTCCTCCTTTGTGTTCTCGCTTCTGCGACTTCACTGACTTTCCTCCTTTTGTTCTTCTACTTCTTAATTCGCTCTCTACTTTCCCTCCTTCTTATGTCCACATATTATCAAGGCAGCTGGTGAATCGTCTTGAACTGCTTTGTTCTGCGGACCACAGACCGATATAAGCTCTGTCTGTGTGGGAGACACACGCCAAGTCATCATTTCCACAGCTGCAAGGGTCTGTGGTCATTTTGTTGACCCTGTTCTGACCTTCCGAAACCATCTCAGTATAACACAGGGCCGGCTTAAGGCATAGGCCATATAGGCGGTCGCCTCAAGCACCACCTTCTGGGGGGGCACTGGTCGCCCTCTAAAAAAAAAAATATTAATAAAAAATACAGTTATTTATGATAATCAATCCATTATGAAACCGCTTATCCTATTCAGGGTCGCTGGAGCCGATCCCAGCTGACATTGGGCGAAGGCGGGGTACACCCTGGACAGGTCGCCAGACTATCACAGGCTGACACATAGAGACAGACAACCAGACAGACAAATTTTAAGTTTTGTCGTAAAACCACGTCTGACGTCTGATGTGTGTTGCGGTTTACGGGGCGCCTATGGGGCACCAAAAGGACTAGAGCATACTTGCCAACCCTCCAGATTTTCCCGGGAGACTCCCGTCTTTCATTCCGGTTTCCTCCCAGTGTCGCAATTCTCCGGTATTTCTCCTGTTTTATGACACATTTTCACACCTTTTTTTCCTTTTTGTTATCTCAACTTGTTTCTGGCGCTGTACAGCATGTATAAGCCCTACTGTTTCCACCCGGACAACAATACAGCTACACCAAATCTCGTTTCCCGACAGAGAAGAGCTGCTCGCAAGCTGCTAGAAATAACGGGTTTCAGAGCGCAGTGGTGCTGTTGTCACGTTGTGTCTGAAAGGACCTTCGGTGAGTGAGAGACGGAGAGAGAAATGGAGAGTACTAAGAGAAATAAATACTCGAAAAATGAATAAAAACTGATGAATTTTAGTTTATACCAGAGATTCACACAAGTTCTCGCCAGAGGGGCGAAATATTCCGTTTTCTTTCCTGAGAATTAAAAGTAAAAGTAAAAGTAGACAAATGCTGTTGCAATGTACTTATTATTTTGCTTTTTTTATTTTTTAAAAGTCACCAGAATGCAGGAAGCAAAGTCTCTGAAACTCTATTTTTCTGGGGGAGGAGCCCCTGACCCCTCACTTTGGTTTACAAATCCTTCTTCTCCTTGGACTAGAGCGGCCCTGGTTTAACAGATATATTTCTGTAATCTTAATTATGCCCGTTCAGGTGGCAAAATAGATTGAAAAGATGCACCGAATTTGAATTTGAAATTTGAAATACAGCCCGAGACACGTGGCCTGTCTCTTAGTCATTTAATTTCACTCTCCCATTCTTCTTTCTGGAGATCCATGAGACCTATTTCCTTTCTCCTCCATCACCTTCTACTTCTCTACATCTTACTTTTTACTTGCCCCATTTTGCAATCAATCTGCTGTTCATCTTATCTAATGAGCTCATTAGGGTGTCTTAAGCAATGGTGATTGATAATAATGGCTTAGAAATGTCCCATTGATTCACTTCTATATCGGGCCTGTAAAGTAAAGCCTCTCTGGGTCTACTCATGGGTCAACTGAACCCTCTCTCCTGTCTATCGGCCATATCTAGTTCTTTTGTTATCAACTCCCCTGCTCCAATTCATGATGAGTGAGACTGGTTTAGTACATCTGCTTGGCCCGGTAATAAACATTTCTGTAACAAAAGTGCGAAAATGCATTACCGATTAGAGGATACATCAATGACTCCTTTGCGGCGTTTTTCCCTTCAACAGGCTTAAATAAATCCTGCCATATTTCACATGTTTACAGAGACCGGTGAGTGAAACCGACTGTTAAAAGTAGACATCGTATTATTCCAGCCAATCAAAACAAAGGAGACGTGTTACAGTTGGTCAGTTTGCTGGAAGTCTTTAATTTTTTACAGCGGGGCTTCTTAACAGCCATGACTGATGGAGCCATTTGCCTTTAAAGCTGTAAGAGCTACTGTTTGTGATGCAGGCGAAGTTTGCGAGGCCACTGGCAATATGTCTGAGGATATACTACAGCTTTTATGTATGCTGTTTGTGCGAAGGAGGGAGAGAGATGGAAAAAAGAAAGAGAGAAAGGGGTGGGGGGATGCTAATGATAATTTGGGAGGGGGTGTGTGTGACAGAATTTGCACCCACACGAGCGCACAGTCAGCATGCAAGCTCAAATCACTTCAATAGTTTCACATCAACCAATTTAATGGCACAATCCCGGGCCAGTGAAGTTTTTATTCCAAATCCTGTCCATAATCTAATAGCCTTTGAAAGTCTGCCACTTCCCCCTGGCTGACAGGTTGTGCATTTGGATCTAATTGAATCCATTTACATCCTGCACAAATGGAAAGCACATGGAGGCCTACCCACCTGGTTCTGATCAGCTACTGAGTTGGGAGAACCACGCTCTTCGGAGTGCGCCTGATGCCAGCAGGGGATACGCTGCAGAGCGAAGTAAGAGGGAGAGAGAACACCTTTTGATATTACTCTTGGCTCTAATTTAATTCAGTCTGAGTTGAGTTACCTCTTCACATTTCCGTTTATTCCTATCTGTCTGGCAGACGGTGGTCTTTTTCCAGTTGTATGGTAATATTTTACCACAAGGGGGAGTACAGCAATATACCCACTCATATCACTGTCTGCTAATGTGGACCTGCCAGCATCCATCTACTGTACAACAGAGAGGAGTTGAGCTTTAAAATTTAGAGTTCACGTGGGACATCTGGGCCAGATCTTTTCTGATTTAATGTTAGATAGAATATTAATGCACACCACATGTAAGTCGCACAAAAACTTCACAGGGGGGGTGTGCAAAATACTGTAACAACTAATAAAATAACCAAGCAAATTAATTCCTTAATTAACATTTCACATGCCGCTACAAAGGTGTGAAATATTGGTTTGAAGGCTAATTAGCAGCATTTGTCAGTGAATGAGATTTGACAATAGTTTTCAAAGCAACGTGAGGCGACTGACAACTAACAACTAAATGATCTGAACCCAAACTGTGTCTGTAAAAATATATTAAAAATAGGCTATTTAATGTTCAAACCATTGTATGACAAACACTTTTCCTGACAAACTGCATCAACGAAAATGAACAGTGGACAGTGATGACAATGTTGCTAATGATTAGCATACAAACTAATATTATATACCAGCAATGTTTATTTAGTTAGTTGAACATTACGGTCTCTTTTCAGAAAAGGAATAGTTTGATATTTTGGGAGGTGCTTTTTTGCTTTCTTGCCAAGAGTTAGATGAGGCAACTGTCTATAGTGGGCAACCTCCGGTTCTACCTTAAACTTGCATTCTTTCTAACAGCCAGCAGGGGGCGACTCCTCTGGTTGCAAAAAGAAGTCTGATTTTATAGAAGTGTATGAGAAAATGACCCTACTTCTCACTTGATTTATTACCTCAGTAAACATTGTATACACGAGTTTATGGTCTCAGTCTCTAGTTTCAAGTCTTCTTCAATACAGCATGATGTTAATTTAGTAAATTATGGTCCCATTTAGAGTCAAATAGACCATAACGCATGGTATGCTTTAGGTCGTGGCTACCTTGTGATTGACAGGTCGCTGCCACGGCGTTGTCCGTTCTGGGAGTTGTCCGTGTTTTCGTCTTACAACTTTAACCCTTTCACAGTGTGAATGAAAGTTAATTGTAACAATTTGGTCGCCTTAAAATGTCTTATTCAGTGTTCTGTTGTACTTCGCTCCACCCTCTTGTGTCACTTCTGGTTGCAAAAAAACAAGATGGCGACGGTCAAAATGCTGACCTCGAGGCACCAAAACAGCAGTCCACAAACCAACGGGTGACGTCACGGTGACTACGTCCACTTCCTATATATGGTCTATGATTGTCTGTTGACCATTGTCATGTCTGTAAAGTAAATATGACGCTAAAGCCAGCAGCCGGCTAACTAGCTTAGGACAAAGACTGGAAACTCTAAAACCACAACTTGTCATTTTTATGCTTCTGTATTTGTGAGGATTAAACAAACAAGATATAATGTTTTAGCAATGAGCTTTAGAGGTGCTGGTTAGTAGATTTTGTGACCTTTGGACAGAGCTAGGCTAGCTGTTTACCCCTGTTTCCAGTCTTTGGGCTAAGCTAAGCTAACCAGCTGCTGGCATGAGCTTCATATTTACTGTACGAGATAGGTCTCAATCTTCTCATGTAACTCCCAGCAAGTAAATGAATAAGGGCATTTCCCAGCACTATTCCTATTTTTAGTTTTTTACATTATTTTAATACAGTATGTTCTCTTTGTGGTACAGTTGTAGTCTCATGAATTCTTGCAGGTGGTGTGTCCACATCATGAGTAAAGTGTTCCTGTGTGCTGGTGGGTAATGGCATGTAATGTGGAAAGCTGTGTTTTTGAGGATTTATTTGAATATACACCAGAATACACAGTCCAGACTTTGTACGTGGCCTACATTCATGCGTCTCTGCAAATATGGTTAATGGGGGCAGTGGGTAACATCATGACCTTCATCAGGTCCCCCCTCGTGGTCCATCCCGGCCCCACCTCACAACACATCTGGTTTGACCATCTCCAACCCAAACCCCTGCCAGCCACCCCCGCCTGCACCTCATCAATCCTCCGTGTCATCATTGCCACACTCCTGGCTATCGCCAAAGTAAGCCATGACACGAAGACGTGAAAATGATGAATGGACTTTTCCGCACAGGAAGCGGCGATGGTTGAAGAGACACCCCACCCTCACTCCGATCCATTTTTCACTTTCTTTCCTCTGCCACGTCTCTCTGTTGTCTGTCCTTCTCGAGTCAATAGGAGCCAAGCGATCATGTTCCACAAATATAGCCCTCCAAAATATGTGGTTGCCTTTTTTTTTATGTTCTCGAGAAAGTTGAGTCCTTACAATGGCTTCGAATGACCAACCTTTTCCTGAAATAAGTCCCGCTGAGGAACTTGAGAAACTGAAGAAATTAAAAAAACAACACATTCTCATCCCACCTCGTCACTTACTACCGCTTTGTCACGCCCCTTAGCGTCACTTTAGATTTAGGCAACAAAACCACTAGCCTATCGTTAGGTTTAGGATGGAACTACATGGTTGGGCTTAAAACTACATTTGTAAAGTGAAAATAAAACTGTACGTTGTGAACACGGGACACGAACAAACAGCTGATTGTAACGCGAAAGTGAAACTTAATGCACCCGACATGAACGTAGTGGAGGGGTATTCAGTTGGTTGCAATCTGCAACCTCACCACTAGATGCCACTAAATCCTATACTCTGTTCCTTTAAATACACCTAATTCACATGGTAATTTTTGTATTTCATCCATCTGCGTCCCACCTTTTTCCAGTTTTGACCATAGATGTATAAGAGTAGATACCGCTTTGGCCACTTCATCCCGTTGCTGGGATACGTCAGCGTCGCCGCCATATTGGGGAGGTCAGGGCTGGCCTGTAAACACATACAAGTGAACGGGGGAGCTGCCGTTTTTCTGGATAAAAAGCACTATAACGTTTACATTTCTCAACCGATTTCAATGAGTTGTTTTTGTATTCAAGCGTATATATATATATATATATATATATATATATAATATATATATATATATATATATATATATATATATATATATATATATATATACATACAGTATTTATGCTATGGTTTTGACAATTTAAACGCAGTTTTCCTCTCTGTTTACACAATTCGATCTGCGACTACTTTAGTCCTCACAACCACAAGAGTTACAGTGAACCCTGGGACGTCTGTGTACTGTCCATTGTTGTGTCTGCCCACCCATAACACGTCCATTCACTGCTGGACAATACTGTCCATTAACTATTATACGAGTTGCTGTAGTTTTTCTGGTTGTTGATCTGAACAGAAGTCCCACTGTGTTCCTCGGGAGACATAATCAATCTTGATCTCCATAACTATCGGTTACAGCTTCTGTCCAACACACATGTGCATAGTCCCAGAAGAGTTTCTCATAATGGCTCATGACTGAGATATTCATCTGAAACTTTGGTCAGACATGGTCATTACCTTTATAGATTGTAGTAATTTTCTCCGTCATATGTCATATGATTTTAATGTTTCAGGGTGTGTCAGGGTGTATGTTAAGGCACATGTTTTCGAACAGAGCCAGCTTTTAAAATCCCTCCATAGTCATTGCTTGCATTTTGGCCTCATGAACTCCAGCTTCCAATATCAGACCAAAGAAACACTCCCTTGTTTCTGTGCTCCCTCGGGGCAAAGTGGTAGTAGATATTTAAGGGATTTAAGCCTCCTTTGTTTAGTAGACTGAAGCCACAACTTTCCTATAGCCCCCTAAAGCACAGTATATCACAGAGCTTCGTACAATATCTTCATCATCTATGTTTTGTTTCCATCAAAAAGTGATGAATAAAACATACACTGAAGTTGAAGTTTTCTTGAGACCATTTGTTTTCCGAGCCCTTCAAAAAAATAATTCTCCGTGGAGTTGCACAGTTTGTCTGACATCAATTATTTCAAATAAGACAAACTGCTCTCGTTAAACCCGCCACACACAGCAGGACAGATGCATATTCACTAAAAAGACCCAAAACTGCAGGTTAAACACTCCCCAACGTAGAAGTATTTCAGTCATCTTGAAGAGACATATAGAAACGTATTCCTCCATATTCAGAGATTCTCTTTCATGTAATTTGATTAGTGGACCAGCTCTCTCTCTCATTTACTATTACTGAGAAGAAAAAACAATTAAGCTATACATGTTCGCTATCAAGGAGACAAGGCACCCATGCACAGGCACACCAATGGATAAAACACACTCACACACACACACACACACACACACAAGTCTCATTTAATCCTTTATGATGCGCCTGGAATTTGTAATGATTTTAATTAGGAAAGGTGCAATAGGAGTCTACTCCGTGGCAATGCTGACACTCCAGGGTGCCCGGAGCCAATTAAAAATATGTGCTGATCAAACAGCCTGCCCTCGCCATGCTCGACTATCCCCGGAGCCTCTGCTCGCTGCAGAGGGACGGCCAAGCTCAGGGCCTCCTGCTCCCACCGAACAGGGCTGCAGAGGATCCGGCGGAGCTCCACTCTCCGCCCTGAGATCTGGTTCAAGGCTCAGCTTCTCCCATTAGCTGCATGCTATACGGCGGGGCAACCAGCAGCCCCATAAGAGGAATCCTTCACTTCACAATCAAACGTCTGTGAGAAAATGTCACACACCCATTTTGATCTCCACAGAGATCCTTTTTTTCCCCCCACAAGGGAACCAGCCCAATTTTCCACTCACACTCTGAGTGAGGACGCCACATTAAATTAGAATTATATGACGATTTAGAGTGACAATTAAGCCTGGTATTAATTACACTCAATTCCTTTTGTTTCTAGCAATCCCTGCGATGTTGTCAGACCCAGGGGTGCCCAAAATAGATAAATTAAAATTAAAATATTTTCCAAATGTTAATATTCTTGAGGAACCCTCCATCTCTGTCGTATCCTTTCCCCCTCCTCCCTCTGTGAAGTCCCTCCTCTCTCTATCATTAGGCATCTCTGTCCCTGGTGATTAATGATACTAATGAGCATGTGCAGCCATTCACTCTGCCACTCATTACTCTATCCTCTGGCCGAGGCCATGTGTCACGTCCTCCAGAGAGCAGGAGAACATGGCTCCCTGGTCATATTCAGCCACAACAATAATATTAACTTCTATCTTTTGCAATATCTGTGTCAAAGGGGCAAGTGGCGCGCTGGCACACATGTACTGTAAGTGCAAAGCAGACATATGCGGAAACACTCTTATACTTTCATTTTGAACAATTAATAAAATTATATTTCTGGAAAAAAAAAATCATAATGAAAAAGAAAGGATATAGAACAAGATGCATAATAAGGCTGGGCTGTCAATCGATTCAAATATTTAATTAATCGCATGATTGTACATAGTTAATCACGATTAATCTCAAATTAATCGCACATTTTTTATCCGTTCAAAATGTACCTTAAAGGGAGATTTGTCAAGTATTTAATACTCTTATCAACATGGGAGTGGACAAATATGAGGCTTTATGCAAATGTATGTATATATTTATTATTGGAAATCTATTAACAACACAAAACAATGACAAATATTGTCAAGAAACCCTCACAGGTACTGCATTTAGCACAACAAATATGCTCAAATCATAACATTGCAAACTGCAGCCCAACAGGCCCCAAACTGCATGTGATTATGATAAAGTGGGCATGTCTGTAAAGGGGAGACTCGTGGGTACCCATAGAACCCATTTTCATTCACATATCTTGAGGTCAGAGGTCAAGAGACCCCTTTTGAAAATGGCCATGACAGTTTTTCCTCACCAACATTTAGTGTAAGTTTGGAGCATTATTTAACCTCCTTCCTTAGGTTTTTTAGTTTCATATGATGCCAGTATCTTCACTTTAGCTTTAAAACTGAGCCCGCTGCAACAGCCGAAAGGTAGATTGTGTTAATGCGTTTAAGAAATTAGTGGCATTAAAACAAATTTGCGTTATTATCATGTTAACTTTGACAGCCCTAATAATAAGACAACACTTTACTGTAAATAGACTGCATTTTTAGTTAGCTCTATGTTTGTTGGCAAATCATTCTCAATGTATATCCTTTGGTTTATTTTTATTTTGTCTCTTGCTTTGTGTGGGTCTAATTGTTTGGCAAATCTGAAATAAGCATCTTAATAAATCATTAAGATTAAATAAGTCATTTTTGTGTAAATGGTGGAGCAATCAGTTGTGCATAATCAACCTGAAGGGTTTTAGAGCACATGTTGCTCATTGAACCGACTGCTGCATGTTTCTTCTTTCCTCCACTCCGGCGTTGTCGCAATCATCTGGCATTGTTAAACTTTTATCTTTGGCACACGTCGCCGGCTCGTCAGGTGGGCAGCGGGGGCGATAACTGCATATTTGAAGATCCATAAAAAGGGCCCTCATATCTTTGGGAGTCGTATCAGCCGGGGACACTGAAATACAGCTCATCACTTTTATGTCGGAACCACAGTCGGCCATTGGGATGTGAGATTAATATGACAGAGGGGCCATCTGCTATAGGGGGGGGGGGGCACAAAGGCGAGCAGGAAAACTAGTTTAGGCCTTGCAGAGGACGATTTTAATTGGACGCTCCATGTAAAAAGCATATACATGTCATATAAACTGATTCGTTGGTATGATGGCTGGGCTGGATTTATAGCAGCAAGCAAAGAGACATAGAGAGAGGTATGGAGGCTGTACACTTTAGTTATTACCTAACAATCAATGCAGCATATCAGATAACTGTGAAGTTTTACTCTGATTGTTCAAAAGTTGCTTGTTATCAGAAGCCATTTTAACAATCTCTGACTTCAGTGTATGCTTGTTATTGTTGTTGTAAGCACCAACAAAGGCTTTTAACCAAGCCACCCATTCTTAGTTAGGGCTGTAGCCTGCTGTGCTGCAAGGCCTGAGTCACTGGATCCCTATTGATCATTCATCAGTAAATGGTGGCCCCCGGGCTCTGCACCTTCTTGATTCAGTTCACAGAGAGGTGGACGGTTGCCACGGTTATACTCTGGGTTCATTTTCTGGCGTCAAACATGTCTGGCTGTCAACGTTTTTTTTCTACTCTGAGGGTTTACATCAACAATTGTTTTGTCATAATGCAAAAGTTTGGAGGCAAAGTTAGAGATTTAACATTGTTTGTTCAAGTGTAAAACAAGTTTTTGTAGCTGATTTACAGCCTCTATGTCAGGGGTCTCCAACCTTTTTTCCTCTGAGAGCTAATTTGACAAAATGAAAATGGCTTGTTGTACATCACCAATAGCAGACGTAATTTCTGTCTTACTTTTATGGGCCTTTAATAACGTGGTAATCGCCTCTATTACAATCCCACCATAGGCGAAGGTTTTGTGTTTCATTAGGATGTGCGCCACTAAACGAAGCCTCTGATGCGTTGGCCTTCTTCCTCGGTTTGGTAAACAGAGACTGTTGTCTTTCAAGCGTTGTTTTCAGCACTTTTACCTTCTCTGTTCGTAGACTGATACCAGCTGGAAAGTCCCGTGAAAATTTGCTGTGGACTTTAGTGAAGTGGCGCTCAACGTCTTTTACCAACTGACTGATTTGTCATTTGTGAAAACAAAAAAACTCTGTTTCCCATTCCTCATGAAAATAGTATATTTTTAGCCTTTTATTGTCTATTTTCTGCGGCCATTGTCTAGTCTGCTAACATCGCCTAATGTTACCGCATCACTGATGTAACCAAACGTGATTGGCAAATAATCATTTTGTGTCAGAAGGGGGGCGGGATGACTGTGAATTTGATTGGATAGAAATTTAAACAGGTTAACAAAGAGACTTTGTGTTATCAAATTTAAGCACGTACTCTTTTAACCTTTAGCGAGCCTTTCAGGAATGCATATAGCGAGCTACTGGTAGCTCGCAAACTGCTCTATGTCATCCCAGCAGCTATATGGACATTTGTTATTCTGCAATAATCATCCAGTGTCATTATCTTCATATCAAATGACTGTTGTAGCCAAAAAGACATAATTTACAGTTATGGGAATGTAAACTGTGATTCCCACACGTTCCTTATTGTGAAGTTTCATGATAATCTCGTGTCCGTCGTCTCGTCTGCATGCAGAGGATTTTAACAGACTGCAACTTGAAGCAGGCTCTGCTGCATAACACAATCTCTCTCATATCAATATATATATATATATATATATATATATATATATAAGCAGGACAAATACATAGCCTTGTACCATTCCACTGCCAACAGACCTCTTGTGGTGTGTGTTCTCTATCAAACTGGCTTAGAGAAATCAAAATTGCTTAATAAATCAGCCCTAACAAGCATTTAAGGTGCTGTGTTGTGTAAAATAAATGCAGAGGGATCTGTGAATGAAAAGAGGAGGAAGACCTGGGTCTGGGAGATACCAGGCCTGCAACCCTGAACTGATCTACATGATCGCTGCCCAGTTCAGCCATGTGATGCTTATGCAACGCCCCACCAACCTGCAGCTGGGGGAGAAATCAATCACACCACAAACCCCCTTTTCTTCTCCTCAAACAAGAGCTTTTTAGAGACAACAGCCATCTTGGTCACATGACCATGGGAGCATCATGCACCCCCCCCCCCAGCGACCCACTGTCCCTCATGCAGCACCCCTCGCTGCTGCAGATGTTGGATAACAACATGGCTGATGAGTTTAATAATGGAGGCACAATGTTGCTCTTGTGTGTTGTTAAGCCTTGGACAGCTGTGTTAGACATCCACGATCACAAGACTTGGTCAAGGGACATAATGACTTAATGTGTGAGACCGTCTGAGGCAATCAGATCAATCGGGCTTGTGAACGGAGAGTCAATAAAGCTCTTTATTAATTTATCCTATATTTATATTATATATTATATCATCAGTGCATTGGTATTTCAGGAAATGCTGATGTACACATCCTTATATAAGACAACATAGGCCTACAAATGGGTTAAATTGGTACATTTAGTATAATTCATTACTTCACATTCAAAAGTTCACTTTTAAAAACTTTTAGTCCGTTGCTGATCGCGTGGAATCGCACTAGCAGCCTCCGACTGGTGATGAACTTTGCAAATGTTGTCATTTCCATTGTGGGCCTGCAGGGCTGCAGGGGAAACAGCCTCCTGATATCTCCACTGAGGTAATGAGGGGGTTAAAATATGATGTCAGGCTCCCTTGGCTGGTGAACTTAAAGGTAAAGAAGGGCAAAGGTGTCGGAGGAGGTCACAGGACTGCAGGTTATAGTGCAAATGACTAGATCTTCCATTTCCATTACTATAGACAAATACAATGCATGCATGCTTCAAAATCACTGAGCGAAAAGGGTCATTTTTGTTTTATTTTATTCATTTTTAAGGGGTTAAAATATACTCATTTATCACAACTAGACGTTTGGTCTATACTGGATAGGGTACGTATCTCTGTTGCTAAAACTGACACGTGTTAGGCTACATCTCAGCGAGAATTATCTAAAAATACGAACATTTATATTAGTGTGGTTCTCTCCTTGAAGTGAATACAGATCCATGTAACAGCGCCAGCCTGCAGTAGGCTTCTGCCATATGCCACTACAATTCAAGCAACACACACACACACACACACACACACACACACACACACACACACACACGCCCATCTCCAACTCAATTAGGCCAATTCGACCCCATGATAAACATAAAAAATATATTTCATGTTATTTATATTTTCAAGACTACTCTTGAAATGCAAGCTGTTGCAAAAATGTAATAAGTTATGCATTAAAATAAACCTGTCCATATGTGATTCATTTCATCTTAATTAATATATTGACTGATAATCAGATCATGTGTGCACGCACGACTGCTCACACACACACACACACACACACACACACACACACACACACACACAACACACACACAAACACAGGGGTCAAAGGTTGTCAACCCACTCCAAATTATTTCGGTTTCATGATTTAACTTGACCAAACTAAACGCATAAAAGCTGATCCCAAGTCATGCATTCACTCATTTTGGATGATTCATTTTTAAATAGCAAGTTAGTGTAGCGAGGTTTTCAGCATTTAAGTAGCTAAATAATGAAGAAGATCTATTTAACATGTAAAATGTGCATACAACTTTAATCTCCAGGTAATTTAAAGCGTTTTTGTTTCAAACTTGCACTATAAAACAAATATTTCCTTCTATTTTATGCTGCTGTCAGATGTTCCAGATGATCCGCCATGCTTATAGAGTGTTTTATGTGTGGAAATAAAAGCATATACAAGCAGTTTGTCTATCCTTAATATCCAAGGGTCCTTCCTCCGTCTATAGATGTGGGTGGGAGGCTCACACTGTCAATCATCAACGCTTCATTGATCAAGGACAATCCTCCTCGTAAAATTGGTCTTTTTCTCAAGAAATCACTCACTCCGCATTAATTATCACTCTGCCCCCGTGTGTGCGTGTGTGTGTGTGTGTGTGTGTGTGTGTATGTGCTCGTGCATGTGCAGCTAACCACCTCTTTCACATTGCATGAACTCGCTCGAGAGAGGAGCCCTGAACGATGAGATGAAATACCAACACCTTCTGCTAAAATACAAGTTAGTATTCAAGCAAAGCAGTCGACCTTTTGTACCAGCTCACACAGCAGCAGGGCAGTGCACACTGGAAATAGTGTCAGCTGTGGCAAATGACGTTATGGTAACACTGGGTGGACGCAAAAATAAATAAATAAATGAATCCATTAAATTCAGCTCGACGTTAATGTGTGCAAGTGAAGATAATTTATGAAATATTTTCTATTTATTTTTATTGATGTAGATCTAAGTTATGTGTATGTAGGCTATAAATAAATAACATTGAGCCAGTTTCATTTGCCCCAAAAATAAATAAATAAATTGAAAAAATAATGGATATTTTGAATTTCTGTCAGGCCATCTAAAGAGCTTTTTAAAAAAAAAATACAATTGAAAAAAAAGAATATTTTGTATTTCTGTCTTGCCATCTAAAGAGCTTTAAAAAAAATACAATTGAAAAAAAATAGATGTTTTGTATTTTTGTTGGGCCATCTAAAGAGCTTTAAAATAAATAAATAAATACAATTGAAAAAATAAAGAATATTTTGTATTTGTGTTGGGCTATCTAAAGAGCTATAAAATAAATAAATAAATACAATTGAAAAAATAAAGAATATTTTATATTTCTATCGGGCTATCTAAAGGAATAAATAAAATAAATAAATAAAAATAAAAAATCAATTTTAGTTGGGTCAGGGATCACTAACACACACGAAAATGAGGTAATAACTTAACTTTTTTTGTTATTGTCATGAGTATTAATAGCCTGCTTGTATATTTTATTTCCATGTGATCTGACAGTTAGCCTACATGAAACATTTATTTTTGCAGAGTAAAAAACGATAAAAAAAATTATTAGTTTAATGCACAGTTGTGTAGAGAAATAACCAAAATGAAAAGTAAATGAAGACAAATATCTTCTTTATTATTATTATTATTATTATTACAAAAGAAACACAACATTTTAAAAATCTGAAAGTGGCAGCTATTTATTCAACCAAAAATCAGTGAAGTATTTTCAGAAAAAACAACGTGATAGAATAAAATGTAGTTGGCTGCAGCACATTTATGATCGTCTTCGTGTATCCGCTATCTATGGCTGCATGAAAGCATTTTACACCCCAATCTGAATTTACTGATTTAAAGCCAAACCACAGCTATTACAAACAGCATGCGATGCATCCGATTAACTCAATTTTTTATTCCAAACAAATTACAGATTTTTTTTGTTTAACCGCAGCAACCCCACGACGACAAACCTCATGCAGCCACACGTTAAAATGGTGAAAGACTCCATGCAGATTTTCTCCATTAACGCGGACTTCAGCAGGACGATCCACCACCGGAGCTCTTTCCTCCCTCTCTCTCTCTCTCTCTCTCTCTTTAACCTGAATTGTTTCGAGGCTCGTTTCACTTGTTTTCATAACTTTTCATAATGATTAGGCATCGCTGCTCCGCATTTATCCGAAAACTAACCTCGATTATTTTAAATATCCAACATATAATTTCCCTCTCTCTGCCAGTAGCCCGTTCCCTTTGATTCACGCTTGACTCATATGGCTTCAGGGCCAATGGGGGTCCGCCTTTGGGGCGCCTTGAAACCGCCTCTTCTTATCCCCTTTCATCATCTAACCCGGGTCGCCTTGAAACCGCAGGGCCAGTTATTGCCTTTTTTTTCAGACAGCCCAATGCGGACTGGCCAACAGCCAATCAGAGGCTTGTTTACACTCTGTGACTGACAATGCTCTGGCGCCGCGCCAGCCAATCAGAAGCTCGCATACAGGGAGGGGGATTCATTTGTAAACATTTAATGTAATAACCAAAGTCCATAGTAATAACAGGAGGGAAATATTGGGATTACTGTCTTGTCTGCATGATTCAGTGAAGAGTTTCAAGAAATTGGCCTTAAAAGCACTTATCAAAAAAACATCTTAAGAGGGAAAAAATATAGACAGTGAGTGGTTGATGATCATAAATGCCTTGAATTATTACCAAAATGTTTTTTAAAAATGGATGTTTTTAGTGACAGCTGACAGCAGAGATAAGCTAGGCTTCTTCAATTTGATTTTGCAAAATATAATTTATTCAGCTGTATTTATATTTGGAACATTTCAAAACCGGTGTGACTGAATAAATGTATTTTTATATTTTCTATTGTATTATTATTTTCAGCACTTTTTCTATTTTAGGGCTATTTGTGACAGGCTTAAATCTCTAAGTCATGGGGTAAAGAGAAATAAATAAATAAATAAAAATTAATACTACTACTACTACTACTACTACTACTACTATTACTAATAATAATAATAATAATAATAATAATAATAATAATAATAATAATACACACCTTTTTAAGGTGTTATCAATCTTTTTGACTTAAATATCAAAGTTTAATTTAATTTAAGTTAAATTGGGGTCTTCTTGAAAGCACACATACATGGAACTGCACTTCTAAAAATGTAGTTTGGTTTTGCATTATTTACATTATTATGACCTTTTTCTACGGTGCTTTTTTTTTTTTTTAGATCGTTCCGACTTAAAGCTCTTGGTAAATGTCATATAAGCAGGGTAATGCAGGCTATACAATACAATACAATAAATCTTTATTGTCCACCAGGGTGGAAATTTGTCTTCGGCTCACCAAATACAGGAAACAACAACATTAAAAAACAGACAAGCAGTTAGTAAAAACAAATACATAGAAAGGAGTTATTACTAGGGCTGTCAATCGATTAAAATATTTAATCGCGATTAATCGCAAATTAATCAAATTTGTTATCTGTTCAAAATGTACCTTAAAGGGAGATTTGTCAAGTTTTTAATACTCTTATCAACATGGGAGTGGGCAAATATGCTTGCTTTTTGGAAATGTATGTATATATGTATTATTGGTAATCAATTAACAACACAAAACAATGACAAATATTGTCCAGAAACCCTCACAGGTACTGCATTTAGCATAAAAATATGCTCAAATCATAACATGGCAGCAACAACAGCTGTCAGTGTGTCAGTGTGCTGACTTGACTATGACTTGCCCCAAACTGCATGTGATTATCATAAAGTGGGCATGTCTGTAAAGGGGAGACTCGTGGGTACCCATTGAACCCGTTTTCATTCACATATCTTGAGGTCAGAGGTCAAGGGGCCTCTTTGGAAAATGGCCATGCCAGTT
This sequence comes from Sebastolobus alascanus, assembly GCA_916701645.2. Classification (NCBI taxonomy): domain Eukaryota; kingdom Metazoa; phylum Chordata; class Actinopteri; order Perciformes; family Sebastidae; genus Sebastolobus; species Sebastolobus alascanus. Next base: position 621,317 of record CAKAOJ020000158.1, on the reverse strand, counting down.
TATCCTCGCCAAAATTTTGCGTATAAGTTTGGAGCGTAATTTACGACAAGCTAGTATGACACAGTACAACCTAAAAATCGCAAGTTGCGTTTATGCGTTAAAGAAATTAGTGGCGTTAAAATGAATTTGTTATTATCGCGTTAACTTTGACAGCCCTAATTATTACACATTAAAACAGCTCATGTCAGTTTAGATCTGCTTTGTCACTTTGTTGAGTTAATAATATTGATGGGATGAAGGACTTTTTAAACACATTTTTAACTCTAATTTCACTTGGAGCATTATCCATAAGTGAATTGCAATTCAGACAACTACATTTTATAATTTACTTTTCTTATGCATTTTAAGCTGTGCCCAGGCTGCACTGAGCTCTATTGGGAGTGATTTGGACCATCCCGTGCTTTAAATCTGGCGCTTCTCTCTCTGTTTAGCATTGCCAGTCACCACACCATTGGCCTGCGCTGCCGGCCAATCACAACCCTCCGTATCTCCGGGGCGGGCGGCTCTAGCTAATTAACATGCAGGTATCCGACCAATGGGAGGCGTGTTTACCCTGCCCCGAGACGCGAGGTACGCAGTTGCACCGGGAGAGAAACCGCTGCTCGGAGATCCGAGCCGCGATCCAGCCAGGCCGGAAGCCCCAGTCCCACAGCTGAAGCAGGCTCCTGCAGCCTCAGATGGACATACTGTAGGATCTCACCACATGCTCCACTTCAGATTCTCATTTTAAATGGGCGTCGCACCTGGCCTTGCTCCTTCCCTCCCTGTGTTTTGTGATTTTATAATTTATTGTTATGCAAGGATTTAACATACCAGTAAGTAGTCATTTTATATTCTTGATTTATTTATTCTTTTAATTAATAAAAAGGCCTGTTTCCTCGTTGTGACATGACAGAAGCTGTATTTTAGTAAAAAAAAAAATATATGACAGGCTGTTTATTATACACAGTGCAGTGCTATAATTTACAAAATAGCCAAACAGGATGTGTGAGGTGTATCCTATGTGGAATAAATCCATGATTTAATGCAATCAGCTGACAAAAAACACCTTATATTATTATTTGTTTACTAATATTATATTTAATATTATTATTAATAACAATGGTGAGTCCCATTATAATTTGGCGTTAGGAGCATTTTTGTAAGAAGATCAAATATTTAATTATTGATCGATTTGCATGTCGTTTTTAATTATCCTATTAGAGGCTATTTTTGCAATTGACCAAGATTTAAAAACATTAATAAATTGTTAATAACGCCTCTATTTTTTGTTTACGTGTCGGTCAGGTGTCGATTCTGTTTTTAGTCTGGTTGCTATAACCTCTAAGCGGATAATTAGCATTGAGAGGATAGGGGGGTACGTGTGTCAACTCGGGCCCGGCCGAGGTGCACTCTCTGCCGGCCAGCTCAGCCACGGAGAGCCGCCTCTCTGTCTCTCTCTCTCTCTCTCGCAGCGCGGCGCGACTGAAACAGCGTAATTTGATTTATTATCTGCCTTCGATTGGATTCTGTAAATGCAATTGACAGCTGCTTAATGAATTACATTAGGGGGCGTCGATTATTTGAACGTGTTTTTAAAATTGTAGCGTATATTTGTTGAGGAGGGAGAAATCGCACATTGGAGGCTGCAATGAAAGAAACCACCCGTGGGTGTTCGCGCTATCGCGCGTAAATTCATATGAATGTACATTTTGGAACATTTAACAAAGCTGCAGCCTCGTAAATGAATAATTTTAGTGGACATGCAAGAGGGGGCTGAATGCAACAGCATGGCGAGGGGGAAGGTAATGGCTGACTGCGAGGCACTTTCTCAGTATGGAGACAAAGGCAGTCCTGCTGACGGGCGGCCATTCACCTTGGATCTCTCCACACAGCCCTGCTCACACCGAAGACTCGGCTATCATGTATGCAACAGCGAGGCTTCTTTGAGCCACATGCATGCACACACATTATAGCACAGGGAGCCTCAGTGGATGAGATTTTGTCCCCTTATGGAGGCATTTTATTGTTGTTGATGTGGCACTGAATTGTAGGCTCGGCTGTAACTGGCTGCATGGGGAGATAATAGTGCTGAGAGTGAAATAGCAGATACAATATCTTACACATTGTATTTTATTTTGTAATTTAATTCATGGTAAAATGCTGCTTTTATTTTGCTGCAACCCCTTCGAGAAACCCTGCAGGGAAATTGAGAATATAAAACCACACATATACTGTATTGAGAAAATTCACTCATATGGATTTATTTATTTATTTTCCTCATTTTGGTCCTATAAAATAAAGCTGCCTTCTGTTTTTCCTGCTTTGTTTTTAATTATCCCTGAGGCTGGATGATTATTATAAATACAAAAATATGTATATTTTAACAGTTAAATTATTTTTAATTTATGCATTTTTTTTCTCACTCCCCCATCTCGACTATATAATGCTATTTTTGTGTGGCATGGGCAGAGGATGTAGCCTGCAATGTATTTACAACTCCATTTGATTACCTGACCTGAAATAGGTCAAGGCAGATGAAGACAGTGAGAGTGCAGTTATTCACGTGCACACACGGGCACGCGCGCGCACACACACACACACACACACACACACACACACACACACACACATTGAGAGAAAAAGAGAGTCTTTCAGGAGCTGATGCATCTCTGTTATGGAGCGATATTTTAATTATAATCTTGATGATTTCTTTATAAACTTTATAAACTGACATCACAGTATCCTTTTGGTGCAAACTGGTCGATGCATGATGCATATTTTTATTTAATTGCCAAATATGATAAATTAATTTATTTTGTAGTTTGCAGATGGTGCAAAATATAACACATTTGATGGATTTATGCCACTTTATATATGAGATCGCCGTAGTGCAAAAAATGTGAGAATAGTGCGAGGTGTAATGGAGGTTATGGAGGCAGAAAAAAAACGCCTGTATCAATCCGAGACAATAGGACGAGCAGCAGGAGAAGGCAGGCAGCGTTGTTCACCTTGAGATGTAGGCTTCCATCATTTTAACCCACCCACAACAGGACAGGACAACACACGTCCTCCTCTAACACAACGTTATGAGGCTTTTATAGATTGTTGCAGCAAAGAAAATGCATGTTAACATGCTTATTTTGGGGGGATAGAGTGACAGCTGCTGACGTGGTGGTTGAATTAATTGGATAAAATATATGTGCATTATAGAATATATAAAAAATGTGCTCGTTGTGTCTGTGCACGTGAAGTGCTCCTCTCCATATGATGCATATGAGGCCTATACATCCTATCACAGGCTGATCAATAGAGCTGAATGGGAGCCCGGCTCAGTGCGCTTCTGGACGCCTCGCTGCTCGCTGCTCGCTTCTATCTGCGGTGACTTCTGATTTCTGCATCAGTTTTAGCTCGAAATGGGTGATTTCAGATAAATGCAAAAGATATGACAGAAAGGTATCCAATGGAGCGGCACTAATGATTTCTTTTCTCTTATTTCTTTCTGTTTTGTGTGGCATCGTGTGATTCTTTAACCGAGCTTTTCTCCTTTTGACAGAAAAGATGATCGGGGGCTCCGTTTTTGGCTGGGGAAGCCTGCGATCGACTGAATGCAACACATAGACCCGAAGGAAAGGATTATTATATGGGCTGCATTTGATTTTCCTGACCTGCCCTATCCGGATTTCGGATTACTCGACATTCTTCGGGATGGAAGGACGGGATTTCGCTGCTCCGGCGCACCTCCTCTCAGAGCGGGGCGCCCTGGTGCACCGAGCCGCCTCTCGGATCGCTCCCTCGGGCCACGGCTCTGTACAGCACGGCGGTCACTTCACGCCGGGGAAATATTACCCCTCGCACATACCGATGGCTCCACACTCAGGTTAGTCACAACATGCACGTCTACTGAAATGTTCCCATCAACATTTATCTATCTTAAAGCTCTTCTCATAATGTTGCGCTGTAACAGCCTGTGCGTTTGAGTGATGGCCTGCATGTGTGCTGGAGCTGGGAAGCAGATTATTTTTTGCACAATGAGAAGAATAGACGCGGGGTTTTAAATAGTGCTCAGGTGTGGCTGTTTACAGAGTTTCCCTATTCAAATAGCAGCTAATAAATCAGGTGGAATTTGATTTAGGTCGATCAGGAATTTTGATTAAGCTGAATCAACATTTAAATATCTCAAAGGTAATAAAGGCATTCAACAAATTTGATAAGTTAGGTAAATGCCACGGTATTTAAAAAAAAAAAAAAAATGGCATTTAAGATCTGCTTTAGTTTGGAAGTCGGACACTGGTTTCCCACTGGCTCTGGGGCTGAATGTGAAATGAGATTTTGTCACTTCACGTTAAATTGATAAGCGTCACAGCAGTGCAAAAAAAAAAAAAACAGGGCCATACCCAGAGCCATATAGCGAAGAAGCTGGAAGAACAGGTCTGCATTTTTTTTTGTTTTGTTTACAGTGTAGTGGTTGCAGGAAGAAGAAGAGCCATAGTAGAAAATCCTGCTTCTATATTGGGCTTCAAAGTGTCGGGGTGCAAATGTGTTCACAGTGCATGCATCAGGTTTAACAAGTGACTTGGGTGTCTTCCAAATGTGCACCTTTACAAACACACATTTGTGTCCAGATAGAACATCCAGCATTTATAACAAGACAGCTGAACAGAATAATCTATAACAGCTGGTGTATTTAAAAAAAAAATATATATATGGCTGTGGACACATGAACAACAACCCTTCAAAATACAAAACCATGATCTTGATTTCTGATCATTAGTTGTCCTAATTTTGTGTTTAGAAAAAGAACAACAAAAGAAAATATATTTATTGCACATCAGCTTTGTAATGGACTGGATCACACTGCTTTTTTATTTCCTCCACCCATGTAAAACAAAAGAGATTTCAATAAGTCACAACGGTGGCATATTGATTCCATCAAACAGTTACACTTCTGAAACAATTTGCTTTGAAAATATGTTAATGTGGTTCTAAAAAAAAACACATGTTTATGATGCAGCAGCTGAGGAATGGCGGGTCACTGCAAAGCAAGGAATACTTAGCCCTTTAAAGTTATTTTATGTAACGTATATCAGCTAAAATTATCAGTGTAGGTGGCTTTTGTAGGCGGTTAAATGCAGCATCAAAGCAACCTCTGACAATGGTTTGTTTTGTATTCTGCGTTGCATTTTATTTGTTTATTTATGTTTTTTTTAATATCTTATTTAACGGCTCTACTGTAAAGGCTAATATTGTTGTTGAATAATCAAAGATATTTTTTTCAAATTCATTGTGTTTATAAAGATTTCATTTGCAAAATCATGCTAAACACGATGTATAATTAGTCATTCAGGAGAATTCATGGGCACCATTCATCTCTCACCATTCATGTTTGCTTTTGGCAGCACACACACACACACACACACACACACACACACACACACACACACACACACACGCACGCACGCACGCACACACGCACACACACACACACACACACACACACACACACACACACACACACACACACACACACACACACACTGCCTGCATCCGTATGTTTTTTTATTCTTATGGTTGTGTTGTTGAGAGCATGAAGGGTAATGCTGGCCACAGGGTACAGGTGCTCCCCCCCACAACCAGATTTCTTTTGTATTATTGCACGAAGACCGACCCTCCAAATGTCATCACTGTTCAATGAGCAGCACAGGTGGTTTATTGTTCTCTACCAGCCTCGTCATGGGCGTGACTGGAGAGAAGTCTGTCTAATGTCCTCAAGATCTCGAAAAACGACTTCATTCTTTACATTTCAGGTATTTTTTTATTGAATTAGAATAATTTGAGTTATATTATCTAAATCCCCTCTAGGCGCCGTTAGAATTATTTTGTGATTGCGCTCCGCTGATGTGCAATTTTTGATTTATTATCTTAATAATGTTTGAAAATGTCAAGCATGTCATAATGCAGACATGAAGCATAATTCACAATTATTCATGGCATATATTTTTTTAAGATTAATAAATTAAAATTAAAAAAAGCACACATTGCAAATTTATAATCCATGTGACACAAGGAAATATATATATTTAACCTTTTTTTATTATGTCCAATGTCCAATGCTAATTATTTTTTTTGCAATTTAATTATTTTCAACATTTAATCAGTTTTAGGACTGGGCCATATGGAGAAAAACAATCATCACGATATTTTTTACTTGGGGTGTAACGATACATGTGGATCGATATATCGATTCAATGATCAGCGATCCAATATCATCAATGCAAAAATGAAAACATCAATATATATATATATATCTTCATCTTTAAGATACGCCTTTATTTTGAAATTCCCACTTTATATTTATTCTTTTTATCAAAAAAAAGATTGTTTTTCATTTAAATGTCTCTAAGAACCCAGTAATAAAATTGTCAAATCATATTTTAGTTGCTTTTTGTGAGTTAATATAAATGTAACTGATTATGTTAAATGGGGATATCGTCTCATATTGATCGCAGACCCCTGAATTGAATCGAATCAAAATCGTACCGCGGCGGACTTTGTGATATCAGCAAATATCGTATCTTTGTCGTATTGTGATGAAACTTGTGATTTACACCCCTATGTTTTTTACCTCGATATCGATATTGCGACTATATTGTAGGGTTGACTATTGGTGCTTTCACAAAATATTTACACAATGAGATTTTTTGCTAAATAATCATTTATAATGTGGATATAATGACTAAGAGGGTAAAGGTAAATAATAGAACAGTCTGGTAAGTTCAGAAAATTACATCACTTTACTGTAATGCAGCCTTTAAAACCAGGAAAAGACAACACTTATGCAATTATGATATCCAAAAGACGATATCTCGTCTCATATCATGATATTGATATAATATCGATATATTGCCCAGCCTTGGTCAGTTTACCCGAATGAATACAGGCCAGTCCCACTATGTAAGAGCAGTCAAATGCTCGTATTAGTTGTCTGACCAAACTCCTCCCGGACTGTTGTTCCTCCTGACAGTGCAGGTCATTAGTGTCCCTTCAAGTGTCCCCGTATGCTAGCAACATTAGCACAACTGAGCTTGTTGTTTGCTGAGTGCGTTGGAGCCCCTTCAGTTTTTCTCTGCACTTTCCCCCCCTGGGGACTAACTTGCACACTGGTTCACATGAATACTTTACAAAGAGCATGAATATTTCAGGGTTGATGTAAAAAATGTATTCAGAGGCAGGTTTCTGATGTGGCTCCTTGAAAGGGGCTCCTCTGACTTTGCAGAGGTATTTATTATTGTGAGCGCTCCCCTTCAACCTCGCTGCTGAAAAGAGTGATGGCGGTTGCAACACCCTCCTCGCCGGGATACAGAATTCCAACATATTTTTGGGAGGAAATCTTCCTTGCGTGCGCGCTGGTGAGTTTGGTTGCAATCAGGCAACAACAGACACGCTCCTACCTTCTTGCCCAGTGAAGCATGTTAACTTTGAACCGGTAGAGATTCTGTCAGTGTGCATTTGCCTCCGTCCGTCTTCGCTTACTACAAGCCAGTCATTTGTAATGCGTGTCAGCTGGTCGATTTGTGTTCTGGGAATATGACATTGGAGCAACTTCTCTTTTTGTGTGCTCGCTGATACGGCGAGACAAAGACCTGTAAACTCATCCTATGCGGTTTAATCCAGCCAGTCCGTTTACAAGGACTTTGAAATAGTAATTTTATCTCCCGCTGGCTACGGCGCAGACTCGGAGACGGTCTTCACTTGGCTGTGAGGCCTGGATTCAGATGTTGGATAGTGTCAAAAGCAGGAGACACAGTGGAGCTGTCTTTACTGCTGGCATTTATGGCCGGGGGGCTCATCTTTCAGCCATATTGTTCTGATCAGTGTGCTCTGGCTGAGGTGTGGCTGTGTGAAAGCGGCAGGGGTTCGGAGGCTGTCCATGGCTGAGCTCTGCTCTAAACACCCCATGTAATCAAAGGTCATATTTGTGTCATCCCGCTCGCTCGGCCTCCCCTTCCTTTGCATCTCCCCTGTCTTCCCTTTCCTCTCTCTCCTCCCCTCCATTTCTCAGGCCCCTTTCTTTCCAGCAGGAAGACCCTTGTGTCTGGGAAGCGGTGGTCTTCCTGCCACCTCTGTTCAGCCACCCTCCCCTGCCCCGGGCCATTGTTGCAGACCCCAGCTTTGTGTGTGTTTTACGGCTGCTGTTAAAGATAAAAAACAGTCCCTTCCACCCTCTTTTATTGTTTTCTGGTAGGATGTCCCTGTCATTCCCTTGGTTTTTATGTCCTAGCTGGATATCCGAGAAGCTTCCCCCTTCAAAGGTTAGCTATGCTGTCTGCCTTCTCCCATTTTTTTTTTTTTTTTTTTTTTTCCAAAGGGGAATAAATAACTTTACTGAGACTTTTATTGAACGTCTCATTGCTGGAATATCCCATGGGTCTGTGGTTGTTGAGAAGACGCTTCAAAGACAAACACAGGTGTTTGGTGGAGTTAGCGAAGGGCTGGTTACAACCAGGGTCTTTAGAAGAATAAACCTCAGTGAGTGGGTTGTTTCTGGGAAGAGAGGCTTCTTCTTGGCCTTGTAGCTCTTGTGTTGTGAACACTCACAGTTCGTACCCTGCTTCCCTTTGGCTTTACTTACCCCCCCCCCCAACTCCCATCCTTGTTAACCCCAGACAAGAGTGGTGGCTGGAGTGTGTTGCGTGCTCAGCGTAATTATTTAGCTGCACAGCCCCACTGACAGCCAGTGCCGGTCCTTTCTCTCTGAATCTAACAATTTTTACACCGAGTACCGATCCGATACCAGTGTTTAATTAATAAGCTGTATGCCTCACTGGGTGGAAGTGACTGGGATCATTTTTTTATATGTAAGGCAACATCAGGCTTGACTTAAACATTACTTTCTCAACTTTGTAAAACAAAATGTAACAAATAAATACGTAGATATACATTTACTGAATTTTTTATTATTAAAATAATCAATTGTGCACCAGAAACTTGGTTAAAAATCATCAAAATTAACAAATTACAATTCAAGTGGAAACCGTTTTAATGTAGCAACAAATTGGTCAAAACTTAAGCAATTAAAATTCCAGCATATAATGTGGATAGTATATAAACATAGAACTGAATTGAATAGATCGACCCCGTTGTCACCGATACCCGATCCAGATATTTGAGTCAGTATCCCTATTTGAGTCATGATATCTGAAGCCGGTATCGGTGCATCCCTAATAGATAGTAGGGGGGGGGGGGGGAAAATCGATCCAGCATGGTATCGCGATATTTTGCGTGGCAATATTGTATCAATACATGGATGTCAAGCATCGATCTTTAATTATATAAACTATTAACCTCTTAACACTATTAACCGCTATTCTGTCTTTCAGAGGTTGTAGCGGGCCCAGTCTTAAGGCTAGAGTGAAGATACTGGTATCATATGAAAATAGAAAACCTAAGGAATCCATTGGTAGCCTATGTTGGTCATGCTATGTTGTTAGCTTGTCGGGAAGAACGCTAAATAAAGCTCCAAAGTTGCTCTGAACTCAAGATATGTGAATGAAAACTCTGAGATGAACAGAGTGAAAACTGTATCTTGTTAGATAAAACGGATGTTGACAAACCGCATTTGCAGTTGAAAAAAGGTTATAAAACGCAATATATCACAATATATGTTATCGCAATACTCAGCATATCGCAAAATGTTTAAAATCGCAATAAGATCATATCGTGACATAAGTATTGTGGTAATATTGTATCGTGGTGATTCCTACCCCTAACAGATGGATGGATAGATAGATAGATAGATAGATAGATAGATAGAAAGATAGATAGAGTTAGAGATAGACTTTATTAATCCCAGCGGGAAATTGTACCATTACAGCAGCTTAGCAAAAAAAGACAAAGATATTGTGCAAAAAAACAATACAATACTGTACATACTGTATATACATGTGTGCGCGGTGGACATTTTGGTGATTTGGTGTGAGAAATTCAAGATGTGAGCCTTACCTGAGTGAAAAGAAAACGGATATCCTAATAACCCATGTTAAATATTACATTAAAAAGGCTATTTGTGTCCGGGAGCCACTGTGGTGGAAGTGCAGTGACAGAACGTGGGTCTCAGGCCAACTTCTATTTGACTCGGGCCTCGCGCGCTCCCTCTCTCTCGCTCTCTTTCGAGTGAGAAGCTTGGCCTGTTGTCAGGCTCGTTTGTGGATTGTTGTGAGATGACACGGTTCAGACGCGGTGTCAGAGGAGTCGCCCCTGAATGGTGGAGGTGTTGCTTGGCATCCTACACCTGGCTGAAATAGCACCTTGCCCAGTGCCGCCGCCATCTGTCACCTTCCCCGTGACGCTCCCACTGGAAGCCCACATGACTTGCAAGGGCAGTCAATTGCTCTGAAAGGGTAAGTCCCTTGCATATTTTCAAATACCTTTGGTTACAAGGGTAGAATGCGCTCGCCATGTTTCGAATGGATTCAGGCGCCGGTAAACCCACTAACATCTGGCTTTTGTCTTCAGTGGGAAAGGTCGACATTCATTGACGGGACAAATGACTCTGCAGTAGTCCCAGGTATTTATCGGCTCCAGCTCTGATCCCGGGTGGACACGCTAATTTGCGCCCCTTTTCCGGTGCAATGCTATGATATGATAATAAATATCAACAGGGATTTGGACATTTATTAGACTAACTTACAAAACATACTATCGATATGTAGGGGTGTGACGATACATCGATCTGGATCAATGGTAGGGATGTGACGGTGAGGACATTTTCCCACCGGTTAATAAACTTGTGACAACACCGGTGTTACCGATTACACCGGATATTTTACAAGAAAAGATGTAAGATGCTTACTGTGATCTTTATCGTCGGGTGGCGGTGTGTCTGGCCTCTCCGGTAGAGCTTTCGCTGCAAGGTCGCAGGTTTCCACCCGGCGCTGCTCCACAGCGCACACCGGCTGTGACCGCTCCATCCTCCTCACAACGACTACCTCATTAACGTTATGGTTCCCTTATAGCGTTGGGTTTAAATCTGAAATATTGCCAAATAGGTGCTTTTGCTTTTCGTTTCGACACCAAATTCTCCACCATCGTCTTATCTGCCAACTCTCTCTCATCCCGTGTGTGTGAAATCTGACTCCTGCTACTCTGAGCTGAGACTCCGTACGGAGCAGACACTTTCACAATCAGTTTGTAACGTCCGTCGTCCGACTATGTATTGATAACATGCCGCTGATACGCCAAAATGAACTAAATGGGTTTTATTTCTGTAAAAAAAAAGAAGCAAAACGACGGTGAGGATGGTGGGCACATAAGCGGTGTGTGTCCGACCACCACGTAACACCGGTAAATCCGACTACCGGGGCAAGCCTAATCGATGTATCGAAGTGAAAACATCAATACAGATCTTCATCTTTAAGACACGCCTTTATTTTGAAATTCCAATGGCACGTCTGTGTCCCCAATTTCAGTCCAGACCACCTCCTTCCTACAGAGCCCAGTAATAAAAATCTCAATTCATATTTTAGTTGCTTTTTGTGAGTTGATATAATTGTAACTGATTGTGTTAAATGGGGATATATCGTCTCATATCGATTGCAGGTCCCTGAAGTGAATCGAATCGAAATCGAATCTTGGCAGACTTTGTAATATCAGCAAATATTGTATCATTTTCCAAAGACTCAATATAATATCGTCTTGTGATGAAACTTGTGATTTACACCCCTAGTAATATGCTCTAGTCGAAGCCTCCATTGACAGAAACAGTAGTTTTACCTCACTGATTGTCGTAAAACACACTTAATTTGACAAAAACAAAATAAAACTCAGCGAAACCATCTTTGTTAGTCTTTCCACTGTCCCAACAATCACCAACTCTGGTTTGAGAGTTTGAAAGACAGACTGAATAAGTAACAGATTAAAAAAAGAAGTAACCACCGTCACATTTTCAGTGTTTACTTACAGGCCAATCACATAGAACGCGGTTTGTGCTGCGCTCGCCGCTGGGTTCAGCGCACACCGAAAGTTAATTCAGTTTGTGTGGTGCAGCAAAAAGCCGTTGTTGCACTGCACAAACCTTTGGAAAAAATGGTCTTCAGAGCACAGTGGTTGGTCTATGTGAAAGGCCCGTAACCCTTCTTCTGGTGTCAGCCGGCGTGCCAGTGCAACGGCACGGCGTACTCACAATGGGAAAGGAGTCTATCACCTATTTTTAGGGTTAAAAAACCTGCATATACGCGTTAATTTTGGTGGGAAAACATTAAAACTCTGCAATGTTTTGTCACTAGATCATCATACCAGGCGTCCAATAACCAGTCATCAAAAAATAAGTAACAGCGTCTGGAATTCATTACGCTGAAGTAACTTAAGAGACAGATTTGACATCAGATTAGTGATTTAATCGTTTCTTTTCTTTGCATTTTTTTGCCCATCAGCAAAACTGTCCACAGCAAATGAAGGCTTAGGTTGAGTGTGGGGGGAAAAAAAAAACAGGGGTCTGGCTCTGCAAGAGGAATTTGGCGAGTGAGTGGCCATGCTGCCTCAGAGACGGGCTCTTCAAACAGGCCGCCACTCACACTACACCGTGTGGCACGGTGCCACGGAGCCCTCGCCTCCAGCACGGGGCGTGCACACAGGACAAACACAAAGGAGACCCACGGGTGAGAGTGACGGGCAGGGTAATACCTTCCTGTATCGGATTTCAGGGCATTGGATTTCGAAACCTTCCCGTCTATTTTTACACTCAACACGAGGAAGTGAGAAGTTGCATTAAGAATCCAACGAGGCTTTTGCTCACTTCCCATGACGAACGCACACGCGCACACACAAAACTTTAAAAAAAAAGAAATAGCTGGACTGAAAATGTATTGTTGTAAGATTGAATGGACTGATACATTCACCCAGAGTCAACCACTGCTGTTTTGTTTGTGATTCGGATCTCTTTTTCTCTTTCTTTCTGTCTCTCTCTCCCCCCTCGTCCTCCCTCGCTCTCCCAGTATCAGGCTGCCTCCCATCAGGCAGCCCCAGGCCCACCTCAGCGCACGGCCGTATTGCGCGTGACAGCTGTTCGACATTATTAACGGCTCAAGCAGAAAATCCAGATTACTTGTTTTTTAATTTCAATTTTATTATTGTAATCGTTCAGTGAGAAGAACAAAAAAGGGCCGTTGCCCTATTGTTGTTGGCAGATTTGTGGTCAGTGACAATACTGTAAGAGCGTGTGTGTGTGTGTGTGTGTGTCTGTGTGTGTGTGTGTGTGTGGTGTTGTTTGGGTGGGTGGGTGTTTTTTTTTTCCGTGTGTGTGTTCTCCAGACACCCCCCACTAGAGCCGAGGCACCCCGTGGTTGGCTGTGAGGCCCAGACAGGTGCATTGTTAACCCTCTAACGTCTGAGTCTGTCCCTTCTGGATCTGGCGCTATTAGTGCTCCTGGCAGGATTTCATGCTCGTGATGCAGCTTGTTGTGTAGCGGTCTCACTTTTCTAATGGTGCACTCCTTCTCCGAAAATCACATTTATCTTCATCTATCAGACGCCAGTTTAGCGTACACAGGGTGCCTGTCAGCGCTGCCAGATGTACGATAATTATCATATTTGTACAATGATTTTGCGCTCTGTAAGATGTCCGATCAAAAGTGCCTTAATGTACGATAATTTGACCATTTTGTGTTGCTGAAAATTACTAGTTGGTTTTAGTCTGCGCTGTGTCATTTTTATTAATTTCCTAATGAATCCTACATCTATTTTTACTAGAGTTGTTCCGATATCGATACCAGTATCAGAAATGCGTCCGATACTGCCCAAACTTTGGGATCGGGTATCGGCAAGTAAGCCAGTCATAAACTTGAGGTCTAGGCTATTATGCAAATCACGGGCGTCCGACGTGACTTGCCGCCTCTGGAAACTTTGTCGATCCAAAATAAAGACAGATTCAGCAACTGCATGGCTTATTTTTCGCATTAAATGTTTTCAGAAACACATTTCGGTGAACAATTTTCGTGAAATAAGAGAATAAAGTTTCCAAACGAGCCGCCATGTTGGTTCCACTTTGAAAGCTGGGAGCAGCAGCCCACGAGGGAAAGCTTTCGTCCAATCAGGTGGTTGGTGTCTAGTGGCAGCCCATCAAGCGTCCAATGCTGGGGAGCAAGGCGATTCCTCGCGATAAAAATCGCCCCTCTGGACACGTACCATAAGTGCTCCAACCATCGCCTTCAATCGTCCAAAAGCTCATTCAATCACCACTCGGCCTCGATGTGTTTAATGTGTTCCCTGCTTTGGCCTCCTGTGACGGTAACATTTTTCAAATGTAAAGTAGTAGTTAGTCCGAGCAGTGCTAACAAAAACGTAAAAAAGACGGTAGTCCGCCATCTTTGTTATTGTTTCTGGCACATGCTCATTACACAGAGCATCAATGGACATGCACGAAATGAGAAGAGGACGTCATCGTTTCCCAAACGTTTTTTGTGACCCAAAACTACATTAGCGTGTGGACGGGAGGCCAAAGCGTAGAGGAAAATATCAGTTTTCAAAAATATCTGTATACGTGTTGACAGGGCCTAAGCCTCTGGTGCTTCTCCAAATCTGTGTACAAAAGAAGGGGCTGAAGTTTCTGTAGTAACATGCTGTATATATACAGTATATATACATAATGTATGGGAATCATTTTTGAAAGGGAAATAACTCGTGACATGTTCCTTTGCAGCGCTTCCTTTCTGGTCCCTTTTATGTCATATTTTCTGAATACTAGGCTTCCCCTTTTCAAACAGCAGACTATGATCCATACGTGTCGATGGTATGTGGTGGAGAGGCAGATAAAACTAAAAAAATGGCCTGCGATTGTCATCGGGAAAACAGCGGGGCGGCGGTGACGCACGGTACCAAACAATGAGGTGTGCCGCTAAATATATGCAGAGATTTTGCCATTAAATATACATGCAGCATGCCTCTCAAGGATGTGTCAGCCCTTTTGTGGAAAAAACAAAGATTAGCATCAGGAATTCCATTTTAATAAGTCTCTTGGGACCATCCAACCAGCTGCCTGGTCCTCAATCCAAAGGGAACTTGTTGCTCTCTCTCTTTCTCTGTCTTGCGTGGATTTCCTGTGCTCCTTCTGACATTGATTAGTACAAAAAAAATCCCGCTCTCTCCCTCCCTTTCTGTTTGTCAAATCACTTGTTTTACAGCGCAAATTCTTGCATGTGTACATGTTTTGTCTTTGATGATCCATGTCCATACCCTGCTGCTGCTGCTGCTCCTCCCCGCGGTTCTCTTTTACATTTTTTTTTAGAGTGGATCCACCTCGTTTTGCAGTTTTTGTTTTTGTCCCCTCTGCCTGGTGTGACCACTAGGCTACACTGCCTCCTCTTCTCTGATACAGTACGTGTCCTGAGGATCTGGGGCAAATGACTGGCTCCTCAGCAACAGATGTGTGTTTGTCTGCTGCTGCTGCATGCATTAGCTTCTCTGCTTGCCATGCACGCCCGGCCACTGACCTACCCTCTGGTGGGGGGAGGGGACCGAGAGAGAGAGAGAGAGAGAGAGAGAGAGAGAGAGAGGGGAGCGACAGTAAGACTAGATGCACACTGTCACATGCTGTCATACACTTACTGGTGCATTGCAAGCAGACGCACACACACACACACACACACACACACACACACACACACACACACGTGCACAAACACTGGCACACACTCGCGCAGCTTGCTTCCCAGGAGGCCGTGGGGCCAGTGGGACAGAGCAAGCTTGAGAGTCTGCTTCGTCTGTTTACATCTAATTATAGAAACAGGACTATTTCTGCAACCGCTGCTCCAGCTTTTTTATATTCTTACGAGAGAGAGAGAGAGAGAGAGAGAGAGAGAAAGAGAGAAGTGAGAGCGAGGGAAAAAAAACAAAGCTTTGACAGCCTTTTCTCACAATGGTGAACGGTTATCTCATCCCCTCAGCGCTGCTACAGTCTGCAGGCTCTCGGTACAGTACAACAGGAGGCAGAGGAGGAGGAGGAGGAGGGGGGGGGGGGGCGGGGGAGGGCGCCTTGTATCATATTCTCTCATCCTCATGTAACATGAATGTGCAAATTTACGAGAAGCGAGCAAAGGCAAACAAGGCGATGTGTTTTCCCCCCATTAGCCTCACTGATGCGTTCGGTTTGCAATGAGAAAAAGAGAATAATTTCCTCACCCCTCGCCCCGCGGGCTCTCGCTTCAACCCGGCGGAAAGCGCCGTCCATCACGCCAGTCAAAACAAAAGGAAGAAAGAGTGTATGTTGAGGATTAGCGTTGTATAAAATGTATCTAGTATTAAAGAGACAGGGCCGGTGCGGTAGTTAATCCTCCAGCTTGGTGGCTGATATCCAGCTGAGTGGCTGTTGTGAGCCAGGGGGGCCTGGAGGAGCGGGGGGGGGAGCTGTCGGCCCGCCTGGGGGTTGCCAGGTGAGAGCCAGAGCAGGGCAGGGTTGGGCCTGTGTGGGTCAGACAGGTTGCAGCCTCTTGCAGGTGCTTTCATAAAGAGCCCCCGAGGCCAGAATGCACCGCCCGCTGGATGCAACCTGAGCCAGGTGCTCCCCATCCCCCACCCAAATAACCACTACATAATGGAAATGTGTGCTTGCATACACCACCACCACCACCACCACCCAATCCACCCTATTTTATTCGGAGACATGGCAGGTAAATTAATTGGCCGTGAGTATGTAACGTATACGGCGAGATAAAGGTGCGCTGTCTGGCCGAGGCGTAGCGTAACGGCCGTAATGATGGCTCCATTGTGTTGATGTTGAGGGGGGTAGTTAGCGGCACAGCCAGCGGGGCCCTCGCTGGAGGGCTGGATAGTCTCTGATTAATAGTGGGGAATGCTTTGAAGTGACACCCAAGTGCACCGGCTCACAGGCTAATAGCAATACCATCAGTATTAGGGAGCGCTCCCTCTTCCTCAGTCTTCATTAGCTAACGTTTTCCCCGCCGCTATCTGGCCGCCCTCCCCTCTCACGCCCGCCTCATCTACACACAGGAGCTCTCAGGGTTTTTTATTTTTGCAATTGTTTCATGATTTCACTGTCATTTCTCTCTGTCATGTTTGGTAAAATGGGAGTTTTTTTTTTTTTTTCCTGGAAGGCGGCGGCAGAGAGGAGGTCTTTAGTCGCAGAGCTCCACTGCACAAAGAGTATAAAAGGAAAGAGACGAAACGCCGGTGTTTTTTTGACAACAGCTACTGACGCCATTTTGGACTGAAACGCTAAAACGCTTATTATATTTATTAGGGCTAACCCGAATGCTTCGACCATTGCCGTGGTAATCGACCTCCAAATCAGTATTCGGGTGCTTCATTTTTTGTTTTGTTTTTATAGAAGTATGTCATAATAATGTATGAATCCCAAAATAGCCCATGAAATAAGGAATAATCCCACAACATTATTCATATACAACATTAATTATTATCAGTTATTCTCAGACGGATATCGCTGTTTGTTGTGTGTAGAGGTGTGTGTGTACAGTAGTGCGGCAGTGGCCCTGTCCCGTACCTTCGAATATTTCTCACAGAAGCTTCGAAGTCCAAAAAATGGTATTGGGGACAGCTCTAATATTTATATTATTTTATCGTTCAACACAATTTCGGTAGAATATGAAAATAGAATAGATATAATTTGGGCACTTTTTAGGCGGACGTTTTACTGGCGTGGATGAATTAAGAGAACTGGATACAGCGTTGGAGGCGGGGCCCCGTTCATTCCTATGAAAGTTGCTCAGAGGCGCATGAAGCCAAAATGGCTCGACTGCCGAGTGGAAAAGTACCCGGATCTTCCGGCGATTTTCCGCATCCATTGGGCCCGTAGAGCAGGCGCAGTAACATCCGCTCAGTCACATGGCTCGGTCACAGGGGGTCCCAACACCACGCTGTCTTCAGGGCTTGCTAACTCCCCCTCCCAGCCCTCGCTCCAGCCTCGGTCACATGAACGGAGGAGGGGAAATAACTCTGGATTCAGCTATAAGTGCATTTTACAACTTTTAGGACCTAATGATTTAAATAAGGGATATTCAAGTGTTCATACTGGGAAGTTGATTCACCTAAAAAAAATGAACCGCTGAGTTACAGGCGTCTCTTTCCCAATGTAAGTCTATGGGAACAAGTCTTTTTTGGCCCAATGACATCACGTGATGGACACAGAAGTTGTTGTATCGCCGTCTGGCCACTACGAAAATTGGGATCAACGACCGGCGCTCTTCCCGCAGGACTTGGCGTCCGGTAGTCACCTTCAGTCCAAAATGGCGGAGGCGTAGCTTTGCTGCTGGGCACTGATGTTGCAATGGAACGAACAATTGGCTTTCACTTCTTGGCAATATACGTTCTTTGGGTGAACGGTGGCACGGCCTAAAGACTCATTCGTGGGATTGATGTGGCACAAGTGGGACATGGCCGGGGACTATTCCCAGGATCCATTTTGATCTCCCGTACTGACAGACGAGCTACAGCTGTGTATGAGTGTGTGTGTGTTTGTGTGTGTGTGTGTGTGTGTGTGTGTGTGTGTGTGTGTGTGTGTTTAGGAAGCCGGGGCGGTGGAGGCTGGGTTGGGTCTGTCAGCTGTTGGAGTAAAGTAAACTATTAGCGGTGGGAGAAGGCAGTGTTTCCAGCGAAGAATTAGAACCACTTCTAATTGCAGTGAGGTTGGGCTATGATTACATGCTGGCTAATGCACTGACAGACCTCTCACTTGGCTGGCTCTTCGAACGCCGCCGAAATGGCTGAATGCCTTTTGGTTATACAGCGTAATGGGAGGGTGTGTGTGTGTGTGTGTTTGTGTGGGTGGCTGCCTGTGTGTACTGTATGTGTGATTAAACTTGCTTTTAAAGAGTGGTTTCCTGTGCTTTCTGCATGTTTTTGGTGAGCATTTTGCTCGCGTGTGTGTGTGTGTGTGTGTGTGTGTGTGTTTTCCGTGTGATAACTTGCTTGTTTTTTGAGTGCCTGTCGTTATTTGTAGCGGAGGCAACTTCTTCTTTCCAAATCAAAACTCAGCTGGCGCAACTGTCTCTGAGCAGTACAGAAGAAGTGTGTTTTTTTGTGTACGTGTGTGTGTGTGTGTGTGTGTGTATGCCCACGGGAAAGAGCAATCAAAGGAGCTGTGCGGTGGAGAGATTGTATAAAAGGAGCGAGAGAGGAAACAGAGTGGCAGGCAGCTGAGAGGGCAGCATGTGGGGGTGGACGGGGGGCTGATGCAGGTGCCTAATTCTACCTCAGCCCTGGGCGTTTTCTACTCCATCCATCTCTCTCTCTTCTCCACTTCTGCATGGCTTGAGTTGGGGGGGGGGGGGGGTTGCAGTAAATCCACCTGCTTCAATTACAACGCTGATTAGCCGATATATCTGTGACACTAATCAGACTAACAACACACACACACAGATGGATTTATACGGCATTATACTGTAAATCTGTTGCATAAGTAATCAGGTAAGAATTTTAAGAAGCTGTGTTCATTTTTCACCTCATGATTTTAATTACTCTTTTTTTTTTTTTTTTTTGCTCGTGGAACAGCTTGTTCTCAGGTGTGCCGACGCCCCCGTTTGCGGCGGTTTACTGTTGTTGTTTTTTTTTCCGCGGGCGAGTGCTGTAAATCGCATCGCATTCCCAGCATAGGGATGACAGTTACGGGAATGTATCTGCTGTTTCTTCATCAGGCCCGTGTTATCTCTCTTTTTTTTTAACTAGACAGAAGGAATACAGACATCATTGTGGAGTCAAGAGGTCAGAGAGAGAACTTTGAACACAGTATAACAGGAATTGTTTTTGTGCACATCTCTGCTGATTGCTTCCTGGGTTAGTCATGGGTCACAGACGGGCTAAAGGGGATTTCACGAGAGCCCTACACGAGGCGTTTTCATGCTTTCGGAGGTCAGCAGTAGAGCACGGTTGCTAAGGGATCATAAATGGACTCGGTTGTGCACATGTGGATTCGTGTGCGGTTGTTAGGAAACAAAGCTGGACATGTGTTCGGTTTATTTTTGGTGATGTGGAAGGTCTGTAGCTTCCCGGCTAATGCGTGACAGACCAGTGAAGTATGAGGAGAGAAGTGGTCATCCTTGGTAACGGGGCATTACCAGACCTGGAGTCGTCTGTACACATGGAAACCGGATGGATCAATACCGCCGGCATGGTGGAGGTGGAGTAAAGTATGCAGCCGTGTGGGAGGGAGAGGATGGTCGGGCTTACTGGAACATGTGATGCTGCAGATGTCTGTTATTCTAGAGAAAGCTATGAGGTCCGCAGCGTATTAACGCGTTCTTTTTTTTATGTGTGTGCGTGTGTAAATGTGTGTATCCCCATTTGACAGATCTCCTTTCAGAAAGTGGAGCTGCTTTGAGGATCAATACTGACACACTGTCTGCACACAACACACACACACACACACACACACACACACACACGCACACACTTTTTACGCTCACTGTCTCATCTGTCAGTCGACAGAGTTTTCTCCCGCTCCGTGGCTTCTCTTTCCAGCCAAGCAGATGGTGAACATTCAAGTATGAAAGCAGATCCTAAGTCCTTTTTGGATCTCCATCAATTCGCCGGTCTCTGGGACCCGTCCTGCACGGGGCTCAAGTTTCTCGGCACCAACTACAGCCCTCTCTGGTCTCCAACCAGGGCGTAGTCGCTGCCGCCTTTACCTCCCTCCACAGCGCACATATGTCCAGTGCTTTTTAATCAGTTCAGCAACGCTCCACATTCATTTTGAATGGTGCTGAACAAGACTCCCGTTGCTTGCTCCTTTTGCTCCCCACCAACTCAGCAGACACTTCCAAACCCAGCGAGGCGCCTCTGCTCTTCCACATCCTCACCCAGTGTGCGGCACCCTACTGTGTGCATATAGCTCTGCAGAGCTCATTTCCCTCGTCTTCCGTCGTCTGTCTGTACCTGCAGCAGCACCTCCACCCTGTGTGTGTTTTTATGTGACAGAATAAGCAGGATTTATTTCAGCACGCGTGCTCGGACCCCTTTAACAGGCCTGGTTTGAAGGCGCGCCACTTTGAAGCGCCCGCACCGCTCCTCCTAACCGTAAGTGATTTTTACGAGACGTGTTTCTGTGCCAGTCAGGCAGGCCGCTGCGCCACAACCAGATTGGTGGATGCCACTGCAGCACACGCCATCTGGGAGACAGTGCGTGTGATTATGCACATATGTTTGCGTAGGTGTGTGTGTGTGCGCGTGTGTGTGTTTGCGTGCATGTAAAGGGAGAGGGGCGGTTAGCGCTGGCTGTGAAAGGGGGGGAAAAAAAAGTTTTTGAGCGAGGCCTCATACTGCCCCTGCCCGCGTCTACTGATTTATGAGCTTGTGAAGGAAATCTCCCATTTGTC